>NC_069486.1:1029957-1172457 GCF_026875155.1 Cherax quadricarinatus
TTAACTCCACCCCTTTCTTGCCAAGCCCCTCGCATTTACTTCTCTTACAACCCCATCTATAAATATATTACAACCACGGTGACATCACACATTTCCCTTTTCTAAGGCCTACTTTTTACTGGGAAATAATTTCCCTCTTTCCTACATAAATCTAACTTGAGCCTCACTTTCCTCGTAAAACTTTTTCACTGCTTTCAGTAAACCCACCTCCCACACCATACACCTGCAACATTCTGCCACATTGCCCCCTATCCACCCTGTCATACGCCTTTTTCCAAATCCATTTAAAAGCCACAAAGACCTCTTTAGCCTTATCTAAATTACTGTTCATTATATGTTTCACTGTAAACAACTGGTCCACACACCCCCTACTTTCCTAAAGCCTCCTTGTTCATCTGCTATCCTATTCTCCGTCTTACTCTTAATT
This sequence comes from Cherax quadricarinatus, assembly GCF_026875155.1. Taxonomy (NCBI): domain Eukaryota; kingdom Metazoa; phylum Arthropoda; class Malacostraca; order Decapoda; family Parastacidae; genus Cherax; species Cherax quadricarinatus. The sequence goes on from NC_069486.1 coordinate 1,030,385, forward strand.
CTTTCAATAATAACTAAACCATACCTTTACCAGTATACCAACAGACTTATTCCCCTATATTTTTGCACTCTTTTTTTGTCCCCTTTGCCTTTATACAAGGAACTTTTGCATGCTCTCTGCCATCCCTAGGTACCTTACCTCTTCCATGCATTTATTAAATAATTGCACCAACCACTCCAAAACTACATCCCCCCCTACTTTTAACATTCTATCTTTATCCCAATCAATCCCCCGGGTGCCTTTCCCCCTTTCATTTACCTACTGCCTCACGAACTCCCCCACACTCACAACTGACTCTTCCTCACTCCTACAAGATGTTATTCCTCCTTGCCCTATAACATGAATCACAGCTTACCTATCTTCATCAACATTTAACAATTCTCAAATATTCCCTCCATCTTCCCAAATACCTCTAACTTCCATTTAATAACTCTCCTCTCCCATTTTTAACTGACAAATCATTTGTTCTCTAGGTTTCCCTTTAAACTTGTTAATCTCACTCCAAAACTTTTTTTTTTTTTCCCAACAAAATTTGTTGATAACATCTCACCACTCTCTCATTTGCTCTCTTTTTACATTGCTTCACCACTCTCTTAACCTCTCTCTTTTTCTCCATATACTCTTCCCTCCTTGCATACTTCTACTTTGTAAAAACTTCTCATATGCTAACTTTTTCTCCCTTACTCCCTCTCTTTACATCATCATTCCACCAATCGCTCCTCTTCCCTCCCGCACCCCACTTTCTGTAACCACAAATTCTGCTGAACCTCTAACACTACATTTTTAACCTACCCGATACCTCTTCGACCCCGTTGCCTATGCTCTCTTTAAAGCCCATCTATCCTCCAATAGCTGTTTTTATCTTACCCTATCTGCCCTCCTCTTTTAGTTTATAAACCTTCACCTCTCTCTTCCCTGATGTTTCTATTCCTTGTATCCATCTACCTTTTACTCTCAGTGTAGCTACAACTAGAAAGTGATCTGATATATCTGTGGCCCCTCTATAAACATGTACATCCTGAAGTCTACTCAACGTCTTTTATCTACCAATACTTTAATCCAACAAACTACTGTCATTTGCCCTACATCATATCTTGTATACTTTTTTAAATCCTCTTTTTCTTAAAATTTATTCCCTATAACTAAACCCTTTCTATACAAAGTTCAATCAAAGGGCTCCCATTATCATTTACACCGGGCACTCCAAACTTACCTACCCACACCCTCTCTAAAATTTTTCCTACTTTAGCATTCGGGTTTCCCCTACCCCCCAATTACCCCTCTCACTTGGGTTCAAAGGCTCCTATACATCCATTAACATCTCCCAAATCTCTCTCTTTTCCTCTACATTCCTCTTTCTCCAGGTGCATACACGCTTATTATGACCCCTTCTCGCATCCAACCTTTACTTTAATCCACATAATTCTTGCATTTACACATCATATTCTCTTTTCTCCTTCCAAAAACTGATCCTTCAACATTACTGCTACCCCTTCCTTTGCTCTAACTCTCTCAGATACTCCAGATTTAATCCCATTTATTTCCCCCCACCGAAGCTCCCCTACCCCCTTCAGCTTTGTTTCGCTTAGGCCAGGACATCCAACTTCTTTTATTCATAACATCAGCAATCATCTGTTTCTGTATCTGCACTACATCCACGAAACATTCAAGCACCCCAGTTTTAAAAGTTTTCTTCTCTTTTTTAGTAAATGTCTACAGGAGAAGGAGTTACCACCCCATTGCCCCGGCATTTTAGTCGCCTCATACGACACGCTGGCTTACGGAGGAAAGATTCTTTCCATTTCCCCATGGACAATAGAAGAAAAAAGAAGAACAAGAGCTATGTAGAAAAAGGAGAAAAACTAGATGTATGTATATATATTATGCATGTGCGTGTCTGTGAAGTGTGACCAAAGTGTAAGTAGGAGTAGCAAGATATCCTGTTATCTAGCGTGTTTATGAGACAGAAAAAGACACCACAATCCTACCATCATGCAAAACAGTTACAGGTTTCTTTCACAGTCATCTGGCAGGACGGTAGTACTTCCCTGGGTGGTTGCTCTCTACCAACCTACTACCACAGGCGGTAGTACCTCCCTGGGTGGTTGCTGTCTACCAACCTACTACCAACAGGACGGTAGTACCTCCCTGGGTGGTTGCTGTCTACAACCTACTACCACAGGACGGTAGTAACCTCCCTGGGTGGTTGCTGTCTACCAACCTACTACCTTTATTATATATATTTATTATATATTTTATATATATATATATATATATATAATATTATATTACACACACATTTCGAAAAGAGTAATAAAATAATAATGATTATAATAATACCTTAAATAGTAGTAGAAATGATAATAAAATGCCATAAATAATAATAATAATAATAATCAAGTTTTTTATTCATGAAAATAGTTAATCTGTTTAAAAAAAATAATAGGAATGTCATGATTAAATTTTGTAATAGGCCAGCCTATAAATTGTCCAGGGTGGAAATTTTGTAATAGGCCAGCCTATAAATTGTCCAGGGTGGAAATTTTGTAATAGGCCAGCCTATAAATTGTCCAGGGTGGAAATTTAAATACAGGCTCATTATTATTGCAATTAAAGACTGCATGAGATTAGACTAATTGAAAGTGGATGCAATTGAAGCTGGTTGCACTGCAGTACTGGTAATTAGTGTTATTTAAGAGAGATGTTACTCCCTTGTGAGGGGTGAGTAGTGAGTGGCTCTTATTGCTGGAGTGCTTGTGGTGGTAACACTGTGTTGGTAATGTGGTGGTAACACTGTGTTGGTACTGTGGTGGTAACACTGTGTTGGTACTGTGGTGATAACACTGTGTTGGTACTGTGGTGGTAACACTGTGTTGGTACTGTGGTGGTAACACTGTGTTGGTACTGTGGTGATAACACTGTGTTGGTACTGTGGTGGTAACACTGTGTTGGTACTGTGGTGGTATGCTGTGTTGGTACTGTGGTGGGTAAAACTGTGTAGGTACTGTGGTTGGTAAACACTGTGTTGGTTTCTGTGGTGATAACACTGTGTTGGTACTGTGGTGGTAACACTGTGTTGGTACTGTGGTGGTAACACTGTGTTGGTACTGTGGTGGTAACACTGTGTTGGTTTCTGTGGTGGGTAACAAATGTGTTGGTTTCTGTGGTGGTAACACTGTGTTGGTACTGTGGTGATAACACTGTGTTGGTACTGTGGTGGTAACACTGTGTTGGTACTGTGGTGGTATGACTGTGTTGGTACTGTGGTGGCAACACTGTGTAGGTACTGTGATGGTAACACTGTGTTGGTACTGTGGTGGTAACACTGTGTTGGTACTGTGGTGGTAGCACTGTGTTGGTACTGTGGTGGTAACACTGTGTTGGTACTGTGGTGGTAACACTGTGTTGGTACTGTGGTGGTAACACTGTGTTGGTACTGTGGTGGTAACACTGTGTTGGTACTGTGGTGGTAACACTGTGTTGGTACTGTGGTGATAACACTGTGTTGGTACTGTGGTGGTAACACTGTGTTGGTACTGTGGTGGTATGACTGTGTTGGTACTGTGGTGGTAACACTGTGTTGGTACTATGGTGGTAACACTGTGTTGGTACTGTGGTGGTAGCACTGTGTTGGTACTGTGGTGGTACACTGTGTTTGGTACTGTGGTGGTAACACTGTGTTGGTACTGTGGTGGTAACACTGTGTTGGTACTGTGGTGGTAACACTGTGTTGGTAACACTGTTGGTACTGTGGTGGTAACACTGTGTTGGTACTGTGGTGGTAACACTGTGTTGATACTGTTGTGGTAACACTATTGGTACCGTGGTGATAACACTGTGTTGGTAATGTGGTGGTAACACTGTGTTGGTACTGTGGTGGTAACACTGTGTTGGTACTGTGGTGGTAACAATGTGTTGGTAACACTGTGTTGGTACTGTGGTGGTAACACTGTGTTGGTACTGTGGTGGTAACACTGTGTTGGTACTGTGGTGGTAACACTGTGTTGGTACTGTGGTGGTAACACTGTGTTGGTACTGTGGTGGTAACACTATGTTGATACTGTTGTGATAGCACTATTGGTACCGTGGTGGTAACACTGTGTTGGCACTGTGGTGGTAACACTGTGTTGGTACTGTGGTTGTAACACTGTGGTGGTAGCACTGTGTTGGTACTGTGGTGGTAACACTGTGTTGGTACTGTGGTGGTAACACTGTTGGTACTGTGGTGGTAACACTGTGTTGGTACTGTGGTGGTAAAACTGTGTTGGTACTGTGGTGATAACACTCTTGGTACTGTGGTGGTAACACTGTGTTGGTACTGTGGTGGTAGCACTGTGTTGGTACTGTGGTGATAACACTATTGGTACCGTGGTGGTAACATTGTGTTGGTACTGTTGTGGTAACACTATTCGTACTGTGGTGGTAACACTGTGTTGGTACTGTGGTGGTAACACTGTGTTGGTACTGTGGTGATAACTCTATTGGTACCGTGGTGGTAACACTGTGTTGGTATTGTGGTGGTAACTATTCGTACTGTGGTGGTAGCACTATTGGTACTGTGGTGGTAGCACTGTGTTGGTACTGTGGTGGTAACACTGTTGGTACTGTGGTGATAACACTATTGGTACCGTGGTGGTAACACTGTGTTGGTACTGTGTGGTAACACTATTGGTACTGTGGTGGTAACACTGTGTTGGTACTGTGGTGGTAACACTATTGGTGCCGTGGTGGTAACATTGTGTTGGTACTGTGGTGGTAACACTGTATTGGTACTGTGGTGGTAACACTGTGTTGGTACCTTGGTGGTAACACTGTGGTACTAACACTATTGGTACTGTGGTAGTAACACTTTGTTGCTACTGTTGTGGTAACACTGTTGGTACTGTGTTGGTAACACTGTGTTGGTACTGTGGTGGTAGCACTATTGGTACTGTGTTGGTAACAATGTGTTGGTACTGTGCTGGTAACACTGTTGGTACTGTGTTGGTAACAGTGTAGGTACTGTGGTGGCAACACTGTGTGCTGTGGTGGTAACACTGTGTATTGGCACTGTGGTGGTAACACTGTGTATTGGCACTGTGGAGTAACACAGTGTATTGGCACCGTGGTGGTAACACTGTGTATTGGCACTGTGGTGGTAACACTGTATTGGCACTGTGGTGGTAACACTGTGTATTGGCACTGTGGTGTTAACACTGTGTTATTTGGGACCGTGGTGGTAACACTGTGTATTGGCACTGTGGTGGTAACACTGTGTATTGGCACCGTGGTGGTAACACTGTGCATTGGCACCGTGGTGGTAACACTGTGCATTGGCACCGTGGTGGTAACACTGTGTATTGGCACTGTGGTGGTAACACTATGTATTGGCACTGTGGTGGTAACACTGTGTATTGACACTGGTGGTAACACTGTGGTGGTAACACAGTGTATTGGCACCGTGGTGGTAACACTGTGTATTGGCACCGTGGTAGTAACACTGTGTATTGGCACCGTGGTGGTAACACCCTCCAGGTATACTTTCTCCAGGCACACTCCCTCCAGGTATACTCCCTCCAGGTATACTCCCTCCAGGTATACTCCCTCTTGGTATACTCCATCCAGGTATACTCCCTCCAGGTATACTCCTTCTTGGTATACTCCCTCTTGGTATACTCCCTCCAGGTATACTCCCTCCAGGTATACTCCATCTAGGTATACTCCCTCCAGGTATACTCCCTCCAGGTATACTCCCTCCAGGTATACTCCATCCAGGTATACTCCTCCAGGTATACCCCTTTCCCGGTATTTCTCCCTCTTGGTATACTCCCTCCAGTATACTCCTCCCGGTATACTCTCTCCAGGTATACTCCCTCCAGGTATACTCCCTCCAGGTATACTCTCTCCAGGTATACTCTCTCCAGGTATACTCCCTCCAGGTATTCTCCCTCCAGGTATACTCCCTCCAGGTATACTCCCTCCAGGTATACTCCCTCTTGGTATACTCCCTCCAGGTATACTCCCTCTTGGTATGCTCCCTCCAGGTATACTCCCTCCAGGTATACTCTCTCCAGGTATTCTCCCTCCAGGTATACTCCCTCCAGGTATACTCCCTCCAGGTATACTCCCTCCAGGTATACTCCCTCTTGGTATACTCCCTCCAGGTATACTCCCTCTTCCTATACTCCCTCCAGGTATACTCCCTCCAGGTATACACTGCTCTCATCCACGTTCAGCTCTGGTAATCAGTAATGATGACAGAATTACCCACAAAATATTAGGTAACTAGACAACTAATGTGATATTTTATTGTGGCAACGTCTTAGATGCAACCTGGAGACGGTTTCGGGGGTCAACGCCCCCCCCCGCGGTCTGATCTGAGACCAGGCCTCTTGGTGGTTCAGGGGCCTGATCAACCAGGCTGTTACTGCTGGCAGCATGCAAACTGACGTACGAACCACAGCCCAATTGTTCAATCAGTGACTTTAGGTGACCTGTCCAGCGCCTTCTTGAAGACAGTCAGGGGTACCTTTGACCTTTGATATACCTTTGAAGAGTTTCGAGAGTTTATCTACTCTCTGAGCCCGGCCATGGACCAGGCTCGTCTGGCAATCCCCCTAACATTTTCCACCTTGTGCAAGAAAGGTGGACAATACCGACAAGATGAAGGTTAAGAGACGTGCAATATCTGGGTATATTGTAGACGTTTCGTCCACCAGTGGCTTTATCGATACAGATTCTAGGACAACTTGAAGACAGAAGTATATACAAAAGATGTTGGAGTCGGTGCTCTCAACACCAACTCCAAGGCTGAGGGACTGATTACCTCATCTTTTGTATATAGTTTTGCTATCTTGTAGTTATGTCCTAGAATCTGTACTGATAAAGCTGTGATGTAGTTCAGCTGGGCTTGTGAAGTCTCTGGGGAGACCTAATTTAACCAATTATATGGTCACACCTTGCCTTGGCAAACGTCTGTCAGCCATGCCCACGTCTGAGGTCTTTTGTTCTTGACGGCGTCAGACCTAGGCGTCAGGTCGTACACGTGGTTGTGGGGTGTGCTTGGACCACCATATAAGCCCAAGGAAGAGCATGATCGGAAGATTCGGGCAGAGCTCTGGCCTAGGTGCAGAGCTCTGAGCAGGGAGAAAGCTGCTGGAGATTCGAGCGGAGCTCTGGCCTGTGAGCAGAGCTGAGCTGGAGAGTCTCGGGAGGAGAGACTGTTGGAGACATTGGGCAGAGTGCTGGCTTGGAGCAGTACTCATGCTGTGTAGGTCTTGGGACCTGTGGCTTAGTTCCTGTGATGACCTGTCCTCTGAACTATATTGTAAGTTATATTCATTTTGGTCAAGTTGATTGTGTTCCCTGTCTCACTGAGTATGTGTACCATCCCATTTATCTAAATACAATAATGTTCTCCTGTTCCCAAATATATTATTGTACAAGGACTTAATAATAAACTGTGTTTGAGTAGAATAGTAATATTCACTGTCCCCGTTATTTGCTATTCCTATTTCTTATATTTTATTATGTTAAGTTAAAGTAGTGAGAGGGTGAGTAGTGTGGTGGGTAGAGTAATGAGAGGTGGAGGTGTAGTCACCAGTGACCTCACATTACCTACCTACCTCCGCTAATCATCTCCCTCCTACTGCCTCGCCTGTCACATATCTACCACCTTGCCTGCCTATCCCCTGCCTATACATACTCCCTTACTCCCATATTCCCCGATTATGCTTACGTTCCAATACCCCCCTACATGACAAAGCCACTGGTGGGCGAAACGTCTACAATAAAGATAACCAGATGTTGCACATGTGTCTTAACTTTCATTCTCCACCTGATAAATACTCGTGTACTATTCACTCAGGTTGATCTGTTTGTGACTTGATAAAGGCCACTGTGTGGGCGAAACGTCAATAAAGAATCGCATTATACTTCACTTGTGGTTATTTTTCCATCGTGTTGGTATTTTACACCATTTTTCTCCACTCTTGTGAAATATTTGGGGATCTTCAGTCCAGTACAAAGAATAACAGTGCAAGATGAGATGTTTGAGGTAATCAGTCCTTCGAACTTGAGAAATGGACTGAAGAAGACACTGACGGGCGAAACGTTTCCTCAGTAAAGAATCCCAAATGTTGCACGTTATTTTTTAAAGCTATTTTCATCACAGTGTTACCGTATTAACTGAATGGTTATAACTTCTCATAATTTTTAAAGGAGTGGAGGGGCAAGCCAGCGGAAGGTCTCGGTCAGGTAACCAAATGTCATCAAATGACTGAGACTCGCGTCAGGAGACGCTTGTCCTGTTTCCCGTGGAACCTTAACCTACCCCAGTGTTCGTCATGCAGAACAGATGTTTCACTCAACGCTGAGTGAGACGTCTTCAGATTGCAGGATTTACTCTAGTATACTCTCATTACCACACCTGTTGTACCACCTGCCAGTCTGACCAGTCTCTGATGGGCAACCGTATTAAGTGATTTGTTTTTGCCATTCAGAACAAAAGTCCGTCAGAATTTCTGTACTGTGGGTTGTTTACAAGTCGCTGTCAGGATGGCAGCCAGGCTAGGGGACTACTTTGAAGCAGCGTTATTATTGCTATTTTTATTTGGGGGCTTGGGGGCTGAGGGAAATTTTGTGGAGGTTGAAACCCTCTTAAAGCCTCCTTTTGGCTTCAAGAAAAAAATGGTCTAAGTCCTACCAAAACGTCGTCATAGGTTTCTCTCTCCTTTGTGCAGGTTATTTGTGCACAAGCCATTTAATTCTATCATTCTTGCATGTTTCGGCTTTATATTTCCAGGAAATTTTTGAGGCAATTTCGCAGTGAAATCAGTGATGTTTTCCTCTGGTAAATTCTCCACTCTTCAGAGGCTCCACCAATCTTCTTTTCAATCTTCTCCGGGAGTTTACATGATACATAGGTGAGTGTTCCGAAGTAGTCTCTTGTAGCTGATAGCCTTGAATATGGGGATCACATGTGCCTTTTCCAGGCAGCCTTGAATATGGGGATCACATGTGCCTTTTCCAGGCAGCTGCTCTTCAGTGAGCTGCTGTTGTCACTGCGAGACTGGTCAGTATTTCTGTTCCTTCCTTCAGTATCCGTGGTGGTATTTTGTCTAATTCTGGTGATGATGTGTGTGATTCGTTTGGTAGTTTCTTCTCTTCTGCCCTTGGACATTTTTGTTGTCGGAACGTTTCTCCTACGCAGAAGGCTTCTACAGTAGAATGCAGACGATTATAACACTGTGCAACAGTTGGGTATCTTTATTGATAAAACGTTTCGCCTACACAGAAGACTTCTTCAGTCAAATACAAAGGGAGCAGTAGTAATGAAAAATTATATAAGTCCATCAACCTTGGAGATAAAGTATTTGAGGTGGGTCAGTCCCTCAGCCTGGAGAAGAGTTCAGCTCCATGGTCTATAACAAGATGGTCAGTCCCTCAGCCTGGAGAAGAGTTCAGCTCCATGGAGTGGAACAAGGTGGTCAGTCCCTCAGCCTGGAGAAGAGTCCAGCTCCAAGGTCTGGAACGATATGAAGCTGAAGCATGAGAACGTAGTCTTAAATACTGTCAAGGTGGAAGATCTGGAAGATGATGTAGGGAACGGGATCGTTTAGTGAAAGTAAGAAGGCAAGTCCCTTTGGAATCCAACCCTCCTCACTTGTAAATAGCAGATATGCGATGAAGTGTGGAAGATGTTCCAGCTGTTGCACATGTGTCTTAATCTTCAACTTAACGGTATTTTATACCATTTCCAACGTAACTGTCTGACACTGCAACACAACGGTACTTGGTACAGAGGACGTCTTCCATTCTTCATCATGCAGCTACAAGTTATGAGTGAGGAGGGTTGGATTCCAGATGGAGCTGCCTTCTTACTTCCACTAGCGGATCCCGTCCCCTACAACGTCTTCCAGATCTTCCACCTCACCTTCGACAGTATTTAAGACTCCGTTCTCATGATTCAGCTTCATATCATTCCAGACCATAGAGCTGGACTCTTCTCCAGGCTGAGGGTCTGACCATCTTGTTCCAGACCATTTAACTGAACTCTTCTCCAGGCTGGGGGACTGACCACCTTGTTCCAGACCATGGAGCTGAACTCTTCTCCAGGCTGAGTGACTGACCACCTTGTTCCAGACCATGGAGCTGAACTCTTCTCCAGGCTGAGGGACTGATCACCTTGCTCCAGACCATTTAACTGAACTCTTCTCCAAACTGAGGGACTGACCACCTTGTTCCAGACCATGGAGCTGAACTCTTCTCCAGGCTGAGGGACTGACCACCTTGTTCCAGACCATGGAGCTGAACTCTTCTCCAGGCTGGGGGACTGACCACCTTGTTCCAGACCATGGAGCTGAACTCTTCTCCAGGCTGAGTGACTGACCACCTTGTTCCAGACCATGGAGCTGAACTCTTCTCCAGGCTGAGGGACTGATCACCTTGTTCCAGACCATTTAACTGAACTCTTCTCCAAACTGAGGGACTGACCACCTTGTTCCAGACCATGGAGCTGAACTCTTCTCCAGGCTGAGGGACTGACCACCTTGTTCCAGACCATGGAGCTGAACTCTTCTTCAGGCTGAGGGACTGACCACCTTGTTCCAGAACATGGAGCTGAACTCTTCTCCAGGCTGGAGAAGTACCTGCTCATACTAGGCAGGGACTTATTAAATCCACCCACGTATTTGTCCACCCTTTTCCCACAGTTACCCAAGAATTTGCTCCCGTACCCACGACACCAATCACACCCAGCCCCTCCCACTCGTATATTTCTCCACTCTCTTTTTTAAGCTACCCAGGGTCTTAGCCTCTGTTACCCTACTCTCCGCCTCCTTACCTCTACCTCCATCTTGCTCCACCTCTCTCCCTTCCTCCCTCCTAACTTCCCCTTCACCCTGATCCATCTCCCTCATCTCCTCCCTCACCTGCTCCCTTACCTGGTAACCATTTGTCTTTCACTTTTAAAACTGGCGCGGGGGGAAACTAACTACAATTTGTCACGCTACGCATGAACTGACTCTCATGACCCAAAATACACCATGTATGCATCTACACACAAACATGTATACGAGAGTTGTACATGAATGGCACATAATACCGACAAGATTAAGAATTAGACACATCTGCAACATCTGAGTATTTTTATTTGTAGACGTTTCGCCAACGTGAAGACTGTAGAACTATATACAAAAGATGAGGTAATCAATCCCTCAGTCTTAGAATTAGTGAAGAGTACCGTAGTCTTGAAACATCTGAAGCACAAGCAGAAAGATTGTCGCTTATATGATGACATCGTTTATATGATGTTGTTTATATACTGGCGTCAGATGAGGGATATACCATGAATACATGGTACATCCCTCATCTTTACCATGAATACAATAAGATAACACTGTGTCAACATGCGTGGACCAAGACTCTTTAACCTGCTACCAACAGATATCAGAAATATTGCCACAATAACAAGTTTGGACATTTTCCTGCTAGAAGTGCTAGATCAGCCATGCTGTAATAGCTGTGTGGACCTGTGGGCTGCTACCACTAGACTGTCAACAGCGAAGACCGACCTCAGGCCGGGCTGCAGGGAAAGAGCCCTCAAAACCTGGAACAGATAAAACACAGCTACTTGTGTCACAGCCTTATAATGACCAAGGAATTATGCCAGTCATTATGCTTTATATTAACCTAACCTACTACTGCACCCTCCATCCTCTACCCACCGCAGCCGTCCCTCCCCCCACGCTTAACTTTAAAGGCCACCAATTACCATATTCATAACAGGTATTTTTTTTTTCGTGCAGTCTGCCGTGGAGTTCCTTCCACGGTGTGTGTGTAACTAAGATTTTATATACATGATGTTTGTACACCCCTACTTGTGTTTGCGAAGGGAGGTCGGGGCACAGCTCCTGGCCCCGCCTCTTGGGTTATCTCAGTAGCGGAAGGATATCTGAAGGATACTTCCGGGGGTCAACATCCCCGTGGTTTGGTCCCAGACCAGGCCTCCTGGTGGAGCAAAGACTATTATTGCTGGCCACACGCAGACCAATGTATGAACCACAGCCCGGCTAATCAGGCACTGATTTGAGGAACTTGTCCAGTTCCCTCTTGAAGAGAGCCAGATGTTTGTTGGTAATTCCCCGTATGCATGGAAGGAGGGTTTTGAAGAGTCGGGGACCTCTGACACTTATCGAGTTCTCTATTCGTGGACTCGTCGCGCCCCTGCTTTTTAGTAGAGGTAGCTTCAATGTCTGTCAGGTCTCGTGTCATATGGAGTGATTTCAATGTCCAGGTTTGGGATCAGTCCTCAAGGATTTTTCAGTGTAAATTATGAAATAACTGTCTAGCCTACGTTCCAAGAGATACAGTTGAATAAACTTCAAGTGTTCCCAGTACTTCATATGTTTCTATACGAGCAGTGAAAGTTCTCTGTTTTCCAGCTCAGTAATCTGGTGTGTCTTGACGGTGGTGGTCAGTATACAACAGTATTCCAGCCTGGAGAGAACAGGTAACTTGAAGAGTATCATCACTGACTCAGCATCTCTTGTCTTGAAAGTTCTAGTTATCCAGTCTATCATTTTCCTTGTGGTAGCAATAACAACATTGTTGTGATCCTTGAATGTGAGATCTTCCTGCATCATTACTCCTAAGTCTCGCACATGGTACTTTCACTCTACTGAATAATTATAGTTTATCTTGTACTCTGTTACAGTCTTTATTTCCTCCATTCTTCCATAACAGAACAAGTGAAACTTGTCCTTGTTAAACATCATATTGTTGTCTGAGGTCCACTGGAAGACTTGATTTATATCCGCCTGAAGATTCACTGTGTCTTCGAGGGACGACACTCTCATACAGATTCTGGTGTTATCAACAAACAATGTTACACTGCTGTGATTTATGTTCTTGTTAATGTTGGATATAAGAATGAGAAACAGAAGTGGGGCGAGTACTGTGCCTTGAGGAACAGAACTTTTCACTGTGTCAGCCTCTGACTTCACTCTGTTTACTACTACTGTCTGGGGTGAGTACTGTGCCTTGAGGAACAGAACTTTTCACTGTGTCAGCCTCTGACTTCACACTGTTTACTACTACTGTCTGGGGCGAGTACTGTGACTTGAGGAACAGAACTTTTCACTGTGTCAGCCTCTGACTTCACACTGTTTACTACTACTGTCTGGGCCGAGTACCTGGAGTTTACCTGGAGAGAGTTCCGGGGGTCAACGCCCCCGCGGCCCGGTCTGTGACCAGGCCTCCTGGTGGATCAGAGCCTGATCAACCAGGCTGTCGCTGCTGGCTGCACGCAAACTAACGTACGAGCCACAGCCCGGCTGGTCAGGAACCGACTTTAGGTGCTTGTCCAGTACCAGCTTGAAGACTGCCAGGGGTCTGTTGGTAATCCCCCTTATGTATGCTGGGACGCAGTTGAACAGTCTCGGGCCCCTGACACTTATTGTATGGTCTCTTAACGTGCTAGTGACACCCCTGCTTTTCATTGAGGGGATGTTGCATCGTCTGCCAAGTCTTTTGCTTTCGTAGTGAGTGATTTTCGTGTGCAAGTTCGGTACTAGTCCCTCTAGGATTTTCCAGGTGTATATAATCATGTATCTCTCCCGCCTGCATTCCAGGGAATACAGGTTCAGGAACCTCAAGCGCTCCCAGTAATTGAGGTGTTTTATCTCCGTTATGCGCGCCGTGAAGGTTCTCTGTACATTTTCTAGGTCAGTAATTTCACCTGCCTTGAAAGGTGTTGTTAGTGTGCAGCAATATTCCAGCCTAGATAGAACAAGTGACCTGAAGAGTGTCATCATGGGCTTGGCCTCCCTAGTTTTGAAGGTTCTCATTATCCATCCTGTCATTTTTCTAGCAGATGCGATTGATACAATGTTATGGTCCTTGAAGGTGAGATCCTCGGACATGATCACTCCAAGGTCTTTGACGTTGGTGTTTCGCTCTATTTTGTGGCCAGAATTTGTTTTGTACTCTGATGAAGATTTAATTTCCTCGTGTTTACCATATCTGAGTAATTGAAATTTCTCATCGTCGAACTTCATATTGTTTTCTGCAGCCCACTGAAAGATTCGGTTGATGTCCGCCTGGAGCCTTGCAGTGTCTGCAATGGAAGACACTGTCATGCAGATTCGGGTGTCATCTGCAAAGGAAGACACGGTGCTGTGCCTTGAGGAACAGAACTTTTCACTGTGTCAGCCTCTGACTTCACTCTGTTTACTACTACTGTCTGGGGCGAGTACTGTGCCTTGAGGAACAGAACTTTTCACTGTGTCAGTCTCTGACTTCACACTGTTTACTACTACTGTCTGGGGCGAGTACTGTGCCTTGAGGAACAGAACTTTTCACTGTGTCAGCCTCTGACTTCACGCTGTTTACTACTACTGTCTGGGGCGAGTACTGTGCCTTGAGGAACAGAACTTTCACTGTGTCAGTCTCTGACTTCACGCTGTTTACTACTACTGTCTGGGGCGAGTACTGTGCCTTGAGGAACAGAACTTTTCACTGTGTCAGCCTCTGACTTCACGCTGTTTACTACTACTGTCTGGGACGAGTACTGTGCCTTGAGGAACAGAATTTTTCACTGTGTCAGTCTCTCACGTCACTCTGTTTACTACTACTGTCTGGGACGAGTACTGTGCCTTGAGGAACAGAACTTTTCACTGTGTCAGTCTCTGACTTCACGCTGTTTACTACTACTGTCTGGGGCGAGTACTGTGCCTTGAGGAACAGAACTTTTCACTGTGTCAGCCTCTGACTTCACTCTGTTTACTACTACTGTCTGGGGCGAGTACTGTGCTTTGAGGAACAGAACTTTTCACTGTGTCAGGCTCTGACTTCACACTGTTTACTACTACTGTCTGTGTTCTATTTGTTAAGAATTTAAATATCCACCTGCCCACTTTTCCAGTTATTCATTTTGCAAGTATTTGTGAGCTATCACATCATGGTCACATTTGTTGATAACTCAGTCTTATTGTGACTTAAGTTTTTCATTTATTTCCTTATTGTCGTCAATGTTCTGGATGCATTTTTGCACTGAATTTTGCCTAAGAGAAAAAGAATTTCATAAGAACATAAGAAAGGAGGAACACTGCAGGAGACCTGTTGGCCCATACTAGGCAGGTCCTTTACAATTCATCCCACTAACAAAACATTTGACCAACCCAATTTTCAATGCCACCCAAGAAATAAGCTCTGATGTGAAAGTCCCACTCAAATCCAACCCCTCCCACTCATGTACTTATCCAACCTAAATTTGAAACTACCCAAAGTCCCAGCCTCAATAACCCAACTAGGTAGACTGTTCCACTCATCAACTACCCTATTTCCAAACCAATACTTTCCTATGTCCTTTCTAAATCTAAACTTATCTAAATTAAATCCATTACTGCGGGTTCTCTCTTGGAGAGACATCCTCAAGACCTTATTAATATCCCCTTTATTAATACCTATCTTCCACTTATACACTTCGATCAGGTCTCCCCCTCATTCTTCGTCTAACAAGTGAATGTAACTTAAGAGTCTTTCAATCTTTCTTCATAAGGAAGATTTCTAATGCTATGTATTAATTTAGTCATCCTACGCTGAATGTTTTCTAACGAATTTATGTCCATTCTGTAATATGGAAACCAGAATTGAGCTGCATAATCTAGGTGAGGCCTTACTAATGATGTATAAAGCTGCAGTATGACCTCTGGACTTCTGTTGCTTACACTTCTTGATATAAATCCCAGTAATCTATTTGCCTTATTACGTACGCTGAGGCATTGCTGTCTTGGTTTAAGGTTGCTGCTCACCATAACCCCCAAGTCCTTTTCGTAATCAATATGGCTAAGTTCTACATCATTTAACTTGTAAGTGCTAGGATTATGGACACTCCCGAGCTTCAGAACCTTGCATTTATCTACATTGAACTGCATCTGCCACTTTTCTGACCGAGAATATAGTTTGTTTAAATCCTCCTGAAGTTCCCTAACGTCTACGTTTGAATCAGTTATCCTACCTATCTTTGTGTCATCGGCGAATTTGCTCATATCACTAGTAATTCCCTCATCAAGGTCATTGATATATATTATAAACAACAACGGGCCCAAGACTGATCCCTGTGGAACGCCACTTGTTACAGATCCCCACTCGGATTTAACCCCATTTATGGACACTCTCTGCTTCCTGTCTGTGAGCCATGACTCGATCCACGAGAGCACTTTTCCCCCAATGCCATGAGCTGCCACTTTCTTGAACAGTCTTTGGTGCGGAACTCTATCAAAAGCCTTACTAAAATCTAAGTAAATAATGTCAAATTCTTTATCGTGGTCAACAGCCTCAAAAGTTGTGATGAATGGTTTGAAAAACCGACAAGTTGAAGATTGAGACACTTATGCAGCATATGGGAATCTTTATTCAGGAAACGTTTTGCCACACAGTGGCTTCATCAGTCCAATACAAAGAGGAAGGCGTAAGGAGAGGAGGAGTATGAGGTAATCAGTCCCTCAACCTGGAGTCGATGTGTTCAGTCCATCATTCTACAAGATTGATGGACTGAACACATCGACTCCAGGTTGAGGGACTGATTACCTCATACTCCTCCTCTCCTTACGCCTTCCTCTTTGTATTGGACTGATGAAGCCATTGTGTGGCGAAACGTTTCCTGAATAAAGATTCCCATATGCTGCATAAGTGTCTCAATCTTCAGCCTCAAAAGCTTTACTGAAGAAAGTTAGTTAGACAAGACCGGCCTCTTGTGAATCCATGCTGAGTATCATTAATCAAGCTATGCTTATCGAGATTGCTTCTTATAATCTCAGCTATAATTGACTCTAGTAATTTGCCTACAATTGAGGTCAGGCTTGTTGGGCGGTAATTTGACGGTAACGACTTGTCACCTGTTTTAAAAATAGGAATTACATTAGCCATCTTCCACATATCAGACACTACACCTGTTTGAAGAGATAAATTAAAAATATTAGTTAATGGTTCACAGAGTTCCATTTTGCATTCCTTAAGAACCCTTGAAAAAACCTCATCAGGACCCGGCGACTTATTTTGCTTCAGTCGGTCTATCTGCTTCACAACCATTTCACTAGTGACTGTTTGATGTTGCATAATTTATCTTCTTCTAACCCACTATAAAAATTAATTACTGGAATATTGTTAGTGTCTTCCTGTGTAAAAACCGAGAGAAAATAATTGTTTAAAATCGAGCACATTTCATTCTCTTTGTCAGTAAGATGCTCATAGTTATTTTTAAGGGGACCTATCTTATCTCTAACTTTTGTTCTATAGACCTGGAAAAAACTTTTTGGTTTAGTTTTCGAGTCCCTAGCAACTTTAATTTCATAGTCTCTTTTAGCTTTTCTTATCCCCTTTTTAATGTCCCTCTTAATGTCAATATACTGATTCATAAGATGACCCTCTCCTCTTTTGATACGCCTACAAATTCCTTTCTTATGCCCTAGTAGATATTTCAGCCTATTATTCATCCATTTTGGGTCATTTCTATTTGATCTAATTTCTTTATACGGGATAAACGTTCTTTGAGCAACATGTATAGTGTTCAGAAAACTGTCATATTGATAGCTCTCTTCGTTACCCCAGTCAACAGATGATAAGTGTTCTCTAAGCCCATTGTAATCTGCTAAGCGAAAATCTGGAACTGTTACTGAGTTGTCCCTACTATCATGCTTCCATTCTATGCTAAAGGTAATTGATTTGTGGTCGCTTGTGCCAAGTTCCTCATTAATTTCTAAATTATTAACAAGGGTTTCCTTGTTCGCCAGAACCAAATCAAGTAGGTTATTTCCCCTTGGAGGTTCCGTCACAAACTGCTTCAAAAAACATTCCTGAACTACTTCTAAAAAGTCATTTGATTCTAAATTCCCAGTCAAGAAATTCCAATCAATGTGACTAAAGTTAAAGTCCCCTAGAATTACTACATTATCGTGCCTTGTGGCCTTAACAATTTCCTCCCACAGTAATTTCCCTTGGTCCCTATCTAAGTTTGGGGGACGGTATATCACTCCTAGAATCAATTTTTTATGCCCCTCTGAAAATTCTATCCAGACAGACTCTGTATGTGTTACCTCAGATTTAATACCCATTTTTATGCAACAGTTCAAGTGATCTCGGACATACAGTGCCACCCCACCTCCCTTACCGATATTTCTATCTACTTGGAGCAATTTAAAACCCTGAATGTGACACTCCGAAGGCATGTCCCGACTTTTTTAATTAAACCACGTCTCAGTTAAAGCAAATACATCAATGTTACCTGCACTAGCAACTAATCTCAACTCGTCCATCTTATTCCTAGCACTACGGCTATTAGCATAATAAACATTGAAAGACTCTCCTTTCTCTTTACCCTTCCTGCTCATTTCTGTTTTTATACTAAACCTATTACTGTCCTTATCACCCAGTGCCACTGGCTTTTCATATCTACCTCGTTCTGCTTATTACTAGTTCCCCTAGAACTCATAATATTACTACACTGGGACTTCACTGTTTTCCTGCCAAAACCCATACCACTAACTATTCCTAGTTTAAAGTCCTAACAGCTCCCTCCACTGCAGTTGCCAGTGCCCCCACCCCAGACCTAGATAAGTGAACCCCATCCCTGGCATACATGTCATTTCTGCCATAGAAGAGGTCCCAGTTGTCAATGAATGTTACCGCATTTTCCAGCCAGCAATTGACACCAATTGCCCTGGACAACCATTTATTTCCAACTCCTCTCCTTGGCAAAATACCACATATGACAGGGTTCCCACCCTTCCTCCTAATTATTTCTATTGCTGACCTATACCTGCTAATCAGGTCTTCACTCCTACGTCTGCCAACATCGTTGCCTCCAGCACTGAGACAGATAATAGGATTGCTCCCATTACCTCTCATGATGTCATCCAGACGGCTAACAGTATCCTCCATCCCAGCCCCAGGAAAGCAAACCCTCTGTCTCCTACTCCTGTCCTTCAAGCAGAACGCCCTATCCATATACCTAACTTGGCTATCCCCAACATCAACAATATTCTTACCTTCCTTGGTGTCGTTCGTCGTGACGTTCCCAGTAGTCGACTCACATTCGTCGGGTAGCACTGAGAATGTATTAGATGTTTCCACAACAGTTTCCACGGCAGTCTCTTCTTCATCGTTTCTACCTTTCCATTCGTCTTCTTGATCGTCAGCTTCGTTCCCTGCTGTCCATCCACTTCGTTCCCTGCTGTCCAGCCACTGACCAGTTTCCCTTCTTGACCTGAGGACTCAAAACAGGAGGACTACTACGAATCTTCTTGTTTTCCTCGGTCAGTCGCCGAATCTCTATCTTCGTCATCCTCAATTTTTCCTTAAGCTGTTGGTAAAGTTGCTCGATGGATGGCATCTTGCTTCAATCCGTAGAGAGCGCACAAACAGGTCTTCACAGAGCTAAGTACACGTCACCACTGTCACCAATGGCGGGTTTTACACAGGAATAACCGCCTACCAGTGACAATTCCTTCGTCTGCTGCACCTTTCTCATCTGACGCCGGTATATAACTGCCAAGCTTCATGTCTGTGCTTCAGCCCTATGTGATCCAGTCTAGCATAGTTAGCCCTATGTGATCCAGTCTAGCATAGTTAGCCCTATGTGATCCAGTCTAGCATAGTTAGCCCTATGTGATGATACATTCTTAATATTTATTGTCATTCTTTTCCACTGCCTGGCTCTAAAAAACTCGCTGTAGCATGCTACAGTTTCCTTGTCCAGACTGTCATTTTTAGATGAACGAGTGCTGAACATGAGAATGAAGGAGCACTGCAGGAGGCCTACTGGCCCATGCAAGGCAAGTTCTTCACAAACACAAACCGACTAACAAAAATATTTTCCCAGCCCAATTTTTAACGCTACCCCGAGGAATAAGATTTGATAATCCTCTTAACTGATGTGCAAATCCAACTCATGTGTTTATCTTAAATTTGAAGCTATCTAAAGTTCCAGCTTCAGTGATCCTGCTAGGTAGACTGTTCCACTCATCCACTACTAGGTAGACTGTTCCACTCATCCACTACTAGGTAGACTGTTCCACTCATCCACTACTAGGTAGACTGTTCCACTCATCCACTACTCTGGGACCTGGAGCTGCATGTGTATCCAGGAGATTTCAACATTTCCTCGGATGGCTCTATGTAGATTTTCTGTTTTTGTTAGTCCCACTACGGCCGTATTTGCAGATGACTCAAGAATACACGTTGCTGGTTTCTCTTGGCTGTGGTTTCTGGGTCCCGAGTTCCCTGGTTTCTCTTGGCTGTTGTTGCAGGGTCCCGAGTTCCCTGGTTTCTCTTGGCTGTGGTTTCCAGGTCCCGGGTTCCCTGGTTTCTCTTGGCTGTGGTTTCCGGGTCCCGGGTTCCCTGGTTTCTCTTGGCTGTGGTTCCCGGGTTCCCTGGTTTCTCTTGGCTGTGGTTCCCGGGTTCCCTGGTTTCTCTTGGCTGTGGTTTCCGGGTCCCGGGTTCCCAACTGGTGTCATTTCTGGAGTTGAAGCAGAGAAAGAACCAATACCATAACTAGGTGCAAGATCAACCAGGTTGTGATGGATATGTGGGGCAGCGGGCCACCAGCAGCAACAACCTGGTTGACCAGGTAGAAAGACTCTAGGAACTCATCAAAGGTATATCAGAGAAAAGTCCTGGCATAACTAGGACTGGTAACTGTACCAGTATCAACTTCACAACCACCAGTACGACCGATATCAGAGCCGGTATTGGTACTGAACATACCTGTGACCAGTTTTGAGGGTTTTGTTTTACCTTCGCAGTCCAGCACTTGCAGGAGTTATTGATCGAACTTCCTCTTGAAAACTTCTAAATTCGTCCATGAAATATTTCTGATGTTTGCTGGTAGCAGGTTGAAGAGTCTTGGACCCCGCATGTTGACGCAGTGCTCTCTTGGTGTGCCCACGGCGCCAGTCTTCTTCACTGATTTTATTGCTATATCTCCCACCCCAGTAAGTTATTATAGCAGTGTGCTAGTTAGGGATCAGTCCATTAATTACCTCCCCCTTTTACATTATCAGTAATAACTCACACGGAGACAGGAAATACAGGACATTCATCTGTACATTTCGACCACTTTCTGGAATCCTCTTCAGCAAATTGATAAATTAGACACGTGTGCAACACTTTGGTATTTTTACTGAGGAAACGTTTCGCTACACTGGCTTCATCAGTCCTATATAAAGAAGAACGGTGAAGATCAGGAGTTTGAGGTAATCAGTCTTTCAGCTTCGAGTCGATTTAATTAGTTCATCAAATTTGAAAAGATTGAATAACTAGATCCTCTTCAGCATCTGCTGAAGAGGATCTAGTTATTCATTATTTAGTTATTCACTCTAGTTATTCATTTTCAGGTCTCTCTCTCTCTCTCTCTCTCTCTCTCTCTCTCTCTCTCTCTCTCTCTCTTCTCTCTCTCTCTCTCTCTCTCTCTCTCTCTCCCTCTTATATAGCGAGAAATTCTAGTGCTCTGATGTTTTTCCAATAGTTGAATTTTAGCGAGTCTATACTGACAGTATACGGCCTCTGTACATTGTCGAGTTCTGCTGTCTCTCCTGTCTTGACAGATGCTGTCTACACACAACAGTGTTCGTGTGAACACCAGTCATTTCAGTTAGACCATCATATGTAATTGTTATTAAGAATTATGTGAATACGTGGGTTAGAAGGATGGGCTTTGACCGGCAGCCACAGGACGTGGGTCAGTAGGGATCATCATTCACTGTGTCTGTACTGTACCGGGAGCCACAGGACGTGGGTCAGTAGGGATCATCATTCACTGTTTGTACTGTACCGGGAACCACAGGACGTGGGTCAGGGATCATCTTTCACTGTTTCTCTGTACTGTACCGGGAGACACAGGACGTGGGTCAGGGATCATCTTTCACTGCTTGTCTGTACTGTACCGGGAGCCACAGGACGTGGGTCAGTAGAGATCATCATTCACTGTTTGTCTGTACTGTACCGGGAGACACAAGACGTGGGTCAGGGATCATCTTTCACTGTTTCTCTGTACTGTACCGGGAGACGCAGGACGTGGGTCAGTAGGGATCATCATTCACTGTTTGTATTGTACCGGGATACGCAGGACGTGGGTCAGTAGGGATCATCATTCACTGTTTGCCTGTACTGTACCGGGAGACACAGGACATGGGTCAGTAGGGATCATCATTCACTGTTTGTACTGTACCGGGAGACACAGGACATGGGTCAGTAGGGATCATCATTCACTGTTTGTACTGTACCGGGAGCCACAGAACATGGGTCAGGGATCATCATTCAGTGTTTGTCTGTACTGTACCGGGAGACACAGAAAGTGGGTAAGGATCATCATTTAATGTTTGTTTGTACTGTACCGGGAGCCACGGGACGTGGGTCAGTAGTGATCATCATTCACTGTTTGTACTGTACCGGGAGCCACAGGACGTGGGTCAGTAGTGATCATCATTCACTATTTGTCTGTACTGTACCGGGAGCCACAGGACGTGGGTCAGCAGTGATCATTCACTGTTTGTCTGTACTGTACCTGGAGCCACAGGACGTGGGTCAGTAGTGATCATTCACTGTTTGTACTGTACCGGGAGACACAGGACGTGGGTCAGTAGTGATCATCATTCACTGTTTGTACTGTACCGGGAGCCACAGAACGTGGGTCAGTAGGGATCATCATTCACTGTTTGTCTATACTGTACCGGGAGCCACAGGACATGGGTCAGTAGTGATCATCATTCACTGTTTGTACTGTACCGGGAGTCACAGAACGTGGGTCAGTAGGGATCATTCACTGTTTGTACTGTACCGGGAGACACAGGTCATGGGTCAGTAGGGATCATCATTCACTGTTTGTACTGTACCGGGAGACACAGGACATGGGTCAGTATGGATCATCATTCACTGTTTGTACTGTACCGGGAGCCACAGAACGTGGGTCAGTAGGGATCATCATTCACTGTTTCTCTGTACTGTACCGGGAGCCACAGGACGTGGGTCAGTAGTGATCATCATTCACTGTTTCTCTGTACTGTACCGGGAGCCACAGGACGTGGGTCAGTAGTGATCATTCACTGTTTGTACTGTACCGGGAGACACAGGACATGGGTCAGTAGGGATCATCATTCACTGTTTGTACTGTACCGGGAGCCACAGGACGTGGGTCAGTAGGGATCATCATTCACTGTTTGTACTGTACCGGGAGCCACAGAACGTGGGTCAGTAGGGATCATCATTCACTTTTTCTCTGTACTGTACCGGGAGCCACAGGACGTGGGTCAGTAGTGATCATCATTCACTATTTGTCTGTATTGTACCGGGAGCCACAGGACGTGGGTCAGCAGTGATCATTCACTGTTTGTCTGTACTGTACCTGGAGCCACATACTTCCTTTCAGTTTTTACACAGGAGGATACCAGCGATATTCCAGTAATGATAAATTATGTAGAACAGGACGATAATAAACTGTGTACTATTAGGGTCACAAGTGACATGGTCCTTAGGCAAATAGATAAATTAAAACCTAACAAATCCCCAGGCCCTGATGAACTGTATGCAAGGGTTCTAAAGGAATGTAAAGAGGAGCTTAGCACACCTTTGGCTAATCTTTTCAACATATCACTACAAACTGGCATGGTGCCAGATAAGTGGAAAATGGCAAATGTGATACCTATTTTCAAAACAGGTGACAGGTCCTTAGCTTCGAACTATAGACCAATAAGCCTAACCTCCATAGTGGGAAAATTTATGGAATCAATAATTGCCGAGGCAGTTCGTAGCCACCTTGAAAAGCATAAATTAATCAACGAATCTCAGCATGGTTTTACAAAGGGGCGTTCCTGCCTTACGAATTTATTAACTTTTTTCACTAAGGTATTTGAGGAGGTAGATCATGGTAATGAATATGATATTGTGTATATGGACTTCAGTAAGGCTTTTGACAGGGTCCCACATCAGAGACTATTGAGGAAAATTAAAGCACATGGAATAGGAGGAGAAATTTTTTCCTGGATAGAGGCATGGTTGACAAAGAGGCAGCAGAGAGTTTGCATAAATGGGGAGAAATCAGAGTGGGGAAGTGTCACGAGCGGTGTTCCACAGGGGTCAGTGTTGGGCCCCCTGCTGTTCACAATCTACATAAACGACATAGATGAGGGCATAAAGAGCGACATCGGCAAGTTTGCCGATGACACCAAAATAGGCCGTCGAATTCATTCTGACGAGGACATTCGAGCACTCCAGGAAGATTTGAATAGACTGATGCAGTGGTCGGAGAAGTGGCAGATGCAGTTTAATATAGACAAATGCAAAGTTCTAAATGTTGGACAGGACAATAACCATGCCACATATAAACTAAATAATGTAGATCTTAATATTACGGATTGCGAAAAAGATTTAGGAGTTCTGGTTAGCAGTAATCTGAAACCAAGACAACAGTGCATAAGTGTTCGCAATAAAGCTATAGAATCCTTGGCTTCATATCAAGAAGCATAAATAATAGGAGTCCTCAGGTTGTTCTTCAACTCTATACATCGTTGGTTAGGCCTCATTTAGATTATGCTGCACAGTTTTGGTCACCTTATTACAGAATGGATATAAATTCCCTGGAAAATGTACAAAGGAGGATGACAAAGTTGATCCCATGTATCAGAAACCTTCCCTATGAGGATAGACTAAGGGCCCTGAATCTGCACTCTCTAGAAAGACGTAGAATTAGGGGGGATATGATTGAGGTGTATAAATGGAAGACAGGAATAAATAAAGGGGATGTAAATAGTGTGCTGAAAATATCTAGCCTAGACAGGACTCGCAGCAATGGTTTTAAGTTGGAAAAATTCAGATTCAGGAAGGATATAGGAAAGTACTGGTTTGGTAATAGAGTTGTGGATGAGTGGAACAAACTCCCAAGTACCGTTATGAGGCCAGAACGTTGTGTAGCTTTAAAAATAGGTTGGATAAATACATGAGTGGATGTGGGTGGGTGTGAGTTAGACCTGATAGCTTGTGCTACCAGGTCGGTTGCCGTGTTCCTCCCTAAAGTCAATGTGACCTGACCTGACTAGGTTGGGTGCATTGGCTTAAGCCGGTAGGAGACTTGGACCTGCCTCGCATGGGCCAGTAGGCCTTCTGCAGTGTTCCTTCGTTCTTATGTTCTTATGTTCTTATCATCATTCACTGTTTCTCTGTACTGTACCGGGAGCCACAGGACGTGGGTCAGTAGGGATCATCATTCACTGTTTGTACTGTACCGGGAGACACAGGACGTGGGTCAGTAGGGATCATCATTCACTGTTTGTACTGTACCGGGAGCCACAGGACGTGGGTCAGTAGGGATCATCATTCACTGTTTGTACTGTACCGGGAGACACAGAACGTGGGTCAGTAGGGATCATCATTCACTGTTTGTACTGTACCGGGAGACACAGAACGTGGGTCAGTAGGGATCATCATTCACTGTTTGTACTGTACCGGGAGACACAGGACATAGGTCAGTAGGGATCATCATTCACTGTTTGTACTGTACAGAGAACTTTCACGGCGCGCATAACGGAGATAAAACACCTCAATTACTGGGAGCGCTTGAGGTTTCTAAACCTGTATTCCCTGGAACGCAGGAGGGAGAGATACATGATTATATACACCTGGAAAATCCTAGAGGGACTAGTACCGAACTTGCACACGAAAATCACTCACTACGAAAGCAAAAGACTTGGCAGACGATGCACCATCCCCCCAATGAAAAGCAGGGGTGTCACTAGCACGTTAAGAGACCATACAATAAGTGTCAGGGGCCCGAGACTGTTCAACTGCCTCCCAGCACACATAAGGGGGATTACCAACAGACCCCTGGCAGTCTTCAAGCTGGCACTGGACAAGCACCTAAAGTCAGTTCCTGATCAGCCGGGCTGTGGCTCGTACGTTGGTTTGCGTGCAGCCAGCAGCAACAGCCTGGTTGATCAGGCGCTGATCCACCAGGAGGCCTGGTCACAGACCGGGCCGCGGGGGCGTTGACCCCCGAAACTCTCTCCAGGTAAACTCCAGGTACCGGGAGACACAGGACGTGGGTCAGTAGGGATCATCATTCACTGTTTGTACTGTACCGGGAGCCACAGGACGTGGGTCAGTAGGGATCATCATTCACTGTTTGTACTGTACCGGGAGCCACAGGACATAGGTCAGTAGGGATCATCATTCACTGTTTGTACTGTACCGGGAGACACAGGACGTGGGTCAGTAGGGATCATCATTCACTGTTTGTACTGTACCAGGAGCAAGAGAACGTGGGTCAGTAGTGATTATCATTCACTGTTTGTACTGTACCAGGAGCAAGAGAACGTGGGTCAGTAGGGATCATCATTCACTGTTTGTACTGTACCGGGAGACGCAGGACGTGGGTCAGTAGGGATCATCATTCACTGTTTGTTTCTGTACGGGAGACACAGGACGTGGGTCAGTAGGGATCATCATTCACTGTTTGTACTGTACCGGGAGCCACAGAACGTGGGTCAGTAGGGATCATCATTCACTGTTTGTACTGTACCGGGAGCCACAGGACGTGGGTCAGTAGGGATCATCATTCACTGTCTCTCTGTACTGTACTAAAGAAGCCACTCAACTTTATTTTGCTCAAGTTAGGTGGTTTAAGTTTGCTAACGTTAATTTAGGTTCAGTTAAGTTTTTTTAGGTTCGATTAAGTTAGGTTAGTTTAGGTTCGGTTACGTTAGGTTAGTTTAGGTTCAGTTAGGTTAGTTTAGGTTCGGTTACGTTAGATTAGTTTAGGTTCAGTTAGGTTAGTTTAGGTTCGGTTACGTTAAGTTAGTTTAGTTTCAGCTAGGTTAGGTTATTTTAGCTTCGGTTAGGTTAGTTAAGGTTCGGTTAGGTTAGTTTAGGTTCGGTTACGTTAGGTTAGTTTAGGTTCGGTTACGTTAGGTTAGTTTAGGTTCAATTAGTTAAGGTTCAGTTAGGTTAAGTTACGTTCAGTTAGTTAAGGTTCAATTAGATTAGGTTCATTTAGGTTATGTTAGGTTCAATTAGTTAAGGTTCAGTTAGGTTAGGTTACTTTAGTCCAAGATAAGTTAAAACCAGATTAAGTTCTGTTTACTTACGTCCAGCCATAGTTACGTTAAATTACATTATGGCTAAGAGAGGGAAGTACATAGCTGTGTTCAGGGAAGAGAGAGAGAAAGGGAGAGAGAGGGAAGGGGAGAGGGAGGGGGGGAGGGAAGGGGGTATGGGTAAATCAGCTGATCTTGTAGTTTATGTCTGGGATAATAGCTCTAAGGAAGATGGCTGAGGCGCTGCAGGAGAAGGATATTGCCAAAGGTGCAAATGATTTTTTTATTTTATTTATTTTAGGTGTTGTGTTGTTGTGGTAGTGTTGCAATGTTGTTGTTGTGGTAGTGTTGTTGTGGTGGTGTTGCTGAGGTAGTGATATGGTAGTGTTGGTTTTGTGGTGGTGTTGTTGCAGTGATAATTATTGTGGTAGTATTGATTTTGTGGTGTTATTGTGGTAATGTTGTTTTGGTAGTATTGATTTTGCGGTGTTGTTCTGTTGTTGTGGTAGTGTTGGTGTGGTATTCTTGTGGTAGTGCTGACATGGTGTATGGTAGTGGGAGTGATGTCAGAAGATCTCACTTTCAAAGATCACAGTGATGTCATAATCACATCTAGAAAACAACAGGATGGATAATGAGAATCGTCAAAACAACGGATGCCAAGACAGTGATGATTCTCTTTTAAGTCACTTTTCTACCAACACGATTTTAAACGCACATTTCTTTTCCTATTTTCCAGTATCTTTTTTTCTTTTTAAGGTCATGACTTGTTTGCTGATAATGCAATTTTTTTGTCACAATTACATTTTTTGAATATACTTTCATGATGTTTGTGTTGTGTTGTGCAAGACTGGGAGTTGCGCAGATCTGAATGTCAATCAGTTTGTGTTGCGAGTCTAATGGCATTAATTTCATTATGTTCCGAACCAGATCATCGTTATTTGTTAAAACAGTGTGCTGAAGGGAAGTATATTGAGAGTTTTGTAAATAAGACGAGCAGTGAAGAATTAAAAGGTACAATACCGTGACTGGAACAATACACAAATAACTCGTATATTGAGATTTGTGATGGCTATCGCTACTCCACTACTGCTGCTGCTGCTACTACTACTACTACTACTACTACTACTACTACTACTACTACTACTACTACTACTACTACTACTGCCACTATTAGAGTTGTAAGGAAGTGGAACAATCTGAGAGTGACGTAGCGGAGGCAGGATCCATACATAGCTTTAAGAAGAGGTATGATAAAACTCTTGGAGCAGGGGGAGAGTGGACCTAGTAGCGACTAGTGAAGTGGCGGGGCTAGAAACTGTGACTCGACCCCTGCAACCACAAATAGTTGAGTACGTACGTACGTACACACACACACACACACACACACACACCACACACACACACACACACACACACACACACACACACACACACACACACACACACACACACCGTCACGAGTAGATATAAAAATCACAGATGACCAGAAATCAATAATGACGACCAAGGAAACCTAGAAAGCTGACCCAGGAACTGAAACACAACCGCCCCGCCTGCAAATACAACTCACGAAACACACACAGCCAAGAACCATGGCTCGACCCCCTACGAACACAACCAGGTGAACACACATCGGTTATATTATTCATACAGCTCAAAGACAATGTTAATTACAAAAACCTGGACACCACTCGGGCAAATTCCGCTTTTTAGAAATTTTCGTTTTTTACTATGCTTCCCGGGGCAGATTCTGGGTTAATGAAGGGCAAACTAGGGCAAAATGACATTGTTTACCTGTAAATATTTCGTGGGGGTAAATATATGTGCTATCAGTGCATTTTAACTGTTTTGGCCAGATATGATAAATTAGACATGTATAGTACTTGGGGTATCTTTATTGAGATGTTTTGCCACACAGTGACTTCATTAGTAGTTGTTAGAGACAGGAACTACCATCCAAGACCATGTTGTGTTGGTACAGTAGTTGTGAGAGGCAGGAGTGACCATCCAAGACCATGTTGTACTGGTCCAGTAGTTGTGAGAGGCAGGAGAGACCATCCAAGACCATGTTGTACTGGTCCAGTAGTTGTGAGAGGCAGGAGTGACCATCCAAGACCATGTTGTACTGGTCCAGTAGTTGTGAGAGGCAGGAGCGACCATCCAAGACTATGTTGTACTGGTCCAGTAGTTGTGAGAGGCAGGAGTGACCATCCAAGACCATGTTGTACTGGTCCAGTAGTTGTGAGAGGCAGGAGTGGGCCATCCAAGGCCATGTTGTACTGGTCCAATAGTTGTGAGAGGCAGGAGAGACCATCCAAGACCATGTTGTACTGGTCCAGTAGTTGTGAGAGGCAGGAGTGACCATCCAAGACCATGTTGTACTGGTACAGTAGTTGTGAGGGAAAGGGGTTACCATCAAAGGCCATGTTGTACTGGTCCAGTAGTTGTGAGAGGCAGGAGTGACCATCCAAGGCCATGTTGTACTGGTACAGTAGTTTTGAGAGGCAGGAGTGACCATCCAAGACCATGTTGTATTGGTCCAGTAGTTGTGAGAGGCAGGAGTGACCATCCAAGACCATGTTGTACTGGTCCAGTAGTTGTGAGAGGCAGGAGTGACCATCCAAGGCCATGTTGTACTGGTCCAATAGTTGTGAGAGGCAGGAGAGACCATCCAAGACCATGTTGTACTGGTCCAGTAGTTGTGAGAGGCAGGAGTGACCATCCAAGACCATGTTGTACTGGTACAGTAGTTGTGAGAAGGAGTTACCATCCAAGGCCATGTTGTACTGGTCCAGTAGTTGTGAGAGGCAGGAGTGACCATCCAAGGCCATGTTGTACTGGTACAGTAGTTGAGAGAGGCAGGAGTGACCATCCAAGACCATGTTGTATTGGTCCAGTAGTTGTGAGAGGCAGGAGTGACCATCCAAGACCATGTTGTACTGGTCCAGTAGTTGTGAGAGGCAGGAGTGACCATCCAAGACCATGTTGTACTGGTCCAGTAGTTGTGAGAGGCAGGAGTGACCATCCAAGACCATGTTGTACTGGTACAGTAGTTGTGAGAAGGAGTTACCATCCAAGGCCATGTTGTACTGGTCCAGTAGTTGTGAGAGGCAGGAGTGACCATCCAAGGCCATGTTGTACTGGTACAGTAGTTGTGAGAAAGAGTTACCATCCAAGGCCATGTTGTACTGGTCCAGTAGTTGTGAGAGGCAGGAGTGACTTGTTCTAAACCCATGTTGACCTGGGTTGTGTAAGTGTAGTGGTTCCACGTGTTCAAACCAGTCTTGCTTCTTAAAACTTTCAATGATTTTGATAATGTGGGACATCAGTGATATCTTTTTTTTTTTTTTTTGCAATTGCCTTAGTGCCACCTTTGTTGGGTGGGGCTATGTCAGGGGTTGTTAATGATATACCTTTAATGTGTTTTGAGAGTTTTCCTGCTTCTCCAGTCCAACCGTGGAAATAGGCATGTTGGCAGAGTTGTCCTACATGTAAAATTCATTTGGATTATCTCTGATTCACGGAGCAAAGTCGTAATGTGACATCAGAATGTAAACAAATCGGTTGGGGCGTGCCATATTTGAAAGACTGCTTGCCGTATAGCAAATTTTGGTCATAATTGAAATCGCCGTATTAGTATTAGCGAAACGCCGTAAAGCGGGCGGCCCTACTGTATTTCGCTTTTGTTGTTATCATCCGTCGAAGTTCCATCTCTTTGAAGCAAGGTGTCTAGTACTAGATGTGACTCTAGAACTTTCTTGAACAGTCATGTGTGTATGACTGGTTGACCAGGCAGGCACCAGACGAGCCTGACTCATAGCTGGATTCCATCAGTAGACTCTCGGAACTCGCCAAAGGTATAACAAAGAGTGGACAGTCATATATAATGTATATTTGCTTATATGCGTGTATAGACGATGTGTATGTGTGTATGATGTGAATCTAGGGGTTGGTAGCAGGACAGATGACAGGTATTACTGTGGTACACACCGTCAGCCTCACATAGTTTATGTGACCCGGAAATTACACCTAGCGTTGGGTCCACACTACGGTCACAGTGACACAATCTTCAAATTGCTGCGATGTATGAAGGCTGTAAATGTGTGGGTCGGCCATACTGCTGTGCCTCTTGCTTGCTGTTGCTGTTGTTGTTCTTGCTTGCTCGGCTGCTTCTGTTGTTGCTGCTGCTGCTGTGTTTGCTGCTACTGTTGTTGCTACCTCTGTTTCTGGTGCTGCTGCTGTTGCTATTGCTGTCCTGTTGTTTTTGATTCTCTGCTTTTTTTTGCTGCTGTTGCTGCTGCTGTTACTGTCTTTGCTGTTACTGTCGTTGCTGTTGCTGTCTTTGCTGCTACTGTTGCTATTACTGTTTTTGGTGATACTGTTGTTGCTTCCTCTGCTTCTCGTGTTGCTGTTGTTGCTGTTCTCTTGATTTTCATCCTGCGGCTGCTGTTGCTGCGGTAGTTGCTGCTGCTGCAGTACTTGCTGCTACTACTGTTGTTGCTGCTGCTACTGTTGCTGTGCTGCTGCTACTGTTGCTGCTGCTTTTACTACTACAGCTGTTGTTGCTGCTGCTGCTACCACTGTTGTTGCTACTGTTGGTGCTGCTGCTGCTACTGCTGTTGTTGCTGCTACTACTACTGTTGTTGCTGCTGTTACTACTACTGTTGTTGCTGCTGCTGCTACTGTTACTGCTGCTGCTACTGTTACTACTGCTGCTACTGTTACTGTTGCTTCTGTTACTGCTGCTGCTACTGTTGATGTTGCTGCTGCTGTTGCTGCTGCTGTTGCTGCTACTGTTGCTGTTGTTGCTGCTGTTGCTGTTGCTGCTGTTGCTGCTGTTGCTGCTGCTGTTGCTGTTGCTGCTGTTGTTGCTGTTGCTGCTGTTGCTGTTGCTGTTGCTGCTGCTGTTGCTGTTGCTGCTGTTGTTGCTGTTGCTGCTGTTGTTGCTGTTGCTGTTGCTGCTGTTGTTGCTGTTGCTGTTGCTGCTGTTGTTGCTGTTGCTGCTGCTGTTGCTGCTGTTGTTGCTGTTGCTGTTGCTGCTGTTGTTGCTGTTGCTGTTGCTAAGCCTCACAAACGTTGTATATATTTAGTTTTCATGATCGTTGGAGCTACCATTAATTCGCCTAACTTTTCCACGTCTTCAAGTGAGGCGAGAGGCTCTTAATCCAATGAATCAGAGCCTCCCTCCTTTTCCTCGAATCAATTCTAACTACCTCCTGTTTCTTCTCTGCGTCCCAAGCGCCGTATGTCCCATACGGGTTTAGCTCTTCACCATGATATACCAGTGTGTTGAGAGCAAGCCTGTCACTGTCATGTCACAAGCATGTCACAAGCATGTCACAAGCATGTCACAAACATGTCACAAGCATGTCACAAGCATGTTACTGGCATGATGCCAAAATGTCACAGCATGTCACAGGCCTTACTGGACGTTAGACATGACTGACGTTAATGGAGAAAGGACTGGTTGATATTTTATGGTAATAATTATTGGAAGCTCTTGTGATTGTGTAGAGTACTATCAGGGTGTAGAGTGCTATTAAGTACTCTTAAATTGATAGCTGCTGTTGTTGCTGCCGTTACTGCTGTTCATGTTATTGCTGCTGTTACTGTTGTTGTTGCTGCTGTTACTGCTGCTGCTGCAGTTGCTGTTGTTACTGCTGTTCCTGTTATTGCTGCTGTTACTGTTGTTGCTGTTATTGCTGCTGCTGCTGTTGCTGTTGTTACTGCTGTTCCTGTTATTGCTGCTGTTACTGTTGTTGCTGTTATTGCTGCTGCTGCTGTTGCTGTTGTTACTGCTGTTCCTGTTATTGCTGCTGTTACTGTTGTTGTTGCTGCTGTTACTGTTATTGCTGCTGTTACTGTTGTTGTTGCTGCTGTTACTGTTGTTGCTGCTGTTACTGTTGTTGTTGCTGTTACTGCTGCTGCTGCAGTTGCTGTTGTTACTGCTGCTGCTGTTGTTACTGCTGCTGCTGTTGTTACTGCTGCTGCTGTCATTGCTGATGCTGCTGTTGACGTTGCTGCTGTTACTGGAACTACTAGTCATAATGTTAGATAAAAGGACACAAGTGCAACTAATGTGACATTTTACTGTGGCAACGTTTCGCTCTCCAGGAGCTTTGTCAAGCCGATACAAACAGTACATAGACACAGAGGGTATATGTAGGCTTAGAGTGAGGTGTAATATTAGTGGTAGAAGTAGTGGTAGTAGTAGTAGTAGTAGTAGTAGTAATAATAATAATAATAATAATAATAATAATAATAATAATATCTCTATTTTACAAGTATATGTACAGGGTATACAGTCCTAGCTGATAACAATGACATACTACTATATAGAAATCCCCATGTTATGCTCCGCATTTCGGGCAAATTAGGTCAGTGTCCCAGGATGCGACCCACACCAGTCGACTAACACCCAGGTACCCATTTTACTGATGGGGAACATAGACAACAGGTGGAAAGAAACACGTCCAATGTTTCTACTCTGACTGGGAATCGAACCCAGGCCCTCGCCGTGTGAAGCGAGAGCGTTAACCACCAGGCCACCATGTGGTAGAACTATCAACTTTTACATGAGTAAAGGGGTATAAAAAGTATTATTTGGGGTTTAGCATAAAAAACAGGTTAGACAAATATTGTAGATGAATGGTTCAAAGAACCGACACGTTGTTAAATTAGACACATGTGCAACTCTTGGGTATCTTCAAGATTGATGGACTGACCACATCGACTCAAGGTTGAGGGACTGATTACCTCATTCTCCTCCTGTTCTTCAAGTTTATCCTTTGTATGGACTGATGAAGCCACTGTGTGGCGAAACGTTTCCTCAATAAAGATACCCAAGAGTTGCACATGTGTCTAATTTAACAGACAAATATTACTGTTGGCGGTTGGGTTTGAGAAGGTCTGTTGCAGTGTTCCTTTGTGTGGTATGGCAGGTTTATTGTTTTCAGGAGGATTTTTGCTAATGCTTCAGAAATGATGGCGCTGCCTTTATTTTGCTTGTGTTAGAAACAGCGATTAATGATGATTCAAGGCATTTACGTCTGCGGAAATTAGGTTCTCTGATCACTAGTCGGGCGTCGTTAAATTTAATGAGGTGATTGTACGCAGGCGTTGTTCAAGTTATCATTCCTACATTCATTAATGTGTTCATTGAGGCTTGTTTCGAGGTTCCTTGCTCTTTCACCTACATATATATTGTCACAGCCTCCACAAGGTATAAACTCCTGCATTGACTGGTTCATGGTGGTTCGTTTTTTGCCCTGGTTAGATCCCTTATGGAAGTGCTGGATGCGATGGCGACTCTAGTGTTAGTGCGAGTACCTTGGAAACGTTCAGTGCAACCTGGCTGTTGGAACGGATTATAACTTTGTTAGGAGGGGTTTGTTGGTGCGTGGAGAATTGATCTGAAGAGCTCTTTTCTTGCAATCTTTTATGGAAGAGGAAGGAAAATGTAAATCAGTGATGGTTTGCTGTATGTAAGTACATTCCTCTTCAAGAAACTCAGGACTACATCGAATGATGATTTCTCTTTAGGTCTTAGTATCTTGACTGGAATAGAAGTGTGTGAAATTATTTTGGTTGGTTTACGGTAAACTTGAAATCTAAGATTGTTATCAGCTATGTGAATGAGGACGTCTAGAAAAGGTAGCTTGTCATTGGACTTGTCTTGTGTAAACTGTATGGCCGGTTCAACTGCGTTGAGTCTTGGCTGGAGATTCCTCACATCGAAATGTTTGGGAGTTATGAGGACGTCGTCCACATAACGTAACCAAGTGACGCTGGTGGGGATGATGTTGGCAAAGTTCTAACCTCTAGGTGTTCCATGTACAAGTTGGCTAAGACGGGAATAAGGTATAGAAGGGAATAGGGGAGAGAGGGGAATAGGGGAGAGAAGAGGGGAGTAGGAGATAGAGGGGAGTGGGAGAGAGAAGGGAGTAGGAGTGAGAGGGGGGAATAGGGGACAGAGAGAGGAGGAAACAGAGGGGAATAGGAGAGAGATGGGGGAATAGGGGACAGAGAGAGTAGGAAAACAGGGGAATAGGAGAGAGAGTGGGAATAGGGGACAGAGAGAGTAGGAAAACAGAAGGGAGTAGGAGAGAGAGGGGAGTAAGAGAGACAGGAGTGGGGGGAGAGGAGGAGGAAAAGGAAATTGAAGGAAATGAAGAAAGAGGAAGGAAGGGGAAGCATTCAAAAGTTTTTAAGAGAAGGGGAGGAAGAGGGGGATATGTAGCTAGTGGAGTGAGATCTTAGGATACCTAAGGGATACATGAGAGATATCTGAACTATACCTGAAGGATACCAGGATACCTGAAATTTACCTGAGATATGCTTTTTGGAGGTCAACGTCGCTGCGACCCCGCCCCAGACCAGGCCTTCACGTGGATCAAGGCCTGATCAACCAGGCTGTTACTGCTGGCTGCACGCAGGTCAACGTATTGAAACACAGCCTGGCTGGTCAGGCACAGACTTAGGAACTTGTTCAGCTTACTTTTGAAGACAGCCAGAGGTTTGTTGATAATTCCCCCTTATAAGCAAGGGAGGGCATTGAAGAGTCGGGAGCCCCTAACACTCATCAATATCTCTGTGTGTACTCGTCGCGCCTCTGCTCTTTACTGGAATAATAATAATAATAATAATAATAATAATAATAATAATAATAATAATAATAATAATAACATTATTTACTACCAGTACATGTACAAGGTATACAGATCATAGTTGACATCAGTAACATACTACTATATAGAAAGTTGCTTGTTATGCTGAGCATTTCCCGCAAATTAGGTCAGTTTTGTCCCAGGATGCGACCCACACCAGTCCACTAACACCCAGGATGTGACCCACACCAGTCCACTAACACCCAGGATGTGACCCACACCAGTCCACTAACACCCAGGATGCGACCCACACCAGTCTACTAACACCCAGGATGTGACCCACACCAGTCCACTAACACCCAGGATGTGACCCACACCAGTCCACTAACACCCAGGATGTGACCCACACCAGTCCACTAACACCCAGGATGTGACCCACACCAGTCCACTAAACCCAGGATGTACCCACACCAGTCCACTAACACCCAGGTACCCATTTTAATGACAGATGAACATAGACAACAGGTGTAAAGAAGCACGCCCAATGTTTTACCCTCCCTGGGAATCGAACCCAGATCCCCGCCGTGTGAAGCGAGAGCTTTAGCCACCAGGCCACGGGGCACCGGTCACCGGAAGGTATTCTGTACACTCTGCCAATTCTCTTGTTTTCACTAGATCAACCAGGTTGGGGCGCATGCGTTGGATTGCCTGCGGCAGGCACTAACAACT
Source organism: Cherax quadricarinatus (assembly GCF_026875155.1). Classification (NCBI taxonomy): domain Eukaryota; kingdom Metazoa; phylum Arthropoda; class Malacostraca; order Decapoda; family Parastacidae; genus Cherax; species Cherax quadricarinatus. The sequence goes on from NC_069486.1 coordinate 1,066,782, forward strand.
TGGTCAATCAGGCCAGCAACCATGAAGTCTGGTCTGGGACCGTGCGTGGGGTTGGTGACCTCCGGAAGCGACTCAGGTAATAATGAGTGATTTCGGGGTCAGGTTTGGGACTTACCTGGAGTCTACCTGGAGTGCATTCCGGGGATCAACGTCCCGCGGCCCGGTCCACGACCAGGCCTCCCGGTGGATCAGGGCCTGATCAACGAGGCTGTTACTGCTGGCCCGCACGTAATCCAACGTACGAACCACAGCCCTTCCAGGATTTTCCACGTGTAAATTATGATGTATCTTTCTCGCCCTACGCTTCCAGCAGAATAGTCTACCTGGAGATGCTTCGGAGGTCACTACCTCCGCAGCCCGTCCCAGACCAGGTTCTTGGTTGCTGGCCCGAGCGATCAAGCTGTTAGTGCCTGCACACACAGTCCAACATTTGCACCACAAACAAGCTTGCAGGAACTGCTGTGAAGGAAAAGAAGGCTACAGCTAGGGAAAGCTGTAGGGGCTACAGCTAAGGGAGAGCTATAGGGGCTACAACTAAGGGAAGCTATAGGAGCTACAAACTAATGGAAAGCTATATAGGGGCTACAACTAAGGGAAAGCTAATGGGGCTACAAGGGAAAGCTATAGGGGCTACAACTAAGGGAAAGCTATAGGGGCTACAGCTAAGGGAAAGCTATAGGGGCTACAACTAATGGAAAGCTATAGGGGCTACAACTAAGGGAAAGCTATAGGGGCTACAACTAAGGGAAAGCTATAGGGGCTACAACTAAGGGAAAGCTATAGGAGCTACAACTAATGGAAAGCTATAGGGGCTACAACTAAGGGAAAGCTATAGGGGCTACAGCTAAGGGAAAGCTATAGGGGCTACAACTAATGGAAAGCTATAGGGGCTACAACTAAGGGAAAGCTATAGGGGTACAGCTAAGGGAAAAGCTATAGGGGCTACAACTAATGGAAAGCTATAGGGGCTACAACTAATGGAAAGCTATAGGGGCTACAACTAATGGAAAGCTATAGGGGCTACAACTAATGGAAAGCTATAGGGGCTACAACTAATGGAAAGCTATAGGGGCTACAACTAATGGAAAGCTATAGGGGCTACAACTAATGGAAAGCTATAGGGGCTACAACTAATGGAAAGCTATAGGGGCTACAACTAATGGAAAGCTATAGGGGCTACAACTAATGGAAAGCTATAGGGGCTACAACTAATGGAAAGCTATAGGGGCTACAACTAATGGAAAGCTATAGGGGCTACAACTAATGGAAAGCTATAGGGGCTACAACTAATGGAAAGCTATAGGGGCTACAACTAATGGAAAGCTATAGGGGCTACAACTAATGGAAAGCTATAGGGCTACAACTAATGGAAAGCTATAGGGGCTACAACTAATGGAAAGCTATAGGGGCTACAACTAATGGAAAGCTATAGGGGCTACAACTAATGGAAAGCTATAGGGGCTACAAGGGAAAGCTATAGGGGCTACAACTAATGGAAAGCTATAGGGGCTACAAGGGAAAGCTATAGGTCCACTCTCTCCCTGTTCCAAGAGCTTCATCGTTCCTCTTCTGTGTGTGTGTGTGTGTGTGTGTGTGTGTGTGTGTGTGTGTGTTGTGTGTGTGTGTGTGTGTGTGTGTTGTGTGTGTGTGTGTGTGTTGTGTGTGTGTGTGTGTGTGTGTGTGTGTGTGTGTGTGTGTGTGTGTGTGTGTTGTGTGTGTGTGTGTTGTGTGTGTGTGTGTGTGTGTGTTGTGTGTGTGTGTGTGTGTGTTGTGTGTGTGTGTGTGTGTGTGTGTGTGTGTGTGTGTGTGTGTGTGTGTGTGTGTTGTGTGTGTGTGTGTGTGTGTGTGTGTGTGTGTGTGTGTGTGTTGTGTGTGTGTGTGTGTGTGTGTGTGTGTGGTGTGTTGTGTGTGTGTTGTGTGTGTGTGTGTGTGTGTGTGTGTGTGTGTGTGTGTGTGTGTGTGTTGTGTGTGTGTGTGTGTGTGTGTGTGTGTGTGTGTGTTGTGTGTGTGTGGTGTGTGTGTGTGTGTGTGTGTGTGTGTGTGTGTGTGTGTGTTGTGTGTTGTGGGTGTGTGTGTGTGTGTGTGTGTGTGTGTGTGTGTGGTGTGTGTGTGTTGTGTGTGTGTGTGTACTCACCTAGCTGTGGCTGCAGGGGTCGATTTCACAGATCCTGGCCCGTGTATGTGTACTCACTGGTTGTGGTTACAAGTGTCGAGTCGTCACAGCTCTGGCCCGCCTCTTCACTGGTCGCTAGTAGGTCATTTTTCTGCTCCATGAGCTTTACCCTACCTATTCTTAAAGATATGTATGGATCCTGCTTCCACTACATCACTTCCCAGACTATTCCACTTCCTAACAACTCTGTGACTAAAGAAATACTTCCCAACATCTCTGTGATTCACCTGAGTCTTCAACTGTGTGTGTCATATACAGTATGTGTGGTATGCTGTATATGCCTTATGTGATGAATATTGAACATGCAAATATACTTCACCTCTGTCCTTACATACATGATACATTACGTCATGTATCAGAACCCTAACACGCCCCCACTTACCAGGTAACCTTCAGCTACCAGTGTAAAACAGCCAGTCATACCTGAGGGATACCTGGAGGACGTTTCTGGGGGTTAACACCCCCCCCCCCCGGAGCCCGATCCTGGACCAGGCCTTCTTGAGGATTAAGACCTGATCAAGGAAAATCTCGTAACCCATCAAGGACTATCAAGGGTTACCTGGAGGTTATTCCGGGGATCAACGCCCCCGCGGCCCGGTCCATGACCAGGCCTCCCGATGGATCAGGGCCTGATCAACTAGGCTGTTACTGCTGGCCGCACGCAGTCCAACGTACGAGCCACAGCCCGGCTGATCCGGCACTGACTTTAGGTATCTGTCCAGCTCTCTCTTGAAGACAGCCAGGGGTTTATTGGCAATTCCCCTAATGCTTGATGGGAGGCTGTTGAACAGTTTTGGGCCCCCGGACACTTATGGTGTTTTCTCTTAGTGTACCAATGGCGCCCCTACTTTTTATTGGCGGCATTTTGCATCGCCTGCCCAGTCTTTTACTTTCGTAGGGAGTGATTTCTGTGTGCAGATTTGGGACCATTCCTTCCAAGATTTTCCAAGTGTAGATTATGATATATCTCTCCCTCCTGCGTTCCAACGAGTACAAGTCAAGTGCTTCCAAGCGTTCCCAGTAGTTAAGGTGCTTGACAGGATATAGCTGTATCCTACAATAATCTGATTTATTTTCCACACTCTCAGTGATTTGTCTTCCAATTTTTTAGACGTGTCTGTGTATGGCGATGGAATTAATATTTTCCGGTCGGAGGTTCGATCCTACAACCTGTGTAATAAGACCTGTGGCTCTCAACACAAAGTAACAATGATGTTTGTATGTTCCTTTCGAGGACTGATTCCCTGGTCACTCTCACGGGTGTAAGCAATCAGTCACGTTCAGTGGCTAGACTGGCGAAAGCAAAAACATACTCGCCCGGAGTTCTGCTGACATATGGTTAGTGGGCCCAAGATCGGTGGAATTGGCGAGTGTCAGATTACCAAGCAAAGGTGGGGTTATGGTCCGTCAGGTGTGTACACTTCCGCCAGCATCTTTCTGAGATGATTCTGGGAGGCTGTGAACCTTGCGTCTGTGACGGTGATGTCCTTTGAGGACAGGGCTAGAATTCCTGCAAGACTAGGATTCTGCAAACACTTGTTGAGTATCTTTAATGACACGGCTAGGATTTCTATGACTTAAGGCTAGGATTCTGTAAGACTTAAGGCTAGGATTCCTGTAAGACTTAAGGCTTAGCATCTCTACAAGACTTAAGGCTAGGATTCCTGCAAGACTTAAGGCTAGCATTCCTGTAAGACTTAAGGCTAGGATTCTGCAAGACTTAGGCTAGGATTCCTGCAAGACTTAAGGCTAGCATTCCTGTAAGGACTTAAGGCTAGGATTTCTGCAAGACTTAAGGATAGGATTCCTGCAAGACTTAAGGCTAGCATTCCTGTAAGACTTAAGGCTAGCATCCCTGCAAAACTTAAGGCTAGGATTTCAGCAAGAAGACTGCATTCACAGTTGTTGTTCTGGTTTCTGCCTCTTCAAGCAGAGCACACTGTGGATACCAGTCAATGTCCCTGGGTTCAAGTAATAATAATTATAATAACAATAATAATTTATTTACTACCAGTACATGTACAAGGTATACCAGTACATGTACAAGGTATACCAGTACATGTACAAGGTATACCAGTACATGTACAAGGTATACCAGTACATGTACAAGGTATACCAGTACATGTACAAGGTATACCAGTACATGTACAAGGTATACAGTACATGTACAGGTATCCAGTATTGTACAAGGTTATACCAGTACAAGGTTATACCAGTACATATACAGGTATACCAGTACAAGGTATACCAGTACATGTACAAGGTTTACCAGTACATGTACAGGTATACCAGTACATGTACAAGTGGTATACCAGTACATGTACAAGGTTATACCAGTACATGTACAAGGTATACAGATCATAGCTGACATCAGTAACATACTACTATATAGAAAGTTGCTTTGTTATGCTGAGCATTTCCCGCAAATTAGGTCAGTTTTGTCCCAGGATGCGACCCACACCAGTCCACTAACACCCAGGATGTGACCCACACCAGTCCACTAACACCAGGATGTGACCACACCAGTCACTAACACCAGGATGTGACCCACACCAGTCCACTAACACCCAAGATGTGACCACACCAGTCACTAACACCAGGATGTGACCCACACCAGTCCACTAACACCAGGATGTGACCCACACAGTCCACTAACACCCAGGATGTGACCCACACCAGTCCACTAACACCCAGGATGTGACCCACACCAGTCCACTAACACCCAGGATGTGACCCACACCAGTCCACTAACACCCAGGATGTGACCCACACCAGTCCACTAACACCAGGATGTGACCCACACCAGTCCACTAACACCAAGATGTGACCCACACCAGTCCACTAACACCCAGGATGTGACCCACACCAGTCCACTAACACCAGGATGTGACCCACACCAGTCCACTAACACCAGGATGTGACCCACACCAGTCCACTAACACCAGGATGTGACCCACACCAGTCCACTAACACCAGGATGTGACCCACACAAGTCCACTAACACCAGGATGCGACCCACACCAGTCACTAACACCCAGGATTGTGACCCACTCCAGTCACTAACACCCAGGATGTGACCACACCAGTCCACTAACACCCAGGATGTGACCCACACCAGTCCACTAACTCCAGGATGTGACCCACACCAGTCCACTAACACCCAAGATGTGACCACACCAGTCCACTAACACCAGGTGCGACCACACCAGTCCACTAACACCAGGATGTGACCACACCAGTCCACTAACACCAGGATGCGACCCACACCAGTCCACTAACACCCAGGATGTGACCCACACCAGTCCACTAACACCCAGGATGTGGACCACACACCGTCCACTAACACCCAGGATGCGACCCACACCAGTCCACTAACACCCAGGATGTGACCCACACCAGTCACTAACACCAGGATGTGACCCACACCAGTCACTAACACCAGGATGTGACCACACCAGTCCACTAACACCCAGGATGGCGACCCACACCAGTCTAATAACACAGGATGTGACCCACACCAGTCCACTACACCCAGGATGTGACCCACATCAGTCCACTAACACCAGGATGTGACCCACACCAGTTCACTAACACCAGGATGCGACCCACACCAGTCCACTAACACCCAGGATGTGACCCACACCAGTCACACTAACACCAGGATGTGACCCACACCAGTCCACTAACACCCAGGATGCGACCCACACCAGTCACTAACACCCAGGATGTGACCACACATCACTAACACCAGGATGTGACCACACAGTCACTAACACCAGGATGTGACCACACCAGTCATAACACCCAGGATGTGACCCACACCAGTCCACTAACACCAGGATGTGACCCACCAGTCCACTAACACCAGGATGTGACCCACACCAGTCACTAACACAGAATGTGACCACACCAGTCACTAACACCCAGGATGCGACCACACCAGTCCACTAACACCCAGGATGTGACCACTCCAGTGCACTACACCCAGGATGTGACCCACACCAGTCACTAACACCAGGATGCGACCCACACCAGTCCAGTAACACCCAGGATGTGACCCACACCGGTCCATAACACCCAGGATGTGACCACACCAGTCCACTAACACCAGGATGTGACCCACACCAGTCACTAACACCAGGATGCGACCACACCAGTCTAATAACACACAGGATGTGACCCACACCAGATCACTAACACCAGGATGTGACCCACACCAGTCCACTAACACCCAGGATGTGACCCACACAGTCCACTAACACCCAGGATGCGACCCACCAGTCACTAACACCCGGATGTGGACCCACACAGTCCACTAACACCCAGGATGCGACCCACACAGTCCACTAACACCCAGGATGTGACCCACACCAGTCCACTAACACCAGGATGCGACCCACACCAGTCTACTAACATCAGGATGTGACCACACCAGTCCACTAACACCCAGGATGCGACCCACACCAGTCACTAACACCAGGATGTGACCCACACCAGTCACTAACACCAGGATGCGACCCACACCAGTCACTAACACTCAGGATGCGACCCACACCAGTCCACTAACACCAGGATGTGGACCCACACCAGTCCACTAACACCCAGGATGTGACCCACACCAGTCCTAACACCCAGGATGTGACCCACACCAGTCCACTAACACCAGGATGTGACCCACACCGTCACTAACACCCAGGATGTGACCCACACCAGTCCACTAACACCAGGATGCGACCACACCAGTCCCTAACACCAGGATGTGACCCACACCAATCCATAACACCCAGGATGGACCCACACCAGTCCACCAACACCCAGGATGCGGACCCACACCAGTCCATAACACCCAGGATGCGACCCACACCAGTCCACTAACACCAGGATGCGACCCACACCAGTCACTAACACCAGGATGTGACCCACACCAGTCCACTAACACCAGGATGTGACCCACACCAGTCCATAACACCCAGGATGTGACCCACACCAGTCCACTAACACCCAGGATGCGACCCACACCAGTCCACTAACACCAGGATGTGACCACACCAGTCCACTAACACCCAGGATGTGACCCACACCAGTCCACTAACACCCAGGATGTGACCCACACCAGTCCACTAACACCCAGGATGTGACCCACACAGTCCACTAACAATCAGGATGTGACCCACACCAGTCACTAACACCCAGGATGTGACCCACACCAGTCCACTAACACCAGGATGCGACCCACACCAGTCCACTAACACCCAGGATGTGACCACACCAGTCCACTAACACCCAGGATGCGACCACACCAGTCCACTAACACCAGAACTATTTTACTGATGGGTGAACATAGACAACGGTGTAAGGAAACTTATCAATGTTTCTACGTTCGCTGGGAATCGAACCAGACCCTCACGTGTGAAGCGAGAGCTTTACCCACCAAGCCACGGGCCACCCATTGGAGCTTCCCAACAAATTTTATCTAACTTCCAATATTCGGTTTTTCGTCTAATTTCTTGTTTAATTAGATGAAAAAAAGCTGCGAAGAAAAATATTTGTGTTTCTTCCAGAGGCCGTGTAAATATTGCAAGTCTCCTACCATCCCATCGTTTGTAATATTGTAAGTCTCCTACCATCCCATCGTTTGTAAATATTTGTAAGTTCCTACCATCCATCGTTTGTAAATATTGGCAAGTCTCCTACCATCCCATCGTTGTAAATATTGAAGTCTCCTACCATCCCATCGTTTGTAAATATTGCAAGTCTCCTACCATCCCATCGTTTGTAAATATTGCAAGTCTCCTACCATCCCATCGTTTGTAAATATTGCAAGTCTCCTACCATCCCATCGTTTGTAAATATTGTAAGTCTCCTACCATCCCATCGTTTGTAAATATTCTAAGTCTCCTACCATCCCATCGTTTGTAAATATTGTAAGTCTCCTACCATCCCATCGTTTGTAAATATTGTAAGTCTCCTACCATCCCATCGTTTGTAAATATAGGTTGGGTTAAGTTAGGTTAGGTTGGGTTAGGTTAGGTTGGGTTAGGTTGGGTTAGGTTAGGTTGGGTTAGGTTAGGTTGGGTTAGGTTAGGTTGGGTTAGGTTAGGTTAGGTTGGGTTAGGTTGGGTTAGGTTAGGTTAGGTTGGGTTAGGTTAGTTGGGTTAGGTAGGTTGGGTTGGGTTAGGTTAGGTTAGGTTAGGTTAAGTTATGTAGGTTAGGTTAGGTTGGGTTAGGTTAGGTTGGGTTAGGTTAGGTTAGGTTGGGTTAGGATGGGTTAGGTTAGGTTGGGTTAGGTTAGGTTAGGTTGGGTTAGGTTAGGTTAGGTTAGGTTAGGTTGGGTTAGGTTAGGTTAGGTTGGGTTTGGTTGGGTTAGGTTAGGTTAGGTTAGGTTAGGTTGGGTTAGGTTGGGTTAGGTTAGGTTAAGTTGGGTTAGGTTAGGTTAGGTTGGGTTAGGTTAGGTTAGGTTAGGTTGGGTTGGGTTAGGTTGGGCTAGGTTAGGTTAGGTTGGGTTAGGTTAGGTTAGGTTAGGTTGGGTTAGGTTGGGTTAGGTTAGGTTGGGTTAGGTTGGGTTAGGTTAGGTTAGGTTGGGTTTGGGTTAGGTTGGGCTAGGTTAGGTTAGGTTAGGTTAGGTTAGGTTGGGTTAGGTTGGGTTAGGTTGGCTTAGGTTAGGTTAGGTTGGGTTTGGGGTTTTAGGTTGGGTTAGGTTAGGTTAGGTTCGGTTAGGTTAGGTTAGGTTGGGTTAGGTTGGGTTAGGTTCGGTTAGGTTAGGTTAGGTTAGGTTAGGTTTAGGTTGGGTTGGGTTAGGTTGGGCTAGGTTAGGTTAGGTTAGGTTGGGTTAGGTTGGGTTAGGTTAGGTTAGGTTAGGTTGGGTTAATTTGGGTTAGGTTGGGTTAGGTTAGGTTAGGTTAGGTTGGGTTAGGTTCTGTTAGGTTAGGTTAGGTTAGGTTGGGTTAGGTTAGGTTAGACTGTCATTTGTGAAGAAATATTTACCAATAATAACGTACAATAACGCCAATAAATTAAATACAAACATTAAGGCCTTTAAAAGGTTTTGTTAGGTGATTAGATAATCACTGTTTAAGACCCGTTAAACAGTAATCCATTTGTCTTAATAACGGTAGAATTACCAACAGAATGGTAGGTAAACGGACACAAATATGACATATTGTATCGGCTTGACAAAGTTCCTGGAGAGCGAAACGTTGCCACAATAAAATGTCGCGGTTTTGCATCTGTGTCCATTTACTTAACTGAAATACTAACCACGGAACGGATGCGGTTTGAACCCATGGCGAGTGAATCGTAAAACTCCAGGCCAGTGCGTTAACCACTGGGCCAGCTGACCACAATAAGATTCATCCAGCTAGGTAGATTTTATACACCGTAGGGAGGTTAACAATCGTGTTATTACGGTTTCGTGAGTGTTGATAGCTGTAAGGATGACAGTGTACCTCTCAGTCTCACCTGACAGCCAATAGTAACTCAGCAGCTGTCAGTTATTGATTAGAAGAGTGACCCACATCACCACCACCACCCAGTCATCTATCCACAGCTGACCATCGATCAGCCATCGATCTGTCGTCAGAGACTGAAACCTCAGGAGGAGATCTCTCTCAGATCATGAAGACAACGTTTCGCATACACAGGCTTCAGTCAAATATAGAGACATTAGGTGTAGTAGTGAAATGAAGATGATACAATCAGTTTAGCAACCTTGGAGATATGAGGTGGTCAGTCCCTCAGCCTGGAGAAGAACTCTTCTCCAGGCTGAGGGACTGACCACCTCATATCTTCGAGGTTGATGGATTTTTTACACATTCAGTACTGCACCTGTTGCCTCTGCTTGTTCTTAGAAAGAAACAATAGTTCTCTCTTTTGTTCTGTTGTTGTGATGAGATGAATGCAATAAGTCTTTCTTGCTAGTGGGTTTGATTTACTTGTCGTGGGCTCGAATCTCACCCGTTCCGTGATGTATAGCCATTCATTCTGCTCATCCCTGTGAGAATTGATGTATTTTTCTGTTGGGCGAAACTTCTTCTAAATCAAATAAATTGCTTGCAGTGTCAGATTAAAAAAGTGTGGCAGGTGAAGCACAGTTCCACACACTACCATGACTTACTGAGGTGAGAGACTTCGTTTCAGGAGACGATATAATGTTTACTGGTGAACATTGCTGTCTCACTAGGGACGTTTGAGTTACCCCTGGTATGTACTCTTCCCCCTGAGTGTGTTCTCTACCCCTGGGTATGTCCTCTCCCCCTGAGTGTGTTCTCTACCCCTGGGTATGTCCTCTATCCCTGAGTGTGCTCTCTACCCCTGGGTAGTCCTCTCCCCTGGGTGTGTTCTCTTCCCCCGCCTTCACTTACATCTCTCCACATTGGTATGTTCTCTCCCCCTGAGTATGTTCTTTCCCCTTGGATATGTCCTCTCCCCCTGGGTGTGTTCTCTCCCCTCACCTTCACTTACATCTCTGTTAACTTTGCCCTCCAGGCATATTTTCTCCCCAGCTGCCTTGTCTCCCTTGGGTAACGTCCGATCTTTATCATGTCAGAATTTTCAGTTTTGTTCGTCTGTTTTTCCCCCTCCCCAGTGTCTCCCTTTTCCCAGTGTCTTCCCTCTTTCCCTTGTATCTCCCCTCTCCCCATGTTTCCTCTCTCCCTTGTCTCTTTTCTATCCCTTGTGTCTCCCCTCTCCCCCCATGTCTTTCCTCTCTTGTGTCTCCTTCTCCCAATATTTCGTCTCTCCATTGTGTCTCCCCCTCTCCCCAGTGTCTCCTCTCTCCCCAGTGCCTTTCCTCTCCCATTGTCTTCCTCTCCCCCGTTTATCACACCTACCTACCTCTCTTACCTGTGTGATTCTCATCTGGAGTTTACCTGGAGAGAGTTCCGGGGGTCAACGCCCCCGCGGCCCGGTCTCTGACCAGGCCTCCTGGTGGATCAGAGCCTGATCAACCGGGCTGTTACTGCTGGCTGCACACAATCCAACGTACGAGCCACAGCCCGGCTGGTCAGGTACCGACTTTAGGTGCTTGTCCAGTGCCAGCTTGAAGACAGCCAGGGGTCTATTGGTAATCCCCCTTATGTATGCTGGGAGGCAGTTGAACAGTCTCGGGCCCCTGACACTTATTATATTGTCTCTTAACGTGCTAGTGACACCCCTGCTTTTTATTGGGGGGATGTTGCATCGTCTGCCAAGTCTTTGCTTTCGTTGTGAGTGATTTTCGTGGCAAGTTCGGTACAGGTTACCTATAGGATTTTCAGTGTATATAATCATGTATCTCTCCCGCCTGCGTTCCAGAGAATACAGGTTCAGGAACTTTAAGCGCTCCCAGTAATTGAGGTGTTTTATCTCCGTTATGCGCGCGCGTGAAGGTTCTCTGTACATTTTCTAGGTCAGCAGTTTCACCTGCCTTGAAAGGTGGTTTTAGTGGCAGCAATATTCCAGCCTAGATAGAACAGCGACCTGATGAGTGTCATCATGGGCTTGGCATCCTAGTTTTGAAGGTTCTCATTATCCATCCTGTCATTTTTCTAGCAGCTGCAATTGATATAATGTTATGGTCCTTGAAGGTGAGATTCCTCCGACATGATCACTCCCAGGTCTTTGCGTTTGTTTTTCGCTCATCTGTTTACCTCTCTTCAATATCTCCCCTACTTAGAACTTCTTTCTCGTGTCTTTCTGCTACCTAACTCAACCTTGTGTCTCTATACCTACTTACCTGGAGGTTACCTGGAGGTTATTCCGGGATCAACGCCCCGCGGCCCGGTCCATGACCAGGCCTCCCGATGGATCAGGGCCTGATCAACTAGGGCTGTTACTGCTGGCCGCACGCAGTCCAACGTAAGCCACAGCCGGCTGATCCGGCAACTGCTTTAGGTATCTGTCCAGTTCTCTCTTGAAGGCAGCCAGGGGTTTATTGGCAATTCCCCTAATGCTTGATGGGAGGCTGTTGAACAGATTTGGGCCCGGACACTTATGGTGTTTTCCCTTAGTGTACCAATGGCGCCCCTACTTTCTATTGGGGGCATTTGCATCGCCTGCCCAGTCTTTTACTTTCGTAGGAGTGATTTCTCGTGTGCAGATTTGGGACCATTCCTTCCAAGATTTTCCAAGTGTAGATTATAATATATCTCCCTCCTGCGTTCCAACGAGTACAAGTCAAGTGCTTCCAAGCGTTCCCAGTAGTTTAATGTGCTTGACAGAACTTATACGTGCAGTAAAGGATCTCTGTACACTCTCTAGATCTGGATTTCACCTGCTTTTAATGGAGATGTTAATGTACAGCAGTATTCCAGCCTAGAGAGAACAAGTGATTTGGAAAAGGATCATCATGGGCTTGGCATTTTTCGTTTTGAAAGTTCTCATTATCCATCCTGTCATTTTCTTTGCACGTGCGATCGTGGCACTGTTGTGATCCTTGAAAGTGAGATCCTCAGACATTACTACTCCCAGGTCCCTTACATTTATTTTTCCGCTCTATTGTATGGCCAGAGTCAGTAGTATACTCTGTTTAGTTATTATCTCCTCCAGTTTTCCATAACGGAGTAGTTTGGAATTTGTCCTCATTGAACTCATATTGTTTACCGTTGCCACTGGAAAACTTTGTTTATATCTTCTTGGAGGTTAACCGCGTCCTCAGCAGATGACAGCCTCATGCAGATCCTAGTATCATCCGCAAAAGGGTGATACGGTGCTGTGGGGGGTACATCTCTGTTTATGTCTGATATGAGGATAAGGAATAAGATGAGGGCGAGTACTGTGCCTTGTGGAACAGAGCTCTTCACTATGGCAGCCTCCGATTTTAACTCTGTTGACCACTACTCTTTGTGTTCGATTTGTTAGGAAGTTGAAGATCCATTTCCCCCCTTTCCCAGTTATTCCTTTAGAACGTAATTTTTTTGGGCTATTACGCCATGATCACATTTCTCAAATGCTTTTGCAAAGTCTGTGTATACTACATCTGCATTCTGATTTTCTTCCAGTTCATCCAAGGCCATGTCTAGTGATCCAGTAGGTTGTGAGAGGCAGGAGCGACCTGCCCTGAACCCATGTTGCCCTGGATTTGGCAGATTTTGGGAAACCAGGGATTTGCAATCCTGCTTCTTAGCCTTTTCAAAGATTTTTATGATATGGGACGTCAGAGCTATTTGGGTTTTAGTTCTTAGCTAATGCTTTGCTGCCACCTTTATGGAGTGGGGCTTATCCGTTGTTTTAAGTGACTGGAATTTCACCCATGTCAAGCTCCTCCTCCATAGTGTACTTAGGCACGCGAGGAGGGGTTTCTTGCGTTTTTAATGAAAACGAGTTCACGAGTCTGGGCCCGGGCTGAGTGCATAGGCATGTTGTCAATGGCTTTTTCGGGAAAACTATCGGAGTTAGGGTTTAAAGTCGGAAACTGGCATACATATGGAGTTTTGAGGCTCATTCATGAAGAAAAACAAATTTTGGGGCGTCGATCCTCAGACCGATTAGTGGTTCACTAAAACAGAGTCGTACTGGGGATTTCTATATTTCACTCATTTCCTTGTTGTCATCTGTGTAAGGCCCATCCTGTCTGAGTAAGGGCCCGACACTAGATGTGGTATTTGCCTTGTTTTTGGCATATGAAAAGAAATATTTTGAATTTCTTTCAGTTTCACTAATAGCTTTAAGCTCCTCCTGCCTCTCCTGGTTCCTGTAAGAGTCATTTAGCTTAAGTTCGATAGTTTCCACTTCCCTGGTCAGCGCCTCCTTTCGTGTATCAGATATTCTAGCACTCCTGAGGAGCTCAGTGACTCTTCGTCGTCTTCTGTAGAGGGAGCGTCTTTTTCTCTCCAGTTTACTCCTGCTCTTCTTCTTTCTTAGGGGAATATGCCTAGAACATGCTTACCTATTCTTCTCACTGTATCTCTTACTTACGTACCTACTTCTTACGTGTTTCTCTCTAGTGTTATTCGTTCGTCAGCTAAGTTTTCAAGGAAATCAGGAAATCAAATGTCACAACAGGCAGGAGAATGACAAGATGGATAGTGAGAACTTTCAAAACAAGGGAAATAGTTCCATTGGTGACTATTCAAATCACTTGTGCTCTCTTATTTAGAGTATTGTTCAGTGTTGACAGCTCCGTTCAAGACAAGAGAGATATCAGAGCCGGAACAGATACGGAAATCATTTACAACCCACATAGTCAGTAAAGCATTTAAATTACTGGGAACGCCTTTAAGACTTAAATATGTACTCGCTGGAGCGGAGGAGAGAGAGATACATGATAATATATACCTGGAAAGTACTCGAGGGCCTGGTCCCAAATCTACACACTGCCATAACAACATACTGGAGTGAGAGATATGGGAGGAAGTGTAAAATAAACCCAGTGAAAAGCTGGGGCACCGTGGGCAAAATAAGAGAACACTGTATCAACATCCGTGGTCACAGATTATTCAACATCTTACCAGAAGATATCAGAAACACTGCTGGAACAAGTGTAGAAGTCTTCAAGAGGAAACTGAACCAGTATCTTCACCAGGTGCCAGATAAACCAGGCTGTGATGGATATGTGGGGCAGCAAACCACCAGCAACAACAGCCTGGTTGACCAGGGAAGCACCAGACGAGCCAGGCCTATGATGGCATGGCGTCTGTAGAAGGCAACTCTAGAAAAATTTCAAAGGTATATCAAAGGCGTCTCCCCTGGCACTACTAAACACCTGTCTGTGACTACTGCTGCTGCTGCTGCTGCTGTTGTTGTTGTTGTTGTTGTTGCCGCTGCTGCTGCTACTGTTGTTGCTGCTGCTGCTGCTACTATTGTTGCTGCCGCTGCTGCTGCTACTGTTGTTGTTGTTGCTGCTGCTGCTGCTGCTGCTGCTGCTACTGTTGTTGCTGCTGCCGCTGCTGCTGCTACTGTTGTTGTTGTTGCTGCTAGTGTTGTTGCTGCTGCTGCTGCTACTATTGTTGCTGCCGCTGCTGCTGCTGCTGTTGTTGTTGTTGTTGTTGTTGCCGCTGCTGCTGCTACTGTTGTTGCTGCTGCTGCTGCTACTATTGTTGCTGCCGCTGCTGCTGCTACTGTTGTTGTTGTTGCTGCTGCTGCTGCTGCTGCTGCTACTGTTGTTGCTGCTGCCGCTGCTGCTGCTACTGTTGTTGTTGTTGCTGCTAGTGTTGTTGCTGCTGCTGCTGCTACTATTGTTGCTGCTGCTGCTGCTACTATTGTTGCTGCTGATGATGTTGCGGATGCTACTATTGTTGTTGCTGCTACTATTGTGGCTGCTGCTACTGTTGTTGTTGTTGCTGCTGCTACTGTTGTTGCTGCTACTGTTGTTACTGCTACTGCTGCTGTTGCTAGTGCTAGTGTTCCTGAACGTACCAGTGCTGACAATAGCTGACTGTTCAGTGTCATCAGCTCAGTGTACCCACACTACCCAACTAATGCCCACGTATTCACCATGCCTGCATATCTGATGGCTTGGTAAACTAGACTGTTATTGACAGTATCACTCAGAACAAAGTATGCACCACAGCCTGGCTGATCAGGAACTGTGATAAAGTCTCCAATCACCCTTATGAAAGGAGGGTGTTGAAGAGTCTTGGTCCCTTTACACTTATTGAGTGGTATTGTAAGAGAGTAAAAAACAAAGGAAGATGGAAGAGGGAGAGAGAAGAGAATGAAACAGGGAATAGCAAGAATTGTGACTAATTAAGGTGATTAGAAAGGAGGAAGATATATACAGAAGTTTGCTGAATAATAAGTAAAGAAGGAGATGGGAAAATAATGATGGGGGAGGAAGGAGAGGGGAGAGTAATGTACCCTCACAAGGGGAACATCTGTGGTTATCCCCTCACCTCTTCCCCTCAGCTTACGGGATTACAGTGTAATTTACGGTGGACTTAGGGGGGGAACCTCCCCATCAACTTCCCCAACCATCAACCTCCCCAGCATCCCCTTCCCCAACCATCAACCTCCCCAACATCCCCCTCCTGAACCATCAACCTCCCCACCAAAACCTTGTTTTACATTTTCAAAATTCATTGTCAAAATATCCCCCAAAATTTAGCCCTCCAAGATTCACACACAAAAGAGTCAAAGATCTGACAGAGATCTAGAGCCATCAACCATACATCAATGATTTAGCTGATAATGGCTTAAAATACCGACAAGCTGATGATTAAGACATGTGTTTCTTCAGTCAAATACAGAGGCAGCAGGAGTAGCAATGAGGATGATGTAATCAGTCCATCAACCTTGGAGAAAGAGTATTTGAGGTGGTCAGTCCCTCAGCCTGGAGAAGAGTTCAACTCCATGGTCTGGACCTGTATGAAGCTGTATTTGTTTGTAGATTAGATTTTGTCACCTCATATCCATCCTGTGGATGGTAGTGGCTAGTTTATTGTGTACCTCATATCCATCCTGTGGATGGTAGTAGCTAGTTTATTGTGTACCTCATATCCATCCTGTGGATGGTAGTAGCTAGTTTATTGTGTACTCATATCCATCTGTGGATTGGTAGTGGCTAGTTTATTGAGTACCTCATATCCATCCTGTGGATGGTAAGTGGCTAGTTTATTGTGTACCTCATATCCATCTGTGGATGGTAGTAGCTATTTTATTGTGTACCTCATATCATCCTGTGGATGGTAGTGGCTAGTTTATTGTGTACCATCATATCCATCCTGTGGATGTAGTGGCTAGTTTATTGTGTACTCATATCCATCCTGTGGATGGTAGTAGCTAGTTTAGTGGTACCTCATATCCATCTGTGGATGTAGTAGCTGTTTATTGTGTTACCTCATATCCATCCTGTGGATGGTAGGGCTAGTTTTATTGTGTACCTCATATCCATCCTGTGGATGGTAGTGGCTAGTTTATTGTGTACCTCATATCCATCTGTGGTGTAGTAGCTAGTTATTGTGTCTCATATCCATCCTGTGGATGGTAGTGGACTAGTTTATGTGTACCTCATATCCATCCTGTGGATGGTAGATGGCGTAGTTTATTGTGTACCTCATATCCATCCTTGTGGATGGTAGTAGCTAGTTTATTGTGTACCTCATACATCCTGTGGATGGTAGTAGCTAGTTTATTGTGTACCTCATACATCCTGTGGATGGTAGTAGCTAGTTTATTGTGTACCTCATACATCCTGTGGATGGTAGTAGCTAGTTTATTGTGTACCTCATACCATCTGTGGATGGTAGTGGCTAGTTTATTGTGTACCTCATATCCATCCTGTGGATGTAGTGGCTAGTTTATTGTGTACCTCATTATCACTCCTGTGAATGGCTAGCACAAGAGCATATGGATACACAATAGGCCTAGGAACTAGGCCTCAGTGAACTGGTGTGGGTGGCATCTTGGGGACAAAAACTGACCTAATTTGCGGGAAATGCTCAGCATAACAAGCAACTTTCTATATGTAGTATGTTACTGATGTCAGCTATGTCTGTATACCTTGTACATGTACTGGTATACCTTGTACATGTACTGGTAGTAAATAAAGATATTATTATTATTATTATTATTATTATTATTATTATTATTATTTATTATATTATTATTATTATTATTTTATTATTTTATATATTATTATTATTATTATTAAACCTACTGGTAGGCGAACGTTTCAACAATTAAGTATACCTAAACTTTTGCACATGTTTCTTAATCGTCATTGATTATGGTGACACTATGAGATTGAGGCTCAGAGGTTAGGTAAGGTTTGTCAGGTAACAGGACAAGTGTTTTCTGACGGGGTCTTAGTTAGATGATGACCCGCAGCTGGAGCTTTGGCCATCTGACCGAGGCCTCAGGAATTTTTACTAATTTCGTAATTATATCTGCACAAATCCTGTGGATTTTGAAAAGGTAATCGACATCATTCTATCGCTAATAGCACCTGGGATTGATTCCTTACTCCGTTCTTGATATGGAAAGGCAAAGCAACTTAACACCAGCAAGTGGTGTTCTGTGCCTGAACAACTTTGATTCAGGTGACATCCCAAAGGTCTTGATGTTAGCACAGGCACCTCTGTGACCACAAATGCAAGTTTTTACAGACGAATCTCCAGCTAGCGTGGCCGTGACGAACTCTAGCTCAAGTTCGTCAAGTTCTGCATTTGTGGTCACAGAGGTGCTGTGCTAACTTTTCCTAGGTGTAGAAATATACTACTGTTGGATGATCTTATTGTGGCTAAGCTGGTCTAGTGGCTAACGCGACGGGCTGGGTTTTGGACTCTATGACCGCGGGTTCAATCCGGGCCGGGGGTATGGTTTATTTGCAATCGTGTCATTACGATTTCTTAGGTCATGTTGACGGCAAGTGAAGGGACTTGAGCCTAGGTTCGTCACGGCACGCTATCTGGAGATTCGTCTTGATGTTCAGATGTAAATCACGGAGGGATTCTTCGTGAAAACCTTTTGTGGTCCAGTGGTGGCCCATACTAACCTTCTTATGGTGTATAAATTATACCTAGTTGGTGAATATTATTTTAGCCAGTGCCCAGTGGTTAACGCACTAGAATGGAGTTTTATATCACCCGCCATGGGTTCAATCTCCACCCGTACCTGGTTTGTTTTTATTGGTGTTTATTACGGTTTTGTGAGTGGATAGGTAACCCATCTTGGGGAAGGAGCAGCATGTCACCTTAACTCTTGCTGTCACTCTTCACCTTATCAGTAAGTAGGTACCAGGGTGTTAGTCATCTTACACCTGCTGTCACTTTACCAAGTAGTAGGTTACCTGGGTGTTAGTCTCCTTAAACCTGCTGTCACTGTTCACGTAGCTGTAAGTAGGGTACCTGGGTGTGTAGTTGACTGGGTGTGGGTGGCATCCTGGGGGACAAGATTGAAGGACCACATTGGGTATAAGACAGATAGTCTTTGATGACGCACTGCTTTATTGGGTTATCCTGGGTGGTTACCCTCCTGCTCTGGGTTACCCTGGGTGGCTCATCCTCCTACCTGGGTTACCCGGGTGGCTCACCTCCCTCACTGGGCTATCCTGGGTGGCTAACCCTCCCTACATGGGCTATCCTGGGTGGCTATCCTCCCTACCCAGGATGGCCATATCTCCGTACCCTGATGGCTAAACCTCCATATTCTGGGTGGCTAACCCTCCCTATCCTGGATGGCTAACCCTCCTATCCTGATGGTTAACCCTCCCTATCTGGGTGGCTAACCTCCCTATCCTGGATGGCTAACCCTCCCTATCCTGGTGGATAACCCTCCCACACTTGATTATCCTAGGGAATAACATCCCTACACTGGGTTATCCTGGGTGGCTAACCCTCACTACACTGGGTTATCCTGGGTGGCTAACCCTCCCTACCCTGGGTGGGTAACCCACCCTACCCTGGGTGGCTAACCTTCCCTATCCTGAGTGGCTAACCTTCCCTACCCTGGGTGGCTAACCCTCCCTATCCTGGGTGGCTAACCCTCCCTATCCTGGGTGGCTAACCCTCCCTACCCTGGGTGGCTAAACCTCCCTACCCTGGGTTATCCTGGGTGGCAATCCCTCCCTAAACTTGGTGGCTTACCCTCCCTACCCTGGGTGGCTATACCTCCCTACCCTGGGTTATCCTGGGTGGCTAGCCCTCCCTACCCTGGGTGGCTAAACCTCCCTACCCTGGGTTATCCTGGGTGGTTAACCCTCCCTACCCTGGGTGGCTAAGCCTCCCTACCCTGGGTGGCTAACCCTCCCTACCCCGGGTTAAAAATCCGAATAAATCTTATCTTGGCAGATCCAAAACCGACAAGCGGTGTTTAAGCCACTGGTAGCAGACAATCCTTTTAATACAGCTTTTCGCTCAAGCTTTGGGCGAAATGTTGTCTTGAAATATTCTTTAAGTATATTAGTGTCGTTTTTCCATCATACAAGAAACAATTTTAGGTCAGTTTGTTTCCCCTATAACGGTTGACCTACATAACTCAATCAACATGAGTGTAGGGTTTAGGTAGTTGCCAGACGGGCCTGACCCGGGTCCTGACCGGGTCTGACCGGATCCTGACCCGGGTCGTCTTCATGTGACCACAAGGGCTCCCGAAGAGTGTCGGATTTATATAGTGATGTACAGTTTATCACTAATGACAGTTGAGTACGTGAAAACGTGTGTAGGAATATAAAGGCACAGTACCGTGACGGTCAGTATGTGCGGGTTATCTGCGCATAATGATTCAGACTGATTAAGTTTAACTTAGAAGGATATGAGATGTATGGTTTCGGAAATGGGTGATTGAAGCTAAACCTGGGTTACTACACTGAAAGGTTTAATACTGCTGATGGTTTTAAGATCTGTCAGCATATATACTGTAAACATGTATATTTTCAGTGTATATACAAAGATACTCCTCTGGTGGTTTGTATAGCCGAATGATTATTTTGATTTTCAGTTTTGGCGCAAAACTTGTCTGTCCGTTTTTGAGTTGAATTAAGTCAGTTGATGGAATGGTTGTTACCTGGTGTGTACCTGTCGATAGGTTTTCAGAGCCACTGTTTGTACTCGGTGTCTTGACTGTTTCTTCTGTAGCTCGTTTGACCAGACAGATATTGGCTCACCATCACCAAACCACAAGCCGGCTGATCAAGGAGCCATTTGACAAGTTGTTTTATGACCGAGACTCAAAGTCTTTGCCAATGTCTCCAAAATTCTGACCTAACTTAGTAGACCTTCGAGAAAACCATTAACACATGCTCATGCATGCGTCTCCCCCTGCTTAAATCGCTGCTCAGAACTGCAAGAACCGCCTTTCACGTGCTTAAATATTCTTGGAGGGAGCTAACATGAGTATCATCGAAGCGCTTAAAACAGAAATTCCTGGTTGAGGCCCCGGGCCTGTGGGCGTTGACCCCGGAGCACCTCCAGGTAGACTACCAGTAGAAAGGTCATCCAGTCAAAACACCTGAAGCCGACTCTGTACAAGGTGACACCATTCGTCAGTAAAGACACCCGGTGTTGCACACCGTGTCTACATCAAGTTGTCGATAATTGGTACCATCAGTAATTAATTTTCTACCGACAAGTTGATGAGTTAGACATATACCAACACTGGGTGTCGTTATTGTCAAATTAAGGAGACATGTGTCTAATGACTTGTTCCAATAGAAAAACAGGTTAAAGTAGATGTAAGCGGAGACGCAGGAGAAGAGGAGGGTTGAGTGAGAAAGATGAGAGAGATGGAGGAGGGTAAGAAGAGGAGGTATTAGGTGAAGAAAGATACGAGAGGATGGAGAAGATAAGGAAGAAGGAGCAGTTAGGAGAAACATGAGGGATAGAGGCGAGGAGATAAGGAAGAGGAGCATAAGAGGAGAAAGATGAAGGAGAAGAGAGGATTAAGGGAGAAAGATGAGAGAATGGAGAGGGTAAAAGGGAAAGGATTAGGGAAGAGAGAAGGAGAAGATGGAGAAGGATAAGGAAGAAGGAGAGTTAGGAGAAACATGAGGGATAGGAGAGGAGGAAGGAGGAGGATAGGAAAGAGGGGGATTAAGAGGAGAAAGATGAAAGATGGAGGAGGAAGAGGAGGATTAAGTGGAGAAAGATGAGAGAAGAAGACGGAGAAGGCTAAGGGAGATGAGTATTAGGAATAAGAGTATGTGAATGAGGAGAAGGAGGCGGAAGAGGAAGAGGAGAGGAGGAAGAGGAGGAGGAGGTTATCAGTAGAAGCAGGTGCTCTAGGGAGAGACGTGCCCACAAGATTACAGTTCACTCTGCTTGAAGTGTCTCAAGACTCCTGGCAAAAAAGTCATTTGTGGAAGACCAGATAAGACCATTGTGAAGACCAGATAAGACCACTGTGAAGACCAGATAAGACCACTGTGAGGCAAGAAAGCTCACTTAATTAAACTTACCTCTTAAAGGGTATTTAAGCTGCCGGATAAACACCACTTTTTCTACCTTATGTATATGCCTGTGATATACATGAGGCCTGTTTTGAGAGTTTTCCTACTCCCACAGCCCAGCCCTAAGAAAGGTTTGTCTGGTCGTTGCCTGGTCAAGCAGGCTGTTGCTCTCTCGCGTATCTATCACGGTCTTGTACAGTGGACACAAAAGAGCCACCACCGGCAGCAACAGCCTAGCTGTACCATATTTAAGGAATACAGAAGGATGCTTCCGGGGTCAGAGTTCATGTGGCCCTGTCCTAGACCAGGCTTCCTGCAAGATCAAGGCCTAATCAATCAGGCTATTAGTGCTTGCCGGTCCAGTAGTTGTGAGAGGCAGGAGTGACCATCCAAGACCATGTTGTACTGGTCCAATAGTTGTGAGAGGCAGGAGTGACCATCCAAGACCATGTTGTATGGTCCAGTAGTTGTGAGAGGCAGGAGTGACCATCCAAGACCATGTTGTATTGGTCCAGTAGTTGTGAGAGGCAGGAGTGACCATCCAAGACCATGTTGTACTGGTCCAGTAGTTGTGAGAGGCAGGAGTGACCATCCAAGACCATGTTGTACTGGTCCAGTAGTTGTGAGAGGCAGGAGTGACCATCCAAGACCATGTTGTATACTGGTCCAGAGTTGTGAGAGGCGGGTGACCATCGAAGACCATGTTTGTAGGCCAGCATTTGTGAGGCAGGAGCGACCATCCAGACCATGTTGTACTGGTCCAGTAGCTGTGAGAGGCAGGAGCGACCATCCAAGACCATGTTTTAACTGGCCAAGTTGTGAGAGGCAGGAGAGACAACCACCAAGACCATGTGTACTAGGTTTCAGGTGGGTGTGAGCATGACAGAGCGACCATCCAAGACCATGTGGTAGCTGGTCCAGTAAGTTGTGAGGGCAGGTAGTGGACCATCCAGACCATGTGCAAGGTCCAGTAGTTGTGAGAGGCAGGAGTGACCACAAGACCATGTTGTATTGGTCCATAGATGTGAGAGGCAGGAGTGGCCATCCAAGACATGTTGACTGGTCATGTTGTGACGGCAGAGTTGGACCATCCAGGACCATGTTGTATGGTCCGATTAAATACCCAAGACCATAGTTGTACTGAGATAAGCCAGCATTTGTGAAGCCAGGAGCGTACCATCCAAGACCATGTGTATGGTCCAGTAGCTGTGAGAGCAGGAGCGACCATGCCAAAGACCTGTTAGGGCCAGTGTTTGTGAGTGGCAGGAGGACATCCAAGACCATGTTGTATCAGGTTCGTAGTTGTGAGAGCAGGAGCGACCATCGCACGACCATGATAGTTGGTCCAGTAGTTGTGAGGGAGGACGTGACCATCCCAACCATGTTGTACTGGTCCAGTAGTTGTGAGAGGCAGGAGTGACCATCCAAGACCATGTTGTATTGGTCCAATAGATGTGAGAGGCAGGAGTGACCATCCAAAGACATGTTGTACTGGTCCAGTAGTTGTGAGAGGCAGGAGTGACCATCCAAGACCATGTTGTACTGGTCCAATATTGTGAGAGGAGGAGCGACCACCAAGACCATGTTGTACTGGTCCAGTAGCTGTGAGAGGCAGGAGTGACCATCCAAGACCATGTTGTACTGGTCCAGCAGTTGTGAGAGGCAGGAGCGACCATCCAAGACCATGTTGTACTGGTCCAGTAGCTTGTGAGGAGGCAGGAGCGACCATCCAAGACATGTTTTAATGGCCAGTTGTGGAGCGCAGAGCGACTCCACGACCATGTGTGTACTGGTTCGCTATTTGTAGAGACAGGAGTGACCATCCAGACCATGTTGTACTGGTCACAGTGTTGTAGAGTCAGGGTGAATCCAAGACCATGTTGTACTGGACAGTAGTATGTAGAGGCAGGAGTGCCATCCAACCATGTGTAGGTGTCAATTGTTGGGAGGCAGGAGTGCCATCAAGACCATGTTGTACAGGTCCAGTAGTTTGAGAGGCAGATTGAACTCAAGACCATTTGTCTGTCCAATTTTGTGAGAGGCAAGCGACCACCAAGGACCATGTTGTAACTGATCCATGTTGTTGAGAGCAGGAGTGCCATCCAAGACCATGTTGTACTGGTCCAGTAGTTAGTGAGAGCAGAGTGACCATCCAAGACCATGTTTACTGGTCCTTAGTTGTGAAGGCAGGATGTGACATCCAAGACCATGATGTAACGGTCCAGTAGTTGTGAGAGGCAGAGTGCCATCCAAGACCTGTTAGTACTGTCCAGTATTGTAGAGGCAGATGACCATCCAGACCATGTATGTACTGGTTCCAGTAGTTGTGAGAGGCAGGAGCGACCTGTTCAAAAACCATGTTGACCGGTCAGTGTCCTGGTTCGTTATTGGCTCACTGACGTTAGTATTGTGACTTCAGTAAATTTCGCGTTTCTTTGTTATCTCAGTGCGGGTCCATCCTTGAAGACGGCACAATAGTAGATGTGTCTTTTTGTTTGAAATTTTGTATGTGAAAAAAAATAGATTTTTGAATTCTTCAATTCATTATTGGTTATTTCTCTGATTCTCCTTATTCTTTATGATGATGGTAAAACAACCACTGGGGAGTTGAATGATAGCCTTTCGTGTTGCAGTGAACACATCATCAGAAGCTTACAATGTTGTAGAATAAGTAGGAAGATACGTTTCAAGGAATTGCAATGAGAGCAGTGTGTCCTGAGCTCTTACCAGGCCTCTAATAGGAATTACTCAGTATTCATTGATTACATCTGTTCATTTACGGCGAGGTTCGAGTACCCCTCACCCTTCTGTTATTTACTATTCAGTAAGTCTCATGATTATATGGCCAGGTGAATAGATTCTACAAGGCAGAAAGAAATTTTTCCGCTTCCTTTAAGATTTATGTTTTTTTGTCTAACCTCGTCCTTCTGTTGTATTCAACATCAGTCTTCTGCCGTGTTTCTCTTTTTTTCTCTTCTGAGGAAATCTGGAAATTCTCTAGATGATTGTTGTTTCCTGGAGGTTGTTTACCAATGTTCCAGTAATGTATGACAGGATGGTAGTAACCTCCTCTGGATGTTTTGTTTACCAGTGTTCGTCATGTAGACAGGATGCTAGTGCCTCCCTGGATAGTTGTTTGTTACCAGTTCCGCATGTTGACAGATGGTAGTACCCCCGGAATAGTTGTTTTTTTAACCAGTATTCCGTCATTTAGATAGGATGGTTATACCTCCCTGATAGTTGTTGTTTACCAGTGTTCCAGTCATGTATGCAGGATGTAGTGCTCCCTGATCAGTTTGTTGTTTACAGTGTTCCTATATTATGACCGGAAGGTAGTACCTCTCCAGTGAGTAGACTGGTGTTTACCAGTGTTCCAGTTCAGTATTACGGATGTTCAGTACTCCTGATAGTGTTTTTTTTACCATGTTCCATTCATGTATGAAAGGATGGTAGTACCTCCCTGGATAGTTGTTGTTTACCAGTGTTCCAGTCATGTATGACAGGATGGTAGTGCCTCCCTGGATAGTTGTTGTTTACCAGTGTTCCAGTCATATATGACAGGATGGTAGTGCCTCCCTGGATAGTTGTTGTTTACCAGTGTTCCAGTCATGTATGACAGGATGGTAGTACCTCCCCGGATGGTTGTTGTTTACCAGCGTTCCAGGACAGGAGGGTAGTATCATCCCTGGATGGTTTCTGTACTTCTTTCATTTTCAGTATAATGAAACAAATGCTCAGTTCAGCATGAATTATATATTAAGCTTCTTCAACGTATAGCCTATTAGCAAAATATATATTGTTTATTTTTTTTTGCAGGTACGTGTGTGTCGGTGGTTACTGTGGGAGACGACTGTACCAGGTGGTAGTTAAGTACACCTGAAACTTCTTGTGAAATAACCCGTAGACCGTGTCTGGTGGGTCTAGCCTCGTGTACTTAAATTATTAAACTGCGCTAATGTATCAATTGATGATAGCATGAGCATCCACTCCTTCTGGACAGTTCGTGTTATTTAATTCATTATCTACATCAACCTGCAAGCCCCTCCCAAGAAGTTCATCACTTAAATCTCTTGTACAAGTAACTGCTCAAGACGAAACTTCTCTCCTAACTGGTAGTTATAATTTATCACGAGTTATATACACTGATGGATCTAAGCAGGAGTCTACTGGCTGGGCTGCATCTGCTCTTGTAGTTACCTCACTAGTTAAGATAGGAACTTTGTTGAGTTAGGATTCTAAATTACGAGGTGAAGTGTTTGCCACCTTAATGGCACTAAAGTTAGGAGTGATTCTATGTCTTTACATAATGCATTTGTCAAACATTAAACATAACATTAGAAGAGAAGTTAATAATGAAAGTGAATGTTCTAGGAATGCCTCCCTGTCTCTTCTGGACCTTGTATGATGCATTCATTTTACCTAATTATTTTAATTTTCTCTAGGCAGAGAAAGAAAATCTGTGATTCTTCCTCTCTGTCTCTAGAGGGAGCGTCTCTCTCTAACACTTCATCTTCTCTCCCTTTTCCTTTATGATAATCGTCTGGAAGACACTTGTAGTGTCACTGAGTTCAGACTCTCCGGACACTGGTTCACAACACTGTTACTTATTGGTTCACAACACTGTTACTTATTGGTTCACAGCACTGTTACTCACTGGTTCACAACACTGTTACTTATTGGTTCACAACACTGTTACTCACTGGTTCACAACACATGTTACTCACTGGTTCACAATGCTGTTACTTATTGGTCACAAACACTGTTACTATATTGGTTCACAACACTGTTACCACGGTTCACACTACTGTTACTCACTGGTTCACAATGCTGTTACTTATTGGTTCACAACACTGTTACTTATTGGTTCACAACACTGTTACTCACTGGTTCACAATGCTGTTACTTATTGGTTCACAACACTGTTACTTATTGGTTCACAACACTGTTACTCACTGGTTCACAACACTGTTACTTATTGGTTCACAACACTGTTACTTATTGGTTCACAACACTGTTACTTATTGGTTCACAACACTGTTACTTATTGGTTCACAACACTGTTACTCACTGGTTCTACAACACTGTTCACTATTGTTCACAAGCTAGTTACTTATTGGTTCACAACACTGTTACTTATTGGTTCACAACACTGTTACTCACTGGTTCACAGCACTGTTACTCACTGGTTCACAACACTGTTACTCACTGGTTCACAGCACTGTTACTGGTTCACAGCACTGTTACTCACTGGTTCACAACACTGTTACTCACTGGTTCACAACATGTTATTCACTGGTTCACAGCACTGTTACTCACTGGTTCACAGCACTGTTACTCACTGGTTCACAGCACTGTTACTCACTGGTTCATAACACTGTTACTCACTGGCTCATAACACTGTTACTCACTGGTTCATAACACTGTTACTCACTGGTTCACTAAACACTGTTACTCATGGTTCATAACACTGTTACTCACTGGCTCATAACAAGTTACTCATGGTTCTAACACTGTTACTCACTGGTTCATAACACTGTTACTCACTGGTTCATAACACTGTTACTCACTGGTTCACAGCACTGTTACTCACTGGTTCACAACACTGTTACTCACTGGTTCACAACACTGTTACTCACTGGTTCATAACACGGTTACTCACTGGTTCAAACACTGTTACTCACTGGTCATAACACTGTTACTCACTGGTTCATAACACTGTTAATCACTGTCATAACACTTACTCACTGGTTCACAACACTGTTACTCACTGGTTCATAACACTGTTACTCACTGGTTCATAACACTGTTACTCACTGGTTCATAACACTGTTACTCACTGGTTCACAACACTGCTACTCACTGGTTCATAACACTGTTACTGGTTCACAACACTGTTACTCACTGGTTCATAACACTGTTACTCACTGGTTCATAACACTGTTACTCACTGGTTCATAACACTGTTACTCACTGGTTCATAACACTGTTACTCACTGGTTCATAACACTGTTACTCACTGGTTCACAACACTGTTACTCACTGGTTCATAACACTGTTACTCACTGGTTCATAACACTGCTACTCACTGGTTCACAACACTGCTACTCACTGGTTCACAGCACTGTTACTCACTGGTTCACAGCCTGTACTCACTGGTTCAAACACTGTTACTCACTGGTTCATAACACTGTTACTCACTGGTTCAACACTGTTACTCACTGGTTCATAACACTGTTACTCACTGGTTCATAACACTGTTACTCATGGTTCATAACACTGTTACTCACTGGTTCACAACACTGTTTACTCACTGTTCATAACCTGTTCTCACTGGTTCATAACACTGTTACTCACTGAGTTCATAACATGTTCTCACTGTTCACAACACTGTTATCACTGTGTTCTTAACACTGTTCCTCACTGGTTCACAACACTGTTACTCACTGGTTCACAACATGTACTCACTGGTTCAAACACTGATTACTCATGGTTCATAAAACTTACTCATGGTCACAACACGTTATCCTCTGGTTCACAACACTGTTACTCATGGTTCACTAACACTGTTACTCACGGTTCTAAACTGTTACTCACTGGTCCAACAACACTGTTACTTATTGGTTACCAAACACTAGTACATTGGTTCACAACACTGTACCACTGTCACAGCACTGTTACTCAGTACAACACTGTTACTCACTGGTTCACAGACTGTTACGGTCACAGCACTGTATCACTGGTTCACAACATGTTATCACTGGTCACAGCACTGTTATCACTGTTCACAGCACTGTTACTCACTGGCACAACACTGTTATCACTGGTTCACAGAACTGTATCACTGATTCACTAGCACTGTAACTCAATGTCACAACACTGTGACTCACTGGTTTCACAGCACGTACTCACTGGTTCACAAACTGTTACTCACTGTTGACAACATGAACTCACTGGTTCACAATTATTCACTGGTTCCAACACATGTTTACTCACTGGTTCATAAACACTTTACTGACTGTTCACAGCACTGTTACTCACTGGTCTCACATCACTGTTATTCATCGGGCATAATCACTGTTACTCACTGGTCATAACACTGTCAGGTTATTACCACGTTACTACACTTCATATACACTGTTATCACTGGTCATAACACAGTTACTCACTGGTCACAACACTGTTACTCACTGTTCATTAACACAGTGACCACTGTTCATAAACTGTTATCACACTGCTCATAACACTGTTATCACTGGTATCATACACTGTTAATCACGGTCATAACATGATTTACTCACAGGTTCATAACACTGTTACTCATGGTTCATACACTGTACTCCGTTCACAACACTGTTACTAGGTTCATAACACTGTTACTCACTGTTCATACACTGTTACTCACTGTTCATAACACTGTACTCACGTTCACACACTGCTACCACTGGTCATATAACCTGATACTGGTTCACAACATGTAATCACTGGTTCAATAATTTACTCACTGGTTCATAACACTGTTACTCACTGGTTCATAACATGTTACTCACGTGCATAACACTGTTACTCACAGGTTCATAACATGTTAACTCACTGGTCATAACACTGTACTCACTGGTTCACAACACTGTTCTCACTGTCATAACACTGTTACTCCACTGGTTCATAACACTGTACTCACGGTCACAACACTGTTACTCACGTGGTTCATACACTGCTTAACTCAATGGTTCACAGCACGTTACTCCAGGTCATAAACATCGAATTTATCATGGTCCATAACACTGTTACTCATGGTTCATAATACACTGTTACTCAATGGTTCATAACTGTTATCACTGGTCATAACAATGTACTCATGGTTCCACACGTTACCACTGTATAACCTGTTACCACTGTCATAACACTGTTACCACTGGTTCAAACACTGTTACATCACGGTTCATACACTGTTACTCACTGGTTCACAACACGTTACACTGGTCAAACACTGTTACTCACTGTTCACATAACTCGTTACTTCACTGGTTTCCATCACTGTACTCACTGTTCACAACACTGTTACTCACGTTCACAACACTGTTATCTCACTGGTCATAAAACGTTACTCACTGGTCAACACTTTACTTACTGGTTCACACACTGTTACTCACGTTCAAAACTACTGTTACTCACTGGTTCACAACACTGTTACTCCAGGTTCACAACACTTTATCATGGTTCCAAACATGTTATTCACTGTTCATAACCTCTGTACTCACTTTCACAGTCACTGTTATCACTGGTCACAACACTGTTTTCTCACTGGTCACATACTGTTACTCACTGGTTCACACACTGTTATTACTGTTCAACAACACTGTTACTCATGGTTCACAATACTGTTATCCTGGTTCACAACACTGTTACTTATCTGGTTCATCAACACGTTACTCACTGGTCACAACACTGTTCTCACTGAGTTCATACACTGTTACTCACTGGTTCACAACACTGTTATCACTGTTCACAACACTGTACTCATGGTTCACAACATCTGTTACTCCATGGTCACAACACTGTTATCACTGGTTTCATAACACTGTTACTCACTGGTTCACAAACTGTCAGACTGCGTTCACACATCTTTACCCAGTGACCATAATCCTCAAGAATTATCGTGACCATAACCTCAAGAATTTATCCAGTGACCATCACCTCAGAGATATCCTTTGACCTAACCCAAGAATATATCCAGTCCATCACCCAAGAATATTATCCAGTGACCATCACTCAAGAGGTTTTCCAGTGACCATAACCTCAAGAGTATTATTCAGTCTGGTTAATTCCACTATTGCTGCTTAGAGTAATTACCACAGAATCTTAACTGTTTCTGTGTGACTGCTGATACAGACTGCCACCGGATTAATATTCCACAATAATTGCCATGTTATTGCACTTAAGGTCAAAATTGAGATCAAACATACCGGATTTTTGAACGGGATAGAGATAAGTTCAGACAACGAGTAGCTTTTCAATAGCTTGTTTTAAACACTGTGGAAATTAACACAGTGTTTATATTAATCTAAATTTGGGTGTTTTAATTTTATTTTTGCATCGGAATCTGTGTTAGAGTATTTGTGTTGTTCAGTGTAACTTGGTGTGTGAGTGACTCGCTGCATGCTTACAGGCCAATCAGATGTAGTTTAAACAGTGTGGTACAGTGTTGTACTGTTGGTATTACAACACTGTTGGTACAGTGTTGTCACTATTATTATCACTGTAGTGTTGTCATTATTAACACTGTAGTTAGTGTTATCACTGTAATATTACCACTGTAGTTAGTGTTGTCAGTGTACTATTACCACTGTAGTTAGTGTTGTCAGTGTACTATTACCACTGTAGTTAGTGTTGTCATTGTATTATTACCACTGTAGTTAGTGTTGTCAGTGTACTATTACCACTGTAGTTAGTGTTGTCAGTGTACTATTACCACTGTAGTTAGTGTTGTCAGTTTACTATTACCACTGTAGTTAGTGTTGTCAATGTATTATTACATGGTAGTGTTGTCAGTGTACTATTACCACTGTAGTTAGTGTTGTCAGTGTACTATTACCACTGTAGTTAGTGTTGTCAGTGTACTATTACCACTGTAGTTAGTGTTGTCACTGTATTATTACATGGTAGTTAGTGTTGTCAGTGTACTATTACCACTGTAGTTAGTGTTGCCAGTGTACTATTACCACTGTAGTTAGTGTTGTCAGTGTACTATTACCACTGTAGTTAGTGTGTCACTGTATTTTACATGGTGTTTAGTGTTGCCAGTGTACATTACCATGTAGTTATGTTGCCGTGTACTATTACACTGTAGTTAGTGTTGTCAGTGATATTACATGTAGTTAGTGTTTCAGTGTACTATACCTACTGTAGCTTAGTGTTGTCAGTGTACTATTACCACTTAGTTAGATGTTGTCAGTGATATTACCACTGTAGTTAGGTGTCATGGGGGATACCACTTATCTGGTTTTCACTTGTAAATAAACACGCTTATCAGATATTTATATCTGACTATCAGAGTAATTTTCAATGTTTATTGTGACAACATCAGTTGTGTTTAACTCTGTGAGGAGTTCATTAGGTGGACGAATAACTGGGGACGAATAATCGAGGAGGAATAACTAGGTAGGAACAACTGGGGAGGATAATCGGAGAAATAACTGGATAGGAATACGGGATGAATACCTAGGGAGTTAGCTGGGATGAACACTGGGAGGAATAACTTGGTAGGAATAACTTCGGAGAAATACCTGGGGGTAATAACTGGGGAGAAATACCTGGGGGTAATAACTGGGGAGAAATACCTGGGGGTAATAACTAGGGAGAAATAACTTGGGGTAATAACTGGGGAGAAATAACTTGGGTAATAACTGGGGAGAAATAACTTGGGGTAATAACTGGGGAGAAATAACTTGGGGTAATAACTGGGGAGAAATAACTTGGGGTAATAACTGGGGAGAAATAACTTGGGGTAATAACTGGGGAGAAATAACTTGGGGTAATAACTGGGGAGAAATAACTTGGGGTAATAACTGGGGAGAAATAACTTGGGGTAATAACTGGGAGAAATAACTTGTGGGTAATAACTGGGGAGAAATAACTTGGGGTAATAACTGGGGAGAAATAACTTGGGGTAATAACTGGAAGAAATAACTTGGGGTAATAACTGGGGAGAAATAACTTGGGGTAATAACTGGGGAGAAATAACTGTGGGTAATAACTGGGGAGAAATAACTTGGGGTAATAACTGGGGAGAAATAACTTGGGGTAATAACTGGGGAGAAATAACTTGGGGTAATAACTGGGGAGAAATAACTTGGGGTAATAATGGGGGAGAAATAACTTGGGGTAATAACTGGGGAGAAATAACTTGGGGTAATAAACTGGGGAGAAATAACTTGGGGTAATAACTGGGGAGAAATAACTGTGGGTAATAACTGGGGAGAAATAACTTGGGGTAATAAACTGGGAGAAATAACTTGGGGTAATAACTGGGAGAATAACTTGGGGTAATAATGGGGGTAAAAAACTGGGAGAAAATAACTTGGGGTAATAACTGGGGAGAAATAACTTGGGTAATAACTGGGAGAGGAAGAGAATAACTTGAGGTAATAACTGGGGGAAGAAATAACTTGGGGTAATAACATGGGGAGAAATAACTTGGGGTAATAACTGGGGAGAAATAACTTGGGGTAATAACTGGGGAGAAATAACTTGGGGTAATAACTGGGGAGAAATAACTTGGGGTATAACTGGGGGAAATAACTGGGGTAATTAACTGGGGAGAAATAACTTGGGGTAATAACTGGGGAGAAATAACTTGGGGTAATAACTGGGGAGAAATAACTTGGGGTAATAACTGGGGAGAATAACTTGGGTAATAACTGGGAGAAAATAACTTGGGGTAATAACATGGGGTGAAATAACTTGGGTAATAACGGGGAGAAATAACTTGGGGTAATAACTGGGAGAAATAACTTGGGTAATAACATGGGGAGAAATAACTTGGGGGAATAAACTGGGAGAAATAACTATGGGGTAATAACTGGGGAGAAATAACTTGGGGTAAAACTGGGGAGGAAAAGGGGAGAATAAACTTGTGGTACATCTGGCAGTAGATCTACTTAGGGTAATTACCTCAGTGCATGTATCACTACAGGAGGATACAGTGTGGTACAGTCTAGTGCATGTATCACTACAGGAGGATACAGTGTGGTACAGTCTAGTGCATGTATCACTACAGGAGGATACAGTGTGGTACAGTCTAGTGCATGTATCACTACAGGGATACAGTGGGTACAGTCTATGCATGTATCACTACAGGAGGTATACAGGTGTACAGTCTAGCATGTATCACTACAGGAGGATACAGTGTGGTAACAATTAGTGCATGTATCACTCAGAGGATACAGTGTGGTACAGTCTAGGATGTATCACTCAGAGGATACAGTGTGGTACAGTCTAGTGCATTATCACTCAGAGAGGATACAGTGTGGTACAGTCTAAGTGCATGTAATCACTGCAGAGGATATCAGTGTGGTACAGTCTAGTGCATGTATCACTACAGGAGGATACAGTGTGGTACAGTCTAGTGCATTTATCACTACAGGAGGATAGAGTGTGGTACAGTCTAGTGCATGTATCACTACAGGAGGATACAGTGTGGTACAGTCTAGTGCATGTATCACTACAGGAGGATACAGTGTGTACCAGCTAGTCGCATGTATCACTACAGGAGGATACAGTGTGGTACAGTCTAGTGCATGTATCACTACAGGAGGATACAGTGTGGTACAGTCTACTGCATGTATCACCAGGAGGATACAGTGTGGTACAGTCTAGTGCATGTATCACTACAGGAGGATACAGTGTGATACAGTCTAGTGCATGTATCACTACAGGAGGATACAGTGTGATACAGTCTAGTGCATGTATCACTACAGGAGGATACAGTGTGGTACAGTCTAGTGCATTATCACTCAGAGGATACAGTGTGATACAGTCTATGCATGTATCACTAAGGAGATACAGTGTGGGACAGTCATGCATGTTTACTACAGGAGGAAAACAGTGTGGACAGTCTAGTCATGTATCAAACACAGGAGCAATGGTGATACCCGCTAGTGATGTAAACACTACAGGAGGGTACAGTGTGAAGTATTCCAGTTAAAAATACGAGGTACAGCTGGGACATATCAAAAAGTAAAAAAGGGGAAAAACAGCCTATATGCTCCCGATTACATTGCTCTGTATGTGATTAACCCTGAGTACAGGTTGAATGTATGCATTAGTACGATTTGTAGGACGTTAAGTGATGTATCACCCCTAGTAGTATTTCAACCCAGATTCCCAAAGGCCGGTACCCGGTGTAATGGGGTTTCCAACAACAGGAAGCGGTACCCCCCCTTAACCCCTGGATTTCAAAAAACACTTTATTGGTAGAACCTGGGCATAGTTGAAACCCGGGGGCCCCTCATAATTTAGAACCTGGTTCCGTTGAGGATAGCTTAAAGAGGTGTACATCCCCAAAATGGTTACGCTTTTGCATGCACAGTTGGAAAGATGAAAACTCAAAAGGATGCCTTTTAAACAAACTGAAGAGGTCACCCCAAAAGAACGTAAGGGCACGTGAAAAACTGGGAATACTATGACGGAACCTTTCTTTAAAACCTAACGCAAAGCCGACCAGAGATTACTGGGTTGTTGAAACTTTCAAAACAGGGAAATCCGATGGTACACCTTCAAATCGCTAGGCTTCACTTTGAAAATGATAGTTTACGGCCCGTCCGGAGATAAATATCACGGAACAAACAGAACGTTTAGTAATTTGGGCCCGAAAGCACCTTCACATGAACCCTGCAATCTAAAACTCATTGGCGGAGAGGGAAGGTAAATGTAAATAACCTGGAGTACTCGGGGCTTGCCAATTGAACTGCCAAAACATCTGGGAGGAAATGGAGAAGTTAAAATACCCCTGGGAAACAGGTGGGTGGAAAAATAAAAGGACACTGTATCAACATCCGGGTCCCAATTTTAACACACTCAAAGTCAAAACATGCGGAACAGTAGAGTCTTCAAAGGAAAATAACAAATACTATCACCATGCCAGAATCAAGGTGTATTGAATGGGGGAGGCCTCGGGACACCTTTAACGAGAGGCACCAAAAGCCTGGATGGCCCCTCAGGAGAGAAATTCGAAAATTTAAAAATTTGGATGTTTCCTCCTTTGAGGCCGGGGGGGGCCAAATTTTAAAATTAATTTGGACCCCCTGATTTTAAGATTTTGCGGAAGGGCCTGGGTGAGGTAGACTTCGAGCGGAGCTGCTGCTGGGGTGCAGGGCTCGGGAGAAGGCTGCTGAAGTCTCGGGAGGAGACTGTTGGAGACATTGGGCAGAGTACTGGCTTGGAGCAGTACTCGTGCTGTATAGGTCTTGGGACCTGTGGCTTAGTTAAGAACATAAGAATGGAGGAACACTGCAGAAGGCCTACTGGCCCATGCGAGGCAGGTCCTTATCAAAACGACCTCTACCTTAAGCTTCCATGAAATAACTCCCATACCCAATGACACCAATCAAACCCAGCGCCTCCCACTCATATATTTGTCCAGTCTCTTCTTAAAGCTACCAAGGTCCTAGCCTCTATCACCCCACTGGGAAGATGTTCCACGCATCTACAACTCTGTTAGAAAACCAGTACTTACCTATGTCCTTTCTAAATTTATTCCTGTGGTGAACTGTCTCTGAACTATATTGTAAGTTATATTCATTTTGGTCAAGTTGATTGTATTTCCCAGTCTCACTGCTTATACATACCACCCCATTTATCTAAATATTATTGTACAAAGACTTAATAATAAACTGTGTTTGAGTAGAATAGTAATATTCACTGTCCCCGTTATTTACTCATTTCTCCATTTATTTTTATTTGAAGTAGTGAGAGGGTGAGTAGTGTGGTGGTAGAATAATGAGAGGTGATGTAGTCACAAGTGACCTCACATTACCTACCTACCGCTCGCCGCTAATCACTCGACCCAGACTCTCCTGCCTACTCCCTCCGATTACTCACATACTCCCCAGTTATGCTTACATTCCAGTACATCCCTACATGACAGTATCAAAGGTATATAAAGGTCCCAGCTCAAGAGCCCAGTTGGTTGGTAAAGTAGGTTTAAAACCTATCGACTGTATGATACTCAAGAATACTGTTAAACCAAACATAGGTATGACAGTATTCTTGTGTATATACACTGTATATATACAGTGAATATACACTGAGATATACACCTCTCAGTGTATGATATTGTGTGTATTTACACTGAGATATATACCTCTCTGTGTATATATTGTATTTGCGTCTACATACACTGATATATACACCTCTCAGTGTATGTATTATGTGTGTATTTGCGTAATACACCACCAATTCTAATTATTTTTTATTCTTGTGCTATTGGTAGTGTCAGATTATGTACAATTTCTATGATGATTATGATGAATTATGGTGATATTGATGGTGTATAATAGTGAGACTTGATGAATAAGACACATGAGAAATAGTGAAGATATTTACCCAAATATTGCACAAATATCTAATTCAACACATAGGAAGCTCCAACACTTAGTGCACGGGAGGAAGAGGAGAATATTGAGGAATAGGAAGAAGAGAGGATGAGAATGTTGAGGAAGAGGAGGGTGATGAAGAGGAGAGAAGTAGGGAAAGAGGAGAATACAAGACGAGCACACGACAAGGATAATGTAGCGAGAATAGTTGTGATCAATACTGACACGTTCCTCTTGCTGGTAGTTGTGGTGGTGGTGGTAGTTGTGGTAGTGTAGATAGTAGAATTAGTGGTGGTGGTGATACTGGTTGTGGTAGTGGTGGTGGTTGTGATGGTACTGGTGTTGGTGTAGGTGGTTATAATATTAATGGTGGTGGTAGTGGATCTGGTGGTGGCGGTGGTAGCAGTGATGGTTAGGCTTCCTTGGTTTATTGCCTGTTCAACCAAGCTGTTGTTGCTGGCGGTTCACTAGTTCATAACCATCACAGCCTGGATGATCTGGCACTTGGTGGAGATGGTGGTCTAGTTTCCTCTTCAAAACTTCAGAATTTGTTGTGGTAATATTTCTGATATCTGCTGGTAGCAGGTTGAAGAGTCTTGGTCCACGCATGCTGACATAGTGTTATCTTATTGTGACCATGGTACAACCAGGTTGTTGCTGCCAGTGTTGACGCAGTGTTATCTTATTGTGTTCATAGCACAACCAGGTTGTTGCTGCCAGTGTTGACCAGATTTATCTTACTGTGTTCATAGTACCCCTATTTTTCACAGTTCTCTATACACTTCCTACAGTATCTCTCACTCCAGTATGTAGTAACGGAATTCGATCCTTCAGAACGTCATGTATATATCTGGTATCTCTCTTTCCTCCACTCCAGAGAACACATTCCAATTATTTTGATGCGTTTCCAGGAATTTAAAGATTTTATTGACTCTATGCTGGCAGTAAACAATCTCTGTACACTTTCCAGCTCAACGGCATCACTCCTGCCGTCAACGGAGCCGTGAACACGGACCAATATTCTTGACGTGAGAACTGGATTGAAATAACGCCAGCATTAGTGTTTGTTCTCTTGTTTTGGAAATTCTCAGTGCTCATTGTCGTTTTTATTGTATTTATCTAATTGTGTCATCTAACATTGTTATTCCCAGGTCTTCAGATTTTTCTTTCGTTCTGTGAGATGATCTTCCTGTGTTTCGTTCCTCTTGTTTACATTCTTCTTTCTTTGAACATTAAAATGGTATAAAATACCGACAGGTTGTTAGGTAAGACACATATGCAACAGTTAGGTATCTTTATTTCGAAATGTTTCGCCTACACAGTAGGCTTCTTCAGTCGAGTACAGAAAAGTTGGTAGAAGCAGAAGATACTTGAAGACGATGTAATCAGTCCATCACCCTTAAAGTTTTGAGGTGGTCAGTCCCTCAGTCTGGAGAAGAGTATTGTTCCATAGTCTGGAACAATATGGAGTTGAAGTGACAGGATGGAGCTTCTACCAACTTTTCTGTACTCGACTGAAGAAGCCTACTGTGTAGGCGAAACGTTTCGAAATAAAGATACCTGACTGTTGCATATGTGTCTTATTCTTTCTTTATCGAAGTGCTGGAATTTATCTAAATGAATATAGTTTTGTTTCCCATTATCTACCCGAAGAATTTGTTGATATTTTCTTAAGTTTTTCCGTGTACTGTATCGAGGTAATTTGTTGATGTTGGTATCGCTTCGTAATGAAGGTTAGGTAAGGTAAGGTTTATCAGGTTAGGTTACGTTAGGTTTATCAGGTTAGGTTACGTTAGGTTTATCAGGTTAGGTTACGTTAGGTTTATCAGGTTAGGTTACGTTAGGTTATCAGGGTTAGGTTTACGTTAGGTTTACATTAGGTTACGTTAGGTTTATCAGGTTAGGTTACGTTAGGTTTATCAGGAGGTACGTTAGGTTTCATGTAGGTACGTTAGTTTATAGGTTAGGTTACGTAGTTTATCAGGTTAGGTACGTTAGGGTATCGTTAGTTACGTAGGTTTATCAGGTTGGTTACTTAGTTTATAGGTTATGGTTACGTTAGTTTATCAGTTAGGTTAGTAAGGTTTACTCAGAACAGGACTAGTTCCTAAATGAGTTTTGAAGTCATACGACGACGCAGTGGGTTTCGGTCATCTGACCGAGCCTTCCACTGGCTTACTCCTCACTCCTTTAAAAATTATGGAATAGATTACTAGTTCCGTATTTTCAACCCGCACATAGAGTGAAAGTACACAGTTCGGTCCGACTTGCACCACTATGCTCTAGTTGGAGCGAACGTTGTGATAAGTTACCATATGAGGGTTATTCTTGTATTGTTCCAGTCACGGTATTGTACCTTTTCTTCTTCGTATCAGTATTTCTTCCATAGTTTTGTAGTCATTGTGACAAGTGTCTTCCAGCTTAGTCTGTGAAGAGCCTGGCCCATGGCCGGGCTCAGAGAGTAGATAAACTCCCGAACTCTTCAGAGGTGAAGACTTGCGTTGTCTAGGTCATGATTTTTCAGAAAGGTAAGACACATATGCAACAGTTAGGTATCTTTATTTCGAAACGTTTCGCCTACACAGTAGGCTTCTTCAGTCGAGTACTTCTATCAACTTTTTCTGTACTCGACTGAAGAAGCCTACTGTGTAGGCGAAACGTTTCGAAATAAAGATACCTAACTGTTGCATATGTGTCTTACCTAACAACCTGTCGGTATTTTATACCATTTTAATGTTCATTTTTTCAGAAAACTGGTAGTCTGATGTGACCCTGTCAAAGATTTTTATGAGCGATATTAGTGAACTGGGCTGTGTTTTGAGACACTTGTGAAACACTTGGGTGTCTTTATCGTGGAAACGTTTCGCCAGCCAGTGGCTTCCTCTGTCCAATAAAGAGATGAGTTGTAGGTGAATGGTTCAGAGAACCGACACGTTGATAAATTAGACACATGTGCAACTCTTGGGTATCTTTATTGAGGAAACGTTTCGCCACACAGTGGCTTCATCATTGGGAATTCTTCGCTTGCCTAACCCTTGGGTACGACCTTGGGCACGACCTACTTCCACATTGAGCAAATGTGACACCACCTACGACTGCTGCACTCACCTGCCTACGGTTTATAAGATGCTTCTCCGCTCATATGCCGTATTCTACTCAAGATTGATGGACTGACCACATCGACTCAAGGTTGAGGGGTCTGATTACCTCATTCTCCTCCTATTCTTCAAGCTTCTCCTGTGTATGGACTGATGAAGCCACTGTGTGGAGAAACGTTTCCTTAATAAAGATACCCAAGAGTTGTACATGTGTCTAATTTATCAAAGAGATGAGTGGTTGATGATCAGAGGGTAATCAGTCCCTCAGCCTGGAGTCGATGTGATCAGTCTATAAGTCTCGATTGTAGAGTATATGACCAGGACAGTGCCTTCTGGTGCTAAACTTTTGAGGTACTGACTTCTACTGTCCATTGTTTGCCTGCTGATTGTGTGTGTGTCACTGTCTCTACGGCCCAGTCTCAGACCAGACCTCTTTATTGATGGCCTGATCATTCAGGCTGTTAGCGCAAACGGCATGTAGTTCAGCGTGGATACCACAGCTCGCTGGATCAGCAACTGAATCTATAAATGTTTTATTGGAAGTATTTTCTCTGATAGGGAGTAATCTCAGTGTGAAGATTTGGAAAGACTCCCCTTCCCTTATAATTTTTTCAGGTGTAAATTATGATGTATCTTTCTCGCCTACGTTCCAGGGAGTCATGTTAAAGGGACTTCAAGAGTAATTAACATTTTTTAATGTATTCTGGCAGCCTCCCAAACAACTACATCCCACGCTCCCATCTCTACTACCCCATCCCTTCTCTCCCCATCACCCCACTCCCCATCTCCCACCAGAAGACGTCTTGTAGGAGCTTAGGAATATAAGGAAGCAGCCTAAGACGCCGCTGCTTAATTCAGTGTTGTGATGAGAACGTATAATTACTGCAGACCAAAAATGATGCTATCTGGAATTTCTTGATGCTGCACCGAGGTTACTGAGAGTGTGTGACGGTGTGTGGTGGTGAGTGTGACGGTGTGTGTGTGTGTGTAGTGATGGTGTGACGGTGTGTGTGGTGGTGAGTGTGACGGTGTGTGTAGTGATGGTGTGACGGTGTGTGTGTGGTGAGTGTGACGGTGTGTGTGTAGTGATGTGTGTGTGGTGAGTGTGACGGTGTGTAGTGATGGTGTGACGGTGCGTGTGGTGATGGTGAGTGTGACGGTGTGTGTAGTGATGGTGTGACGGTGTGTGTGGTGGAGTGTGACGGTGTGTGTAGTGATGGTGTGACGGTGTGTGTAGTGATGGTGTGACGGTGTGTGTACTAATGGTGAGTGTGACGGTGTGTGTAGTGATGGTGTGGCGGTGTGTGTGGTGGTGAGTGTGTAGTGATGGTGAGTGTGACAGTGTGTGTGGTGATGGTGTGACGGTGTGTGTGGTGATGGTGAGTGTGACGGTGTGTGTGGTGATGGTGTGACGGTGTGTGTAGTGACGGTTGTGTGTGGTGATGGTGAAGTGTGACGGTGTGTGTGGTGATGGTGAGTGTGACGGTGTGTGGTGGTGACGGTGTGGTGGGTGATGGTGTAACGTGTGTGTGTATAATGGTGTGTGTGGTGATGGTGAGTGTGGACGATGTGTAGTGATGGTGTGTGTGGTGATGGTGAGTGTAGTGATGGTGTGACGGTGTGTGTGGTGATGGTGAGTGTGACGGTGTGTGTAGTGATGGTGTGACGGTGTGTGTGGTGATGGTGTGTAGTGATGGTGTGACGGTGTGTGTGGTGATGGTGAGTGTGACAGTGTGTAGTGATGGTGAGTGTGACGGTGTGTAGTGATGGTGTGACGGTGTGTGTGGTGATGGTGAGTGTGACGGTGTGTGTAGTGATGGTGTGAGCGGTGTGTGGTGATGGTGAGTGTGACGGTGTGTAGTGAATGGTGTGTGTGGTGATGGTGATGTTGACGGTGTGTGTAGTGATGGTTAGTGTGACGGTGTGTGTGGTGATGGTGAATGTGACGGGTGTGTGGTGATGGTGAGTGTGACGGTGTGTGTAGTGACGGTGTGTGTGGTGATGGTGAGTGTGACGGTGTGTGTAGTGACGGTGGTGTGTAGTGACGGTGTGTGTGGTGATGGTGAGTGTGACGGTGTTTGTGGTGATGGTGATTGTGACGGTGTGCGTAGTGAGGGTGAGTGTGACGGTGTGTGTGTGATGGTGAGTGTGACGGTGTGTGTAGTGATGGTGAGTGTGACGGTGTGTGGTGAGGGTGATGTGGTGTGGTGAGTGTGACGGTGTGTGTGGTGGTGATGGTGAGTGTGACGTGTGGTGAGTGTGTACGGTGTGTGTGGTGATGTGTGAGTGTGACGGTGTGTGTGTAGTGATAGTGTGTGTGGTGATGGTGAGTGTGGACGGTGTGTGTAGTGTGTGTGTGTGTGTGTGTGTGGTGATAGTGTGTGTGTGTGATGATAGTGTGTGTGTGGTGATAGTGTATGTGTGTGGTGATAGTGTGTGTGTGTGGTGATAGTGTATGTGTGTGTGTGTGATGTGTGTGTGTTGTGGGATAGTGTATGTGTGTGTGGGTGATAGTGTGTGTGTGTGTGGTGATTGTGTGTGTGTGTGTGTGATAGGTGTATGTGTGTGTGGTGATAGTGTGTGTGTGTGTGGTGATTGTGTGTGTGATGATTGTGTGTGTGCGTGGTGATAGTGTGTGTGGTGATTGTGTGTGTGTGTGGTGATAGTGTTGTGTGGTGATAGTGTGTGTGTGTGTGTGGTGATAGTGTATGTGTGTGTGGTGATAGTGTGTGTGTGTGTGGTGATTGTGTGTGTGTGTGATGATAGTGTGTGTGTGTGTGTGTGTGTGTGTGTGTGTTGTGTGTGTTGTGTGTGTGGTGATTGTGTGTGTGGTGTGTGTGTGTGTGTGTGTGTGTGTGTGTGTGTGTGTGTGTGTGCGTGTGGTGATGTGTGGTGTGTGGTGATAGTGTGTGTGTGTGGTGATAGTATGTGTGTGGTGATAGTGTGTGTGTGTGGTGATAGTGTATGTGTGTGTGTGTGTGTGTGTGTGTGTGGTGATTGTGTGTGTGTGGTGATAGTGTGTACTCACCTAATTGTGATCGCAGAGGTCTAGTTATAGTTCCTGGCCCTGCCTCTTCACTGGTCGTTACTAAGTCCACTTTCTCCCAACTCCAAGAGCTTTATCGTACCTTTTCTTAAAGCTATGTATGGATCCTGCCTCCACTACGTCACTCCAGACTATTCCACCTCCTGACAACTCTATGACCGAAGAAGTGCTTCTTAATATCTCTGTGATTCCTTTGATATACCTTTGATATACCTTTGATGAGCTCGGCCATGGGTCAGGCTCGTCAAATCATCTGAGTTTTAAACTTCCAGTTGTGACCCCTTGTTCCTGTGTCCCATCTCTGAAACATTCTGTCCCTGTCCACCTTGTCAATTCCTCTCAGTCCCTCCTGTCCTCCGGTGTTGTCAGGTTTAGTTCTCTTATCCTCTCCTTACAGGATAAACCCCTCAGCTCTGGGGCTAGTCTTGTTGCAAACCTTTGCACTTCCTCTAATTTCTTGACGTGTTTGACCAGGTGTGGGTTCCGTACTGGTGCTGCATACTCCAATATGAGCCTGACGTACACGGTGTACCGTGTCGTGAATGCTCCTTAGATGTCGAAAAACTGTTCTCAGGTTTGCCAGGCGCCCGTATGCAGCAATTACTTGGTTGATGTGCGTCTCAGGAGATGTACTCGGTATGATGCTTACCCCAAAATCCTTTTCCTTGAGTGACCTTTTAGGCTGTACTCTATCTGGGAACTTTTTGTTCTTCCCAAACCTTCATATCTTTGCACTTTCTGGGGTTAAACTCCAGGAGCCATTTGTCGGACCAGGCTTGCAGCCTGTCCAGATCTCCTTGTAGGCTTAACTGATCCTCGTCCGCTTGTATTCGCTTCATTAACTTCACATCGTCTGCGAACAAGGACTCCTCTGAATCTGTCCCTTCCGTCATGTCATTCACATATGCAAGAAACAGCACCGGACCTGAGATTGACCCTTGTGGAACCCCACTCGACACCTTCACCCACTCTGACACCTTGTCTCGTACCAACACACGTTGTTTCCTTCCTGTCAGGCTGATTAGGACTAATTCAGAGAACTTATCAAGTTCTCTCGGGGAACAAAAATCCACAACACCGTGACTGGAACAATAC
The DNA here is from genome assembly GCF_026875155.1 of Cherax quadricarinatus. Lineage (NCBI taxonomy): Eukaryota > Metazoa > Arthropoda > Malacostraca > Decapoda > Parastacidae > Cherax > Cherax quadricarinatus. The sequence continues at coordinate 1,111,084 of NC_069486.1, forward strand.
ACAAATAACCCGCACATAAGAGAGAAGAGCTTACCACGACGTTTCGATCCGACTTGGACCATTTACAAGTCACACTAACACACGAGAGTGAGGGAGCCAGTATATATAGTCGAGGTGGACAGGGACGGGATTAAGAGAGGAAGAACAAGTAGTGGTAGTGGTAATACTGGTAGTGGAAGTAATAGTGGTAGCAGTACTGGTAGTAATGGAGTGGTAATAGTAGAAGTAGAAATGGGGTAAATCCAAGGACAAAAACAAGGAGCACTGCAGGAGAACTACTGGCCCACAAGAGGTATGACCAAAATTGCAGAAGGGGACAAAACATACCGAACAGAGGCAGAAGAAGGCAAAACAAGGAAAATGGAAAAACAGGAAAGGGGAAGAGGCAGGGAAAGGAGGAGAAGAAAGGATCAGGTCAAGACACGAGTGTTTTGAAATTTGCAATATTTGACAGTGTAATAACAAAGGAAGGAAGACAGGCGTCTACAAAGACAAGACTGAGATTCATACAAGAAAAGTTGTGCATAAGGGAAAGCCTCAACAAGTTCCCTCTTGAAGACAGCTGAGAGTATGCTGAAATTCCCTTAATGTATGAAGGGAGGCTGTTGAGAAGTCTTGGTCCCCTTACACTAAACTTTAGTCAGATTAGTTTTGACCTTTTCTAATTTTTTTAGGTTAATTTAGCTTATTTGGACGTTTCTAATATTTTTAGGCTTATATTACTTTATTAGGCTTTTTTAAGCTTAATAATAATAATAATGATGATGATGAAGAACAAGAACAATAATCTATAATATTTATTATAATAATAAAAATAATAGTAATTAATGTAATTAATAATGTATTTTAATACTACTAATAATAATAATAACAATAATAATAATAATAATAATAATAATAATAATAATAATAATAATAATAATAATACTCATTGCAGTGTTTCCATCGCAACAACTTGACAGTTTCACTGCTATCTGTCCTATCCACTTTAATTCCCATGCTTGTCCACTTTAAATTCTCTCTTTTCTCCTCCTCTCTCTCTCTCTCTCTCTCTCATCCTCTTCTTACCTTTACACACTCTCTCTGGTAGCAGCACACTGCTGATGTATGTTAATTTTTACATAAAAGGTAGAGAGTGAGTGAGAGAGAGAGAGAGAGAGAGAGGTTGTAGTTGCCATGGCAACCTCTCATTCTCTCCCCTCTGGCCCAGTGACCTAGCATCCAGCATCAGCCAATCAGCATCCCTTCTTTAAAAGTCACTAACGTAGTTAACAACGCTCACTTACGTTGCTGTGAGAGCTCTTTCTGGAGCTCTAACACTGCTCTGAGAGCAACGCTCACTTACGTTCCCGGGAGAGTTCTTTCTAGAGCTCTAACACTGCTCTGAGAGCAACCCTCACTTAGGACTGACGTTAGATTTAGATTTTGCAGTCAAAGGACCTGGGTGTGGTAATGTCAGAGGATCTCACCTTCAAGGACCACAACAGTGCCACTATCACATCTGCTAGGAAACTGATAGGATGGATAATGAGAACATTCAAGACAAGAGATGCTAAACCAATGATGATCCTTTTCAAATCATTTGTTCTCTCTAGGCTGGAATACTGCTGTACATTAACATCCCCATTCAAGGCAGGTGAAATTGCAGAGCTAGAGAATGTACAGAGAACCTTTACTGCACGTATAAGTTCCATCAAACACCTTAACTACTGGGAGCGCCTGGAAGCACTTGACTTATACTCACTGGAGCGCAGGCGAGAGAGATATATCGTAATCTACACCTGGAAGATTCTGGAGGGACTGGTCCCTAATATGCATACAGCAATCACTCCATACGAAAGCAAAAGACTTGGCATGCGATGCAACATACCCCCAGTGAAAAGTAGGGGCGTCACTGGTACACTAAGAGAAAACACAATAAGTGTCCGGGGCCCAAGACTGTCCAACAACCTCCCACCAGCAATAAGGAGCATTACGGGAAAACCCCTGGTTGTCTTCAAGAGGGAGCTGGACAGATACCTAAAGACGGTGCCGGATCAGCCGGGCTGTGGTTCGTACGTTGGATTGCGTGCGGCCAGCAGTAACAGCCTCGTTGATCAGGCCCTGATCCACCGGGAGGCCTGGTCGTGGACCGGGGCGCGGGGGCGTTGATCCCCGGAATGCCTTCCAGGTAGACTCCAGGTGTACCTCATATCTATGATGTGAATGGTAAAGCAGGAGTATGTGGATCCACGCTACCATGAGAATGTTCTGGAGTGAGAGATATTTTCTCTACACTACTATAACAGTGTATCGGAGTGAGAAATATGGGAGGATGTGTAGAATATACTTAGTGAAAGGCAGGAACGCCATGGTTACATTGAGAGAACACTGTGTCAACATGCGTGGACCAAGCCTCTTCAACCTGCTACCAGCAGATATCAGAAATATTGCCACAACAAATGTTAAAATTTTCAAGAAGAAACCGGACCGTTACCTCACCAAGTGCCAGATCAGTCAGGCTGTGATGGCCATTAATGGAATTCAGTCTTGTTGATCTTTACCTTTGATATACTTTTGATGAATTTCAAGAGTTTTTTTTACTCCTGGGGCCCGGCCACGGGTCAGGCTCGTCTGGTGCTAGCCTGGTTGACCTGGCTGTTGCTGCTGAAGGCCCAGTGGCCCACATATCCATCACAGCCTGGTTAATCTGGCACCTGGTGAAGATACTTGTCCAATTTCCTCTTGAAGACTTCTACACTTGTTCCAGCAGTGTTTCTGATATCTTCTGGTAAGATGTTGAATAATCTGGGATCCCGGATGTTGATACAGTGTTCTCTTATTGTGCCCACGGATGTTGATACAATGTTATCTTATTGTGCCCACGGATGTTGATACAGTGTTCTCTTATTGTGCCCACGGATGTTGATACAGTGTTCTCTTATTGTGCCCACGGATGTTGATACAGTGTTCTCTTGTTGTGCCCATGGATGTTGATACAGTGTTCTCTTCTGGTGCCCACGGATGTTGATACAGTGTTCTCTTATTGTGCCCACGGATGTTGATACAGTGTTCTCTTATTGTGCCCACGGATGTTGATACAGTGTTCTCTTATTGTGCCCACGGATGGTGATAGTGTTCTCTTATTGTGCCCACGGATGCTGATACAGTGTTCTCTTATTGTGCCCACGGATGTTGATACAGTGTTCCCTTATTGTGCCCACGGATGTTGATACAGTGTTCCCTTATTGTGCCCACGGATGTTGATACAGTGTTCCCTTATTGTGCCCACGGATGTTGATACAGTGTTCCTTATTGTGCCCACGGATGTTGATACAGTGTTCCTTATTGTGCCCAGGGTGCCCCTGCTTTCAATGGGTTTATTTTGCACTTCTTCCCATATCTCTCAGTCCAGTATGTTACGGAGTGTAAAATAAACTCAGAGTACTATACTGTGTGTAAAGTTAATGTGAGAGACCTGGGAGTGATAATGTCAGAGGATCTCACCTTCAAGGATGACAACAGTGTCATATCACACCAATGTCGAGATTGACACAGGTCAAGTTATACGCCCGTTGACTGTTAGTGTATCCTTATTGTAGTTAATATCTCGTTTGATCTAGTCGGCAAACTCCCGTTGTCTCAACCTCCCACTGACCGAAGCTCCTGTTAACGTAACGAATTCCCGTTGACATACGAATATCCGTTGACTTAGACAATAACACTCCACCTCACGACTGTCAGAGTTACACACACACACACACACACACACACACACACACACACACACACACACACACACACACACACACACACACACACACACCACAGACTGACCACCACGCACACATAGGTGAGTACACATTCAGATGAGTGGGTCACAGATGAGTCACAGGGATGTTAGGAAGTATTTCTTCAGTCATAGAGTTGTTAGGAAGTGGAATAGTCTGCCAAGTGGTGTAGTGGAGGCAGGATCCATGCATAGCTTTAAGAAGAGGTGTGATTAAGCTCCTGGAGCAGGGAGAGTGACTTAACAGCGAGCAGAGAAGAAGCGGGTCCAGGAGCTATGTATCGACCCCTGCAACCAGAATTAGGTGAGTACACACACTATCTCTCTCTCTCTCTCTCTCTCTCTCTTCTCTCTCTCTCTCTCCTCTCTCTCTCTCTCTCCTCTCTCTCTCTCTCTCGACGTATCAGAGAAATTAAATTATTCAGTAATTAGCCTGCCTGCGTTATTTAATATCCATTATACACTAAGTTTTTTCGCTTATATATTTAATAACCACAGGGAAATTTGAATGATAACTCTAGGTCTTTCGTGTTGCAATCAACATCTTCAGGAGCTTGCAGTGTTGCGGAAATGAGTAGGAAATCCAGGCAGATTCTAGCTAGAGTCGTCCCCTTGACCGAATCTTACCGGACTGCCTACTTATTTCTACAGCAAGCTCCTAAAGATGCATTAATTGCAAGACGAAAGGCCTAGAGCTATCATTTAACTCCCCCCATGGTTGTTTTTGCATCATGTATCGCTTGTTCCCGATTATTGCATATATATATATATATATATATATATATATATATATATATATATATATATATATATATATATATATATATATATATATATATATATATATATAATTGCGAGTAATTACCGAGTAATTAGTGAAGTGTCAGTGTAATTAGTGTATATTACTAGCGCCACCTGTGAACGAAATTTTTTCTCGGATTGAAAGTATACGAAATATTATGTGTTTTTTTTTTTTGGGGGGGGGGAGTAATTTCGAAGGCCAGGTATGTTGTAGGATTCGCGACCCTGGAGCTGTACATGTGCTCTCTAGAGTACATGAGAAAGACATCAGAGTACATGAAAGTCCAAAACGAGGCTGTCTACTGAGAAGATATATGTACTGTTATCTGGATTAGCACATGTACTCTCTAGAGTACAAAGTACATGGGTAAGACAGCATAGTACTTGGAGAGTCCACAACGAGGCTGTCTGCTAAGAAATGGGGTAGACTGTCAGCAGAGTAATTGGTAGTCCAAAATAAGGCTACGTGCTGAGAAATACTATCTCCTGTTATCTGGATTAGCACATGTACTTTCTAGAGTACATAGTACATGGGAAAGTCAGACAGCAGAGTACTTGGTATCTTATCTACTGTTATCTAGATAAATTATGGTGTGTTATCTTGGCGTGTGAGTCAGAGAGATAGAAGAGCTTTCTCTGATACATAGGCAGTGTTCCTGGGTATATGTTACTGGGGTATGTGTTACTGGGGTATGTGTTACTGGAGTATGTGTTACTGGGGGTATGTGTTACTGGAGTATGTGTTACTGGGTATGTTAGGGGGTATTGTTACTGGGTATGTGTCTGGGTTGTGTTATGGGGTTTGTTACTGGGGTAGTTACTGTTTGTTACTGGGGTATGTGTTACTGGGTATGTGTATGGGATGTTATGGGGTATGTTTACTGGGGGTATGTGTTACTGGGTATGTGTTACTGGAGTATGTGTTATGGATGTTACTGGGGGTATGTGTTACTGGAGTATGTGTTACTGGGGTATGTGTTACTGGGGTATGTGTTACTGGGGGTATGTGTGTTACTGGGGTATGTGTTACTGGAGTATGTGTTACTGGGGTGACTGGATGTGTTACTGGGGGTATGTGTTACTGGGGTATGTGTTACTGGGGGTATGTGGAGTTACTGGGGTATGTGTTACTGGAGTATGTGTTACTGGGGGTATGTGTTACTGGAGTATGTTTGTTTACTGGGGGTATGTGTTACTGGGGTATGTGTTACTGGGAGTATGTGTTACTGGGGGTATGTGTTACTGGGATGTGTTATGGGTTGTGTTACTGGGGGTATGTGTTCTGGAGTATGTGTTACTGGGGGTATGTGTTACTGGGTGGTATGATGTGTTACTGGGAGTATGTGTTACTGGGGGTATGTGTTACTGGGGGTATGTGTTACTGGAGTATGTGTTACTGGGGGTATGTGTTACTGGAGTATGTGTTACTGGGAGGTATGTGTTACTGGGGGTATGTGTTACTGGGTATGTGTATGTAGTTATGCGGGTATGGTTACTGGGGTATGTGTTACTGGGGGTATGTGTTACTGGAGTATGTGTTACTGGGGGTATGTGTTACTGGGGGTATGTGTTACTGGGAGATATGTGTTACTGGGGGTATTGTTGTGTGTTACTGGGGGTATGTGTTACGGGTGTGTTACGGGTATGTGTTACTGGGGTATGTGTTACTGGGGTATGTGTTACTGGGGTATGTGTTACTGGGGTATGTGTTACTGGGGGTATGTGTTACTGGGGGTATGTGTTACTGGGTAGTATGTGTTTACTGGGGGTATGTGTTACTGGGGTATGTTGGTTTTACTGGGGGTATGTGTTACTGGGGTATGTGTTACTGGGGTATGTGTTACTGGGGGTATGTGTTACTGGAGTATGTGTTACTGGGGGTATGTGTTACTGGAGTATGTGTTACTGGGGGTATGTGTTACTGGGAGTAATGTGTTACTGGGGTATGTGTTACTGGAGTATGTGTTACTGGTGTGTTGGGTATGTGTTACTGGGGGTAGTGTTACTGGGGTATAGTGTTACTGGGGTATGTGTTACTGGGGTATGTGTTACTGGGGTATGTGTTACTGGGGTATGTGTTACTGGGGTATGTGTTACTGGGTATGTGTTACTGGGGGTATGTGTTACTGGGGGTATGTGTTACTGGGGGTAGTGTATGGTTGTTTACTGGGTATGTGTTACTGGGGGTATGTGTTACTGGGTATGTGTTACTGGGGTATGTGTTACTGGGGTATGTGTAGTTACTGGGGGTATGTGTTACTGGAGTATGTGTTACTGGGGGTATGTGTTACTGGGTATGTGTTACTGGGGTATGTAGGTTTACTGGAGTATGTGTTTACTGGGGGTTACTGGATGTGTTACTGGGTATGTGTTACTGGGGGTATGTGTTACTGGGTATGTGTTACTGGGGTATGTGTTACTGGGGTATGTGTTACTGGGGTATGTACTGGTGTTTACTGGGTAGTGTATGGGTGTTAACTGGGGGTATGTGTTACTGGGTATGTGTTACTGGGGTATGTGTTACTGGGGGTATGTGTTACTGGGGTATGTGTTACTGGGGGTATGTGTTACTGGGTATGTGTTACTGGGTATGTGTTACTGGGGTATGTGTTACTGGGGTAGTTCGGGTATGTTCATGGGGGTATGTTACTGGGTATGTGTTACTGGGGTAGTGTATGGGTATTGTTACTGGGGTATGTGTTACTGGGAGTATGTGTTACTGGGGTATGTGTTACTGGGGTATGTGTTACTGGGTATGTGTTACTGGGGTATGTGTTACTGGGTATGTGTTACTGTGGGTATGTGTTACTGGGATGTGGTTACTGGGTATGTGTTACTGGGGTATGTGTTACTGGATTGTACAGGTTATGGTGTTACTGGGGTATGTGTTACTGGAGTATGTGTTACTGGGGAGTATGTGTTACTGGGGGTATGTGTTACTGGAGTATGTGTTACTGGGGGTATGTGTTACTGGAGTATGTGTTACTGGGTATGTGTTACTGGGGGTATGTGTTACTGGGTATGTGTTACTGGGTATGTGTTACTGGGGTATGTTGTTGGGTTACTGGTTGAGTATGTGTTACTGGGGTATGTGTTACTGGGGTAAGTGTTACTGAGTATGTTACTGGGGTATGTGTTACTGAGGGTATGTATGTTTACTGGGGTATGTGTACTGGGGTATGTGTTCTACTGGATGGTATGGTGTGTTACTGGGGTGTAGTGTGTTACTGGGGTATGTGTCTACTGGGGTATGTGTTACTGGGGTATGTGTTACTGGGGTAATGTGTTACTGGAGTATGATGTTACTGGGGTATGTGTATGTGTTACTGGGGGAATGTGTTACTGAGTATGTGTTACTGGGGTAATGTGTTACTGGAGTATGTGTTACTGGGGTATGTGTTACTGGGTATGTGTTACTGGGGTATGTGTTACTGGAGTATGTGTTACGGTGGGTATGTGTTTACTGGGGAGTGCGTGTTACTGGGGTATTGTTACTGGGAGTATGTGTTACTGGGTATGTGTATTATTTACTTGGGTGTATGGTTTGTTTACTGGGGATGTGTTACTGTGGAGGTATTGTTACTGGGTATTGTTACTGGGGATGTGTTACTGGGGATGTGTTACTGGGGTATGTGTTACTGGGGTATATGTTACTGGAGTATTGTTACTGGGTCTAATGTGTTGCTGAGTATGTGTTACTGGGGTATGTGTTACTGGAGTATGTGTTACTGGGGTATGTGTTACCTGGGGACTGTGTTTGAGTATGTGTACTGGGTGTACAATGTGTTACTGGTGTATGTGTTACTGGGGTAATGTGTTACTAGCGGTGTAATGTGTACTGGGGTACTGTGTTCTGGGTGTACAGTTACTGGTTGTATGTGCATTACTGGTCGTGAGTGTATACTGGGGATATGTGTCTACTGGGTGAAGTGTTACTGGGTTGAAAGTGTTACAGTATGTGTTACTGAGTGTAATATGTTCGTACGGGTGTATATGGTTACTGAGTGTATGTACTGGTGTGAAAGTTGTTACTGGGGTCAGTGGTGTACATCTGGTTGTAAGTTAATACTGGTATCTGGAAATGTCATACTGGTTGTAAATGTTACGTACTGGTTCGTGAAGTGTACGTACTGGTTCTAGTGTAATATGTTTCTGGTGTAATATGTTCTGAAATGTACAGTACTGGTTCGTAAAGTGTACATCTGGTTCTGAATGTGTAACTGAGTTGTGTTACTGAGTGTATAGTACTGGTATTGTTTTGGGTGTATCATACTGGGTATGTGAGGAAGTGTTACAGGTATGGTTAGTGGTAATGTGTAACTGGGTATGTTTACTGTGATAATGTGTTAACTAGTATGGTTACTGTGTATAGTGTTACTGAGGTAATGTTCGTGAAGTGTAATGTACTGGGGTATCGTTGGAAATTACAGGTATGGTTCTGAAGTGTTACAGTACTGGTTCAGTGGGAAGTGTACTAGTATGTGTTCGGGAAAGTGTTACTAGGATAACTGGTGTTCGGTAAAGTTGTACATTACTGTTTCACCGTGATTTGTACAACTGGTGCGTAAAGGTGTACAGTCTGGTTCGTTGAGTGTACATACTGGTGTTCTAGGTGACATACTCCGTGGTTACTAGGTGCTACATACTGGTTCGTGAAAGTGTACAGTACGGTTCGTGAAAGTGACATTACTGGTTCGTGAAAGTGTACACTACTGGTTCGTGAAAGTGTACAGTACTGGTTCGTGAAAGTGTACACTACTGGTTCGTGAAAGTGTACAGTACTGGTTCGTGAAAGTGTACAGTACTGGTTCGTGAAAGTGTACAGTACTGGTTCGTGAAAGTGTACACTACTGGGTAGAATATTGTCTGAGTGAATTACTGTCACCTTAGGAAGATTTATATTGCTTATGGCTGTATTTTCAGTAGGTGTTGCTTGCTGGTGTTGCATGCCAATGTTGCTGGTGTTGCATGCCGATGTTGCAGGTGTTTCCCGCAGGTGTTGCATTCGTAGTCTCAGTACCTGTAAATTCAGACCTTAATTTTTCTAACATAGTGAACAGTAACAACGATATCAGCAATAATAATAATTTATTATTATTATTATTATTATTATTATTATTAATTTCTGCAATAATGCTGAGGCTGTGGTTCATACGTTGGTTTACATGCGGCCAACAGTAACAGCTTGGTTGATCAGTCCCTGATCCACCGGGCGGCCTGGAGATGGACCGGGACGCGGGGGCGTTGACCCCCGGAACACTCTTCAGGTATACTCTAGGTGCTAATGACTTTGTACAGTAATAACAGCAAGTACAGTAACAGTAGCAGCAGACACAACAGTAACAGTAGCAGCAGACACAACAGTAACAGTAGCAGCAGACACAACAGTAACAGTAGCAGCAGACACAACAGTAACAGTAGCAGCAGACACAACAGTAACAGTAGCAACTGACAACAGTAACAGTAGCAGCAGACAGAACAGTAACAGTAGCAGCAGACAACAGTAACAGCAGCAACTGACACAACAGTAACAGTAGCAGCAGACACAACAGTAACAGTAGCAGCAGACACAACAGTAACAGTAGCAGCAGACACAACAGTAACAGTAGCAGCAGACACAACAGTAGCAGCAGACACAACAGTAACAGTAGCAGCAGACACAACAGTAACAGTAGCAGCAGACACAACAGTAACAGTAGCAGCAGACACAACAGTAACAGCAGCAGACACAACAGTAACAGTAGCAGCAGACACAACAGTAACAGTAGCAGCAGACACAACAGTAACAGCAGCAATGACACAACAGTAACAGAGCAGCAGACACAACAGTAACAGTAGCAGCAGACACAACAGTAACAGTAGCAGCAGACACAACAGTAACAGTAGCAGCAGACACAACAGTAACAGCAGCAACTGACACAACAGTAACAGTAGCAGCAGACACAACAGTAACAGTCAGCAACACACACAGTAACAGCAGCAGACACAACAGTAACAGCAGCAACTGACACAACAGTAACACCAGGCAGCAGACACAGCAGTAACAGCAGCAGCAGACACAACAGTAACAGCAGCAACTGATACAACAGTAACAGTCAGCGACACAACAGTAACAGCAGCAATACAACAGTAACAGTAGCAGCAGACACAACAGTAACAGCAGCACGACACAACAGTAACAGTAGCAGCAGACACAACAGTAACAGTAGCAGCAGACACAACAGTAACAGCAGCAACTGACACAACAGTAACAGTAGCAGCAGACACAACAGTAACAGTAGCAGCAGACACAACAGTAACAGCAGCAAGTGACACAACAGTAACAGCAGCAGACACAACAGTAACAGCAGCAGCAGACACAACAGTAACAGCAGCAACTGACACAACAGTAACAGCAGCAGCTGACACAACAGTAACAGCAGCAACTGACACAACAATAACAGCAGCAGCAGACACAACAGTAACAGCAGCAGCTGATACAACAGTAACAACAGCAGATCCTGACACAACAGTAACAACAGCATCTCCTGACACAACAGTAACAACAGCATCTCCTGACACAACAGTAACAGCAGCAGCTGACATACCAGTAGTAGCATCGTTTACAGTCATTTTCATTACTGTATAATGGCAGTGGTTTGTTAGGTAACAGCAGCAGTGTCTCCTGACGCGGGTCTTAATTTGCTTACGACCAGGAAAGTAGTATCAAGCAAGTCCATGGTCGACAGGAATATAATTGAATCTTGTTTCATAAAAAGCAGTTTTGACAATAATATGAATATTTCCTTTGGTTTATATAAATTAGATCCATTTATAATTAATAGAATTTGGGAAGAATTTAATAATACACTGGACAAATAATAATTTTTAAATTTTCTTGGGTAGAATAGTTTGTGGTGAGTTGTGCAAAGGACCTGTCCAGTTGGGCCGGCGTGCGTCAGGTGTTTAACTGTTGTGGGATCTGATAGTGAGGTGTTGGCCAGACCCCTTATATACCTTCCTTGGATCCTTTACTTTCATTGTTCCTTGATAATGTGAGGAGTCACGAAAGCGCTTGGAATTTCTCTGTTCTTTCAGAGTGGTTGTTTTGCATATTCTGAAATCACATGTTTACTGTGATCTTATTGCATTTATATATATATATATATATATATATATATATATATATATATATATATATATATATATATATATATATATATATATATATATATATCAAGAGAGAGAGAGAGAGAGAGATTCATGTGAATACTGTATAATACTGTTGAAAAGTGAATTGTGGCGGTGAAGACAGTGCCGTTTACGACTGTTGTAAGATATGTAGATAGGTGAAACAGACACAGGGCGAGACTCGCGGCTGGTATTGTGAAGATGTTTCGCTCATTAGGGTGTTTATTAAAGTTTCTAGTGAGCGAAATGTTTTCTCAGTAAATGACTTAAGTTGAATGTCTTGTGTTGTTGATACAGGATGTTGTGTGGTTGGTGATTACTTACACCCACGCTTACACCCACACACTCACACCCACACTCACACCCACGCTCACACCCACGTCCACACACCCACACCCATACTCACATTCACACCCACGTCCACACACCCGCACCCATACTCAAATTCACACCCACATCCACACACCCCGCACTACTCACAATTCACACCCACAACATCTATGTAACCATCAGGTATTCCGGGGTCAACGCCTCCGTTCACCGGCATTACCAGGCTTCCGGTGGTCATCAGGGCTGATCAATCAGTCTGTTACTGGTGGCCGCACGTAGTCGAACGTACGAACCACAGCCTGGCTGATCCCGCAATGACTTTAAGTATCTGCCCAGCTCCCTCTTGAAGGCAACCAGGGGTCTATTTGTAATTCCCCTTGTGGCGTGGTGGGAGGCAATGACAGTCTTGGGCCCCTAACAACTTGTGGTTTTCCTCTTGTGTATAGATGGACACGCCCCCCTGCTTTTCATAGGAGTTATGTTACACCGTCTGCCGAGTCTTTCGTAGGGAGTGATTTCTGTGTGCAGATTTGGGACCAGTCGCTCTAAGCTTTTCCAGGTGTAGATTATAATGTATCTCGCCTGCACTCCAGGGAATACAGGTCAAGTGACTGTGCAGTCGCTGTGTACTAAGTGTTACAATGTACTACATGATATAACATATATCCTTTGTTTAACAGTTTTAAACAGAAATGTGATTTGTTTCTAGATGTAAATTATCTACACACTTCAGTTACTCTGGCTAGGCTCAGCATCAGCTAGATTGATCTCGCTGGCTGTGAGATCCAGTAGAGTTATCCCAGTTTTGCATAACCCCAGCCCCCTCTACCTCAGTTCACGCGACTGAAGCTGGGCAGAGAGATAATGCAGTTGAATGTCAACTTTGAAGATACGAAGAGAATCAGGAGATGCATTCACTAGTCATCACATGGAAACCAGTAGCCAAATTTCACCAATAAAAATGACAAATTAGAGTATTACACAGTCTGAATATAATTTAAACCTCTCGAGGAGACCAAACAGACCAATATCCTGAAACACACAAGCACGTTAAGTTTGACGTCGACCAGAAGCTGCATTTCTAAGTAATCAGCATGGAAGGGTTGAATGTTAGTAAGTGGTTCAGAGAACCGACAAGTTGATAAATTTCGCCACACAGTGATTTTTTTCATCAGTCCTATACAGAGAAGAATGGTGAAGATCAGAAGGAGTTTGAGGTAATCAGCCCCGACACTCATTACACATTAACAAACAACTTTGTTTCTTTCTGTAGTATACAAAATTTAGTTTACATGTACAAAATGTACATAACTAAGGTGTATACAGATGGTATACTGCTACCCAGGATAGGTTACAGTATACTGGTATACGTGGAAGATCCAGTTTTCCGTGAACCAGCGGTTCTTACAGGGGTGGGGGGGGTGATTGTAAGGGGAGTAAGTGTAAGGGGGTGTAAAGGGGTGAGTGTAAGGAGGGTGAGTGTAAGGGGGTGGGTGTAAGGGAGGGTGAGTGTAAAGGGGCGAGTGTAAGGTGGGTGAGTATAAAGGGGTCAGTGTAAGGGGGGAGTATAAGGGGGGTCGTAAGGGGGTGAGTGTAAGGGGAATGTAGCGATGTGCACAAGTTGGCAGACTTCCTCTCCTGAACGTTAATTATGAGGCTAATTAATCGCAAGACATTAGTAAGCTATAGTAGGTAGTCTGTAATTATAGTTAAATGGTTATAATTATAATCTCAGTTTTTTAATAGGGTGGAGGGGTAAGCCAGTGGAAGGCCTCGGTCAGACGACCAAAAGCTCCGGGTACGGGTCATCATATGACTAAGACCCTCGTCAGGAAACACTTGTCCTGTTTCCTGACAAACTTGCCTAACCTAACCTAACCTTACCTTACCTTACTTTACCTTATCTTATCTTATCTTATCTTACCCTACCCTACTTAACCTAACCTAACCTTACCTTACCTGACCTAGCCTAACCTAGCCTAACCTAACCTAGCCTAAACTAACTTGACCTAGCTTAACCTGACCTAGCCTAACCTAACCTATCCTAACCTGACCTAGCCTAACCTGACCTAGCCTAACCTAGCTTAACCTAACCTAACCTAACCTAGCCTAATCTAACCTAGCCTAATCTAACCTAGCCTAACATAACGTAGCCTGTGCTATATCGCATTTCTAATCAACCTTCTGGTAACACAGAATATTGAACCTGCACCTGGCTAGTTGACACCACTGTTTCCAGAGGTAACTTTCTGTTAGCTAGGCATGAGAGGGCTGGTACCTGGAGTGCAGCTAATTAATTAGTGGTTAGTTAAGATGTAAAGTTTTTGTGATGACTGTGGTCTCTCTCTCTCTCTCTCTCTCTCTCTCTCTCTCTTCTCTCTCTCTCTCTCTCTCCCCTCTCTCTCTCTCTCTCTCTCTGTATTTACTCTGGTATCCTCTTTACACGTTCTTAGGGTCATTCCACTTCACCCCTCCCCCTCCCCCCCTACCAATACCCCCACCATCACCACCACCACTAACAACAACAATAACTCTCCACCACCAGTACCACCACCAGTACCACCACCACCAGTACCACCACCACCACCCCTGCAACTACTAACACGGCTGCCACCGCCACCACTACAACTACTAACACCGCTGCCACCACTACCACCACCGTGGGCGTGGGCGTCACAGGTGTGAGAGGTCATGGCTCCAGGGATGTTGACCGCCCTGTTGTCATGGAGACAGTCTCCCCTCTCAGCCACGCCCTCTCCTGGTACACTTCTCTCTCCTTACCCTCACCCCTCCATCATCCCTCCCTCACTCCTCCTCACCCATCATCCCCCTCATCCTCCATCATTCGAGCGTCATCGCTCCATCATCAAGACCCGAGACTCGAACCCTGTAACCATAATTAGGCGAGTATTTCCTCACCCCTCCATCATCTCCTCCATCACTTCTCCATCATTCCTCCACCATCCCCTCGCTCATCCTCTCCATCATCCCTCCATCATCCCTCCATCATCCTCCATCATCCTCTCCATTCCTCCATCCATCCATCATTCCGTCCATCATCTCCTCCATCATCCCCTCCATCATCATCTCCTCCATCCCTTCCATCATCTCATCCATCATCCTCTCCATCATTCCTCCATCATCCCTCCATCATCCCTCCATCATTCCATCCATCATCCCCTCCCTTCCTCCATCATCCCTCTCCATCATATCAGTAATGATGGAGAGCTCTTCACAAAATTCCATTTCTGCTGTGTATTGGACGGACTGTCGTGAGAGCTGGTAGTTCCCAGGTGATAGTAACTGCAGCTCTGCTGGAAGGACACCTTTGTAGCTGATCAACCTTTGATGGAACACTGGACGATATCCTCACTGACATTATTGTAGTCTGCCAGCTCAGGCTGACACTGCTGTAGTCTGCCAGCTCAGGCTGACACTGCTGTAGTTGCCAGCTCAGGTTGACCCTGCTGTAGTCTGCAAGCTCAGGCTGACACTGCTGTAGTCTGCCAGCTCAGGCTGACACTGCTGTAGTCTGCCAGCTCAGGCTGACACTGCTGTAGTCTGCCAGCTCAGGCTGACACTGCTGTAGTCTGCCAGCTCAGGCTGACACTGCTGTAGTCTGCCAGCTCAGGCTGACACTGCTGTAGTCTGCCAGCTCAGGCTGACACTAATGTGAGGGATTATTGTAAAGATATAAAAATAAATACATTAATAAGACAGCTGTTGTCTGTGGGTGCTCATCTTTCTGGTTCACAGCTGAAGACCCCAGCAGGAGCGGGTCTGAGGTCTTCGATATCGGCTGTCTTAGTTCCCACTGGGCTGTAAGAAAGCCATCATGGCCTGGGTTAACACTCGCCCTGAAGACCTATGTACTATATTATGTCTGGTATATCACCTGGAAAGTCGTGGGTGAGTCTTACCTGGGTTTGGACAATCGTCTTTGTGTCGCAACGTTGTATGGCTACTACACACAAGCTTCTAGCTTCACTAAGACAGTTTCCAGAAGATTATTCAGGCTGCTGGACACGATGCCGTAGCAATACTTTATCATGGTCAACGTTGTATGGCTACTACTCACAAGCTTCTAGCTTCACTAAGACAGTTTCCAGAAGATTATTCAGGCTGCTGGACACGATGCCGTAGCAATACTTTATCATGGTCGACGTTGTATGGCTACTACACACAAGCTTCTAGCTTCACTAAGACAGTTTCCAGAAGATTATTCAGGCTGCTGGACACGATGCCGTAGCAATACTTTATCATGGTCAACGTTGTATGGCTACTACACACAAGCTTCTAGCTTCACTAAGACAGTTTCCAGAAGATTATTCAGGCTGCTGGACACGATGCCGTAGCAATACTTTATCAAGGTATACCAGGCAAAACACTAAATCAAATTCGGCAGTGATGAAGCAGCAGAATCCTGAAGAAGTGATTACTGTTACATATTCGGGAGCAGTTATCTGTGAAAGATAAAAATAAAATGAAGGATAGATGAGAAAAAAACAGCAGCAGTAGTGCTGAGATCTTTGGAAAGAAAAAGAAAACTTTCTCTGGATGCAAAAAAAGGGGAATGTAGGTTAGCCTTATCAACCCCACATCAATACCTGGAAATAAATGGTATGAAATACCGACACAGTGGAAATATAAACACATATGCAGTATCATGTGATCCTTTATTGACTTTATAACCCCACTCGGTACATCATCAGATGCAGCATTCTCCACCTGACCTCAACATTCTGAACCTGACTATAAATACTCGCGTACCTTCCACCCCAGATAGATCTGTTTGTTGTTAAATTAGACACATGTGCAACTCTTGGGTATCTTTATTGAGGAAACGTTTCGCCACACAGTGGCTTCATCAGTCCATACAAAGGATAAACTTGAAGAACAGGAGGAGAATGAGGTAATCAGTCCCTCAGCCTTGAGTCGATGTGGTCAGTCCATCAATCTTGAATAGAAAATTAAGGGACTGATTACCTCATTCTCCTCCTGTTCTTCAAGTTTATCCTTTCTATGGACTGATGAAGCCACTGTGTGGCGAAACGTTTCCTCAGTAAAGATACCCAAGCGTTGCTCATGTGTCTAATTTAACAATTTGTCGGTTCTTTGAACCATTCATCTACAGATCTGTTTGTGACTTGAAAAAGCCCACTGTGTGGGCGAAACGTTGTCAATAAAGGATCACATTATACTGCATATGTGTTTATATTTACATCAATACCTATCCGCTGTAGCGAATTACAGTAAAGTATGAGTTTAGAAAGAACTTACCTGGGTGTTTGTGGTGCTCATATGAGAGACCATGACATGACGCCGGTATCGATGGCTTGATGGAAGGTAGGATGATTCCACTCTTCTGTGAGTAACGTTGAATGATTTAGTAACAGAGTAATCTTCATCAGACACTTGTGTTCTTGTTCAGTTAGACTGTTCAGCAACCGTGTACTTTTCGTCTTGTTCCAGCATTACTCTAATTGCCATCACTCGTTCACGAGTGAACTGTATGTATGGATAATATCCACAGTGCGGAGAATTACTAATGATGATTCTGATTCACTTAGCAAAGATAACTATGGTTAACATTTCAGTCTTTTATAATAATTGTTTGTACATAAATAAGTTCCTCCACGGTGCTGGGTCACTCCTACATGAATAAGTTCCTCCACGGTGCTGGGTCACTCCTACATGAATAAGTTCCTCCACGGTGCTGGGTCACTCCTACATGAATAAGTTCCTCCACGGTGCTGGGTCACTCCTACATGAATAAGTTCCTCCACGGTGCTGGGTCACTCCTACATGAATAAGTTCCTCCACGGTGCTGGGTCACTCCTACATGAATAAGTTCCTCCACGGTGCTGGGTCACTCCTACATGAATAAGTTCCTCCACGGTGCTGGGTCACTCCTACATGAATAAGTTCCTCCACGGTGCTGGGTCACTCCTACATGAATAAGTTCCTCCACGGTGCTGGGTCACTCCTACATGAATAAGTTCCTCCACGGTGCTGGGTCACTCCTACATGAATAAGTTCCTCCACGGTGCTGGGTCACTCCTACATGAATAAGTTCCTCCACGGTGCTGGGTCACTCCTACATGAATAAGTTCCTCCACGGTGCTGGGTCACTCCTACATGAATAAGTTCCTCCACGGTGCTGGGTCACTCCTACATGAATAAGTTCCTCCACGGTGCTGGGTCACTCCCTAATATTGCCTTAATTATTCATGGCAGGAAAAGTAGTTCTTCCTAGATGCTGTATGACTCGGGTTTCACTAAGTACACTCAGATACGACCACGAATGTTCTGCATTTCAACGTGGCGAGGCCTTGTTAGCGGTACTAGGTCACTCATCATATTCGTTGAAATTCACAATTGCAATCTGCCTATCGCAGTCCCCAACACCTTTATTTACAGTCGGGTTTCTGCTAACATGTCTGACTGAAGTAAATCAAAGAGTGCAGATTCCTTGACTCCAAGGTGTGGGTTATTGGGTATGATGCTACTAGCTAGATTATCATGGGAGATGCATATTGCTTCGAATTTTTGATGCTCTGAGGAAATAAAAGCTTGTTCGAACACGTGTACATATTATGTCACAGATTCTCCTGCAGGAGATGAGACTCTGCTGTGCACATGCAAATCTCATGTGTCCATTTTATCTAGCCCTTGATCTGCACCCAATTTTAGCGAGAGTCTAATTTCTGCAGAGTAAGGAACACATGCTAAGATACATGGCCATCCTGATATAGCCATATGTCTTAGCATGATATGCTAATGAAAACAAGGAGAGGTCATGACCTCGTTAGTCTACTCCTGCACTGCCAGTGTGGGAAAGTAGAGAGAAGGGCCTTAGTCCCCCATGAGAGGGGTCATCACCCCCTGTTGGAGAAAATTTCTCCACATTAATCTCCCAGACAGAGGTACAACTTAAGTTGTCATACAAGTCACAAGAAACACAAAGGGAACAAAAATTTATTAAGCAAAGAGCAAGAAACACCACATATTTTTAAACACACCGGCAGTCTCCCACCGAAGCAGCGTGACCCAAAAAAGAAGAAACGAAAGTGTTTCTTCTTTAAATATTTAGTAATTTATACAGGAGAAGGTGTTACTAGCACCTTGCTGCCTACATTGTTGTTGACTCACGAAATCGTAATGACACGATTGCAAACAAACCATACCACGGGCGGGATTTGAACCCGCGGTCAGAGTCTCAAAACTCCAGACCGTCGCGTTAGATAACTGGTCCAGTGGCTAACGCGACGGTCTGGAGTTTTGAGACTCTGACCGCGGGTTCAAATCCCGCCCGTGGTATGGTAAACATTGCAGTTGCTCCTTACAACACGCATGATTTACGGAGGAAGGATTCTTCTCCACACTCCCATGGAGATACCACATATTTCTACACATATAAGCAAAAATTTTATGTAGAATTGAACCATTAATCACAGGACGTTCATACACTGATGACGACAAAGATTATGAGTGAAATTGTGAAAGACCAATATAAATCAATGTTCAGTAATCCACTTAACAGAAACAGGGCTGCGGGGGCGTTGACCCCCGGAACACCTTCCACGCAGACTCCTGGCATTACCGCTGAAGGTCACACAGATCATATAACAGAAACATGGCCACTCACACAGCACCTGGACGGTATTCATTATCAAGAAGTGTAAAATAACACCAACACGAGCACCCAGTGTCCTTGGGAGAAAGAACTTAGATCTGGGTGAAATACCAGAGACTAAACAGTGCAGAGATATTTCCTTTGGGTGGGTCATTGGTCTAATCCGGGGGGGGGACATGGACCTGCTCCGCATGGGTCAGTAGGCCTGTTGCAGTGTTCCTTCTTTTTTATGTTCTTATAAAGGAGGCAGTAGAGTACTCGCCAAAAATTATGAACCAGTAGCCCTAACCTCCCACATTATAAAAGTCTTTGAAAGAGTGATGAGATGTCAGGTCACAAATTTCGGATAAGATGTTGAATAATCTGTGGCCACGGATGTTGATACAGTGGTCTCTTATTGTACTCATTGCACCCTTGCATTTCACTGGGTTTATTTTACACTTCCCATATCTCTCGGTCCAGTATGTTATTATGGCAGTGTGTAAATTTGGGACAAGGCCTTCAAATACTTTACAGGTATGTATATATATATATATATATATATATATATATATATATATATATATATATATATATAATATATATATATATATATTATCATTTATCTCTCCTCTGCTCCACTAAGTACATATTTAGGATTTAAGACGTTCCCAGTAATTTAAATACTTCAATGGCTCTGTGTAGACCGTAAATTTATAAGCGCACAAAGGGAACTTGGCTCTGGAAAATACCATATATTCTGGCACCAGCAGTGGCACTCGTGCCAATTTAAACGTGGGAAAATGAACGTAGGGAAATGAGGATATATTCGAATATGAAGTAAGTAAGGAAAGGGAATTACTAATGGATTTGTGAATGGAGTTTCTGATGGCTTGTACCTCTCCTCACCAGGGTACTTAATGCTGTTTCTGTAAAGATGGAATGCTTTAGATGTGAGGTGGAGATGGTGTGGTGATGGTGTAGTGGTGGTGATGGTGCAGTGGTGGTGATGGTGTGGTGGTGGTGTAATGGTGTGGTGGTGGTGATGGTGCAGTGGTGGTGATGGTGTGGTGGTGGTGTAGTGGTGGTAATGAAAAGGTGGTGGTGTTGTGATGGTGTGGTGGTGGTGATGGTGTGGTGGTGGTGTAGTGGTGGTAATGAAAAGGTGGTGGTGTTGTGATGGTGTGGTGGTGGTGATGGTGTGGTGGTGGTAATGAAAAGGTGGTGGTGTGGTGGTGGTGATGATGGTGTGGTGGTGGTGTAGTGGTGTGGTGATGGTGTGGTGGTGGTGTGATGGTGTAGTGGTGGTGTAATGGTGTGGTGATGGTGGGGTGGTGGGGTGATGGTGTAGTGGTGGTTTAATGGTGTGGTGGTGGCGATGGTGTGGTGGTGATGGTGTAGTGGTGGTGGTGTGGTGGTGGTGTGGTGGTGATGGTGTAGTGGTGGTGGTGTGGTGGTGGTGTGATGGTGTGGTGGTGGTGATGGTGTGGTGATGGTGTGGTGGTGGTGGGGTGGTGTGGTGGTGGTGTGGTGGTGGCGATGGTGTGGTGTGGTGATGATGTGATGGTGTGGTAGTAGTGTGATGGTGTGGTGGTATGATGGTGGTGTGGTGGTGACGATGGTGTGATAGTAGTGTGGTGGTGGAGATGGTGTGGTGGTAGTGGTGTGGTGGTGGTGGTGTTGATGGTGTGGTAGTAGTGTGGTGATTGTCTGGTAGTAGTGTGGTGATGGTGTGGTAGTGGTGTGGTGGTGGTGGTGATGGTGTGGTAGTAGTGTGGTGATGGTGGGGTAGTGTGTGGTGGTGTTGATGGTGTGGTGAGTAGTGTGGGTGATGGTGTGGTAGTAGTGTTGGTGATGGTGGGGTAATGGTGTGGTGGTAGTGGTGGTGATGGTGTGGTAGTATGTGGTGATGGTGGTGGTAGTAGTGTGGTGATGGTGGGGTAATGGGTGTGGTGGTGATGGTGTGTGTGTAGTGTGGTGATGGTGTGGTAGTAGTGTGGTGATGGTGGGGTAGTATGGTGTGGTAGTAGTGTGGTGATGGTGTGGTAGTAGTGTGGTGATGGTGGGGTAATGGTGTGGTAGGGTTAGTGTGTGTGATGGTGTGTGTAGTAGTGTGGTGATGGTTGGGGTGGTGGATGGTGTGGTAGTAGTGTGGTGATGGTGTGGTAGTAGTGTGGTGGTGTGGGTGAGTAGTGTGGTGATGGTGGGGTAATGGTGGTGGTGTGGTGTGGTGGTGTGATGGTGTGTGTAGTAGTGTGGTGATGGTGGGGAGTAGTGTGGTGATGGTGGGGTAGTGTGTGGTGATGGTTGTTGGTAGTAGTGTGGTGATGATGTGTGTAGTAGTGTGGTGATGGTGTGGTAGTAGTGTGGTGATGTGATGTGTGGTAGTAGTGTGGTGATGGTGGTGGTAGTAGTTGTTGGTGATGGTGTGTGGTAGTTGTGGTGATGGTGTGGGTAGTTAGTGTGGTGATGGTGTGGGTATGGTGTTGGTATGTAGTGTGGTTGATGGTGTGTGGTAGTAGTAGTGTGGTGGTTGTGGTAGTAGTGTGGTGATGGTGGGTGGTAATGGTGTGGTGGTGTGTGGTGATGTGTGTGGTAGTAGTGGTGGTGTGGATGGTGGGGCAGTAGTGTGGTGATGGTGGGTAGTAGTGTGGTTGAGTAGTGTGGTGATGATGTGGTAGTAGTGTGGTGATGGTGTGGTAGTAGTTGGTGATGGTGGGGTTAGTAGTTGTGGTGATGGTGGGGTAGTAGTGTGGTGATGGTGTGGTGTAGTAGTGTGGTGATGGTGTGGTAGTAGTGTGGTGATGGTGGGGTAGTAGTGTGGTGATGGTGTGGTAGTAGTGTGGGTGATGGTGGGGTAGTAGTGTGGTGATGTGTGGTGGTGTAGTAGTGTGGTGGATGGTGGAGTGGTAGTAGTGTGTGTGATGGTGGGGTAGTAGTGTGGTGATGGTGTGGTAGTAGTGTGGTAATGGTGGGTATGTAGTTGTGGTGATGGTGGGGTAGTAGTGTGGTGATGGTGGGGTAGTAGTGTGGTGAGTGATGTGTGGTAGTATGTGTGTGGTGGGTAGTAGTTGTGGTGATGGTGTGGTAGTAGTGTGGTGATGGTGTGGTAGTAGGTTGTGTGTGGTGGGGTTAGTTAGTGTGGTGATGGTATGGTAGTAGTATGTAGTGATGGTGGGGTATGTAGTTGTGGTGATTGGTTTGGTTTTTAGTGGTGTGGTGGTGGTGGTTGGGGTAGTAGTGTGTTGATGGTAGTATGGTAGTAGTTGTGAGTTGATGTGTGGGGTAGTAGTGTGTGATGGTGGGGTAGTAGTGTGGTGACGGTGGGGTAGTGTGTGGTGATGGTATTGGTAGTGGTTGTTGGTGGTGGTTGGTGGGGTAGTAGTGTGGTGATGGTGATGGTAGTAGTGTGGTGATGGTGGGGTAGTAGTGTGGTGATGGTGGGGTAGTAGTGTGGTGGTGGTGGTGGGGTAGTAGTGATGAAGCTATGCTGGACGAATAAGTTAAAGGGGTGGTGGCGGCTAACAAAACTTCCAAACTGCAGTAATGTAACAATACCAGAAGACAGTTCAGGTGAACAGTCTTACACAATTGAACTATTAAATCTGCCATAAATTCACCTTTAAGTCAGAAAATAGTGGAACTGACCATATTAGACAATACCCTCGACCTTATATTGACAAATAATGAGAATCTAGTGCTGAACATAACAGTGAACTCAGACCACAGCCTAATTGAACTGCAGACCTGCATACACGCTGGTCTGGAGCGGCAAAATGAGGAAGCATTCAACTCATCTTCTGCAACTTTAGGGTCAGTTACGACTTTTCTGTCGAGAGGATGATCTCATTGATACTGGAAATATTTAACAGATTTATATCATTAAGAAAAGGAAGGAAATATGGAGGTGAGAGAGACGGTCCCTTTACAGGCGAGGACGAAGACTCACAGAACTTCTCAAAGGGGCAAACTTTGTGACGAAGGCAAAAATGGTGGCACTGTAGAGGTGTGGGTGGTAGTGGTAGTGGTGGTGATGGTAGTGTAGTGGTGTTGGTGCTTGTGTAGTGGTGTTGGTGCTAGTGTAGTGGTGTTGGTGCTAGTGTAGTGGTGTTGGTGCTAGTGTAGTGGTGTTGGTACTAGTGTAGTAGTGTTGGTGCTAGTGTAGTGGTGTTGGTGCTAGTGTAGTGGTGTTGGTACTAGTGTAGTGGTGTTGGTACTAGTGTAGTAGTGTTGGTGCTAGTGTAGTGGTGTTGGTACTAGTGTAGTGGTGTTGGTACTAGTGTAGTGGTGTTGGTGCTAGTGTAGTGGTGTTGGTACTAGTGTAGTGGTGTTGTTGGTAGTGTAGTGGTGTTTGTGCTAGTTACAGAGAGGAGAAACACTGAACGAAAGAGAGAACCCAGGAGAGATAAAGGAAGCAAAAATAGCATCACTGTATCATCCTTTGCAGACGATACTAGAATCAGCATGAGTCGTGGACTGAGGACACAAACCACCAAGCTGATGTAAACAGAGTCTTCCAGTGGACCACTGATAACAGTATGTTTATGAAAGATATGATAATGGTAAATAATACCGACAAATTGGTATGTAAGATACATGTGCTCTCTCTGCCCCTTGACTAGACTGACTGAGGAGTGCCCATGGGCGAGGGGGCGCTTGAAATCCTGCTAGGTCAGCAACAATATGAATACAGACAGTGACTCAGGCAGAGACGGTTGGTAGTGAGTCATCTACTGGTACACTGGTTACTGGTAACTGGTTACTACTACTAAGACAACAGTTAGGTGTCTTGATTCAGAAATGTTTCGCCTACATAGTAGGCTTTTTCAGTCGAATAGAGAAGAGGGAGTTGAAGCTGTGGTTATTTCTCAGGCTGAGGGACTGATCACCTCACCGCCTTCAAGGGTTGTGGACTGATTACTTCCTCTCTATATCTCCACTGACAAATCGCAATTACTCCACATGTTCTTGTACTACAGCATGGATACGGGGTACACAGTAAGTTATTCCCGCATTCGGCAAAATATAAATTCTTCGCTGGAAAAAATGAATAAAAAATTGGAAAAGAATATAAAACAAACTTAAACGAACTTACTAAGCTTAAAAATGTGAAGTACTCATTATACATCAGAAGATCTGACGTATAATGATGACATTATTATTGCTCTCACAAATACAAGGAAAACACAGTATTAGGCTGGATAACTAGAACCTTCAAATCAATAGATACCATCTCAGTGATGATAATTATACCCTTGATATCACTTGCTGGAATACAGCTGTACACTCACAGCCTCTTTTAAGGCAGGTGAAATTACACTGCTGGAGAACGTACAGAGAACCTTCACTGCTTGTATAAATTCATTTATGCCCGATATGCACAACATGCTAGTGACTTTATTTTGCATTTATCAATATTTTATTGCGTGTTAAGTACATTTTTTAAAGCACTCAGAAAAATAAAGTTAAAAAAAAAAACTATTGGGAACTTGAACGTACGAGTGAGAAATATGAATCATAATTTACACCTGGAAAATTCTGTAGGGATTTGTACCAGACCTAAACACACCCACGTCTCTTTGTACATGAACAACAGGTTTGGCAGACACTGCAATATACCTCCTTTAAAAAGGGTAAAACGAAGAGACGATAAAGTTTTGAGCTCCGTTCATTCGTAAGGAGAATTAGGAAGACACTCCTGGCTGTCTTCAAGAGGGGGCTTGTTCCTCAAGTTAGTTCCTGATCAGCCAGGCTGGGGTGCATTTGTTGGGCTACATGCTGCTAGCACCAGCAGACTGGTTGTTGAGGCCATCAACAAGGAGGGGTCTGGGACTGTACCCCGGGGGCGATGACCCCAGAATCGCCTTGGGGGGGAAACAAGGAAGATACGACAGAGAGACAGACAGACAGATACAGGGAGAAACAGAGACAGAGGTTCAAAGAGAGAGGGAGACAAAGAGACAGAGAGGGAGAGAGAGAGACACACAAAGAGAGAGGGAGAGAAAGAGACAGAAAGAGAGAGACAGATGTCAGCATAGTTGCTGATCCCTGTGTTGTATAGCATATTAGTATCATCCATGTGTTTTAGATAGGAGATCCCTTTAGGCCTGTGACTTTGTGTGACGTCACGGGATGCGCATGTGTACGTTCGTACCTCTGCCCCGCTCTCAGTCGGCGTGTAGACCTAGACAGGCTAAGACAGGCAGAGGCTGGGCTCCATTTCTCTCATCATAGTCTGACAATATATATCGTTACCATCCAACAAGTGTGTCTACCTTCAACCCTCGATATCTCCATTTAAGAACCCCTACGATAAATGGTGACAGCGGTGTGGGCGTAAAATTGATAATTGCGCCGATGTACGGAGATTTCTTTCGACCAGCAAGACGGCCATTTCGTGTCCCCAGTAGGCCGACCTAACCAAGCCAGCTATTTTCTCAAGCAAAAAGAGAGGAGGGAGACAGACAGAGAAACAGACACACAGAGAGACAGAGACACAAAGAGAGAGAGAGAGGAAGAGAGACAAAGAGACAGAGGGAGAAATAGAAGCAAAGAGAGAGACAGAGAGAAACAGACACACACAAAGATAGATAGAGAGAGAGAGAGAGAGAGAGAGGATAATTACCAAGTTGTACTTCTTGGTAATGTACTCAGTAATTAGAGACTAACAAACTCCCACAATCATCTCTTACAAAGTTTTGACCTTAAATATTTCTCAAATGGAAGAGTCTTAACAATTTTAAGTTGATTCATTACTTTTGAACCATCACAGAAAATGCAGTATTTGGAGGACACACACGAATGTAGCTGCTCGAGGCCTTTCGTATTGACTGCACAGTCCTTCATCAGGAGCACTGCACGGGTGTTTAGGAATGTCTGTGATGGGTTTCGAGGATGCTTTTGGTTTTGTAGACTGGTGTGAAGCCAGACTTGCCTGGTCAGCCAGGCTGTTGGTGCTAGCTGCTCAAACCTTTACATATCCGTTATAAACTCGCTGATTAGGTTAGGTACCTTACGTAGCCTTTCCTTTCCTAACCTGACCTTATCTAACCTTACCTAACCTGACTTGACCTTACCTAACTTCACCTTACTAAACCCTGACCTGACCTTACGTAGCCATACCTAACCTGACTTGACCTTACCTAACTTCACCTTACTAAACCCTGACCTGACCTTACGTAGCCATACCTAACCTGACACTGCTACCTTCCCTGTGTGTTCTCACATAAAGTCCACATGTGACCTTCTTACAAGCACGATCTTTGCCATCTTTCTGTTTCCATTATTTTGTACTGATGAACCTACTGACGGAGACCCAGAAAATTTTTCAACAATTTTCTGATTTCTGGCCAGTTTTTTTTTTATATAGAAAAATCTTCACCAGACTACTGCATTATTATTATTATTATTATTATTATTATTATTATTATTGATATTATTATTGTTATTATAAATATGAGTCTAGTACTATTATTACTACTTCTGCTATTACTGGTGCTACTACTACTACTACTTCTGCTGCTGTTGTTGCTGCTGTTACTACTACTACTACTACTACTACTACTACTTCTGCTGCTGTTGTTGCTGCTGTTACTACTACTACTACTACTACTACTACTACTTCTGCTGCTGTTGTTGCTGCTGTTACTACTACTACTGCTACTACTACTACTACTTCTGCTGCTGTTGTTGCTGCTGTTACTACTACTACTACTACTACTACTACTACTTCTGCTGCTGTTGTTGCTGCTGTTACTACTACTACTGCTACTACTACTACTACTTCTGCTGCTGTTGTTGCTGCTGTTACTACTACTACTACTACTACTACTTCTGCTGCTGTTGTTGCTGCTGTTACTACTACTACTACTACTACTACTTCTGCTGCTGTTGTTGCTGCTGTTACTACTACTACTACTACTACTACTACTACTACTTCTGCTGCTGTTGTTGCTGCTGTTACTACTACTACTACTACTACTACTACTTCTGCTGCTGTTGTTGCTGCTGTTACTACTACTACTACTACTACTACTTCTGCTGCTGTTGTTGCTGCTGTTACTACTACTACTACTACTACTACTTCTGCTGCTGTTGTTGCTGCTGTTACTACTGCTACTACTACTACTACTTCTGCTGCTGTTGTTGCTGCTGTTACTACTACTACTACTACTTCTGCTGCTGTTGTTGCTGCTGTTACTACTACTACTACTACTTCTGCTGCTGTTGTTGCTGCTGTTACTACTACTACTACTACTACTACTTCTGCTGCTGTTCTTGCTGCTGTTACTACTACTACTACTACTACTACTTCTGCTGCTGTTGTTGCTGCTGTTACTACTACTACTACTACTACTACTTCTGCTGCTGTTGTTGCTGCTGTTACTACTACTACTACTACTACTACTTCTGCTGCTGTTGTTGCTGCTGTTACTACTACTACTACTACTACTACTTCTGCTGCTGTTGTTGCTGCTGTTACTACTACTACTACTACTACTACTTCTGCTGCTGTTGTTGCTGCTGTTACTACTACTACTACTACTACTACTTCTGCTGCTGTTGTTGCTGCTGTTACTACTACTACTACTACTACTACTTCTGCTGCTGTTGTTGCTGCTGTTACTACTACTACTACTACTACTACTTCTGCTGCTGTTGTTGCTGCTGTTACTACTACTACTACTACTACTACTTCTGCTGCTGTTGTTGCTGCTGTTACTACTACTACTACTAATATTACTACTACTACTACTGCTACTACTACTACTGCTACTACTACTACTACTACTACTACTACTACTACTGCTGCTGCTGCTGCTGCTGCTACTACTACTACTACTACTACTACTACTACTACTACTACTACTTTTACTACTACTACTACTACTACTATTACTATTACTATTTCTACTACTACTACAGATATAACACAACAGCCTGGTTGATCTGGGTTATCCACCAGGAGTCCTGGTCTGGACCCGGGCCACAGAGGCCATCATCCCCTCCGTCCACAACAGATAAATATATTTAACAGTTTTATCCCCTCTATGCAGGGTTTAAACCCATTAAACCCATCATAAACCTGGCAATATACGGTTATATAAATTACACCGCCATACACACAAACATATAAATTATGATATAAACAACATTAATACCAAATCGGAAATTTAATGTTTGTGGCAGTTAATTATGCTTGTATTAATGGGTGCTCTAATCCCGTAGGGGTCATGCACCGCCTGGGGAATGGTATGTAACTGAATTTCTCAATCAGTGTAAAGAGACCAAGACTCTTCAGCGCTCTAACTTCGTACGTAAGGGAGACAACCAGTACATTCTAAGCTGTGTTGTATTAATGGGTGCTCTAATCCCGTAGGGGTCATGGACCGCCTGGGGAATGGTATGTAACTGAATTTCTCAATCAGTGTAAAGAGACCAAGACTCTTAAGCGCTCTAACTTCGTACGTAAGGGAGACAACCAGTACATTCTAAGCTGTGTTCGAGGTTGTTTCTCGTCAGTCTGGTTGTGGCGTCTAGCACCAACAGCCTGGTTGTTTAGGACGGCAACCGGAAAGCCTAATTTTTGATCGGGGAGCGGGGGCGCTGACCCCTTTCTAAATTGACTCCAGGTAAATTTTACCTAGCAAAAAGTAGGTACCTTTGTGTTAGTCGCCTTACACCTGCTGTCACTGTTCACCTAGCAGTAAATAGGTACCAATATGTTAAGTCACCTTACATCTGTCCCAGTTCACCTAGCAGTAAGTAGGTACCTGGGTGTTAGTCACCTTATATCTGCTGTCACTGTGTCGTGACGTGTGTGACGACCCGTCACAGTACAAACAGCTGTTGTGTACTCTCTCCCTCAACCTAACATATAACTACCTTAAACCTTAAGTACAAACAAGTCTTACGTGACTCACGAAATCGTAATGACACGATTGCAAACAAACCATACTACGGGTGGGGATAGAACCCGCATGTTGACAGTTTTGAGCGGACTTGAGCTAGAGTTCATCACAGCCACGCTAGCTGAAGATTCGTCTGTAAAAACTTGTATTTGTGGTCACAGCAGTGGCCTATGCTAACCTTCCTATGGTGTAGAAATATACCTGGTTGCATGAATCTTGAACATTAAAATGGTATAAAATACCGACAGGTTGTTAGGTAAGACACGTATGCAACAGTTAGGTATCTTTATTTCGAAACGTTTCGCCTACACAGTAGGCTTCTTCAGTCGAGTACAGAAAAGTTGGTAGAAGCTCCATCCTGTCACTTCAACTCCATATTGTTCCAGACTATGGAACAATGCTCTTCTCCAGACTGAGGGACTGACCACCTCAAAACTTTAAGGGAGATGGACTGATTACATCGTCTTCAAGTCTCTTCTGCTTCTATCACTTTTCTGTACTCGACTGAAGAAGCCTACTGTGTAGGCGAAACGTTTCGAAATAAAGATACCTAACTGTTGCATATGTGTCTTACATGAATCTTATTGTAACCAGCTGGTCCAGTGGCTAACGCGTCGGTCTGGAGTTTTTGAGACTCTCTGATCGCGGGTTCTAACCCCACCTGTGGTATGGTAAGTCTTACGAGATTTACCTGCAGTTTTGTGTGTGTCAGAGCTGTGTTGTAGACATGGAGTGCAAAGCTGGTTACCTGGAATAAGATGATTATTTTTGTTAATGATTTTTCAAATTATCCTAAGTGTTTCTTCTGTGAATGTGGGCCAGTGGGCCACCAGCAACAATTTAATGTATTGTCATTGATGTGTCACTTTGAACTGGGCTCAGACAACCTCATTGGAGCACGGAAAACGAGCACTAGGCAGACACCAGACAAGCCTGGTCCAGGGCCACCAAAATCAACAGCCTTGTTGAACAGGGCAGTAAAGGACAAGCCTGGTCCAGGGCCACCAAAATCAACAGCCTTGTTGAACAGGGAAGTAAAGGACAATGCCTGGTCCAGGGCCACCAAAATCAACAGCCTTGTTGAACAGGGAAGTAAAGGACAAGCCTGGTCCAGGGCCACCAAAATCAACAGCCTTGTTGAACAGGCAGTAAAGGACAAGCCTGGTCCAGGGCCACCAGGATCCAAGGAATACAGTTGAAAGAACTTCAAGTGTTCCCATTAGTTCAGATGTTTGAGTGAGTGTATACGAGCAGTGAAAGTTCTCTGTACGTGTTCCAGCTCAGTAATCTGGTGTGTCTTGACGGTGGTGGTCAGTATACAACAGTATTCCAGCCTGGAGAGAACAAGTAACTTGAAGAGTATCATCACTGACTCAGCATCTCTTATCTTGAAAGTTCTAGTTATCCAGTCTATCATTTTCCTTGTGGTAGCAATAACAACATTGTTGTGATCCTTGAATGTGAGATCTTCCTACATCATTACTCTTAACAAACCATACCACGGGCGGGATTTGAACCCGCTGTCAGAGAGTCTCAAAACTCCAGACTGTCGCGTTAGCCACTGGACGAATCTTATTGTGGCTAGCTGGTCCAGTGGCTAACGCGACGGTCTGGAGTTTTGAGATTCTCTGACCGCGGGTTCAAATCCCGCCCGTGGTATGGTTTGTTTGCAATCGTGTCATTACGATTTCGTGAGTCATGTTGACGGCAGTGAGGGGACTTGAGCTAGAGTTAGTCACGGCCACGCTAGCTGGAGATTCGTCTGTAAAAACTTGCATTTGTGGTCACAATGGTGCCTATGCTAACCTTCCTATGGTTTAGAAATATACCTAGTTGGACGAATCTTATTGTGGCTAGCTGGTCTAGTGGCTAACGCGACGGTCTGGAGTTTTGAGACTCTCTGACCGCGGGTTCAAATCCCGCCTGTGGTATAGTTTGTTTGCAATCGTGTCATTACGATTTCGTGAGCTACTCTTAAGTCTCGCACACAACAGAGCGAAAGGTCCTTAGGTCCCCTCCCCCTTATCCAGTGATTTTGGTCCTTAACTCTCCTGCAGTCCTCCTTTTTCTTGCCCTTAGACTTTCCCCACTTCTACTTCTACTACCACTCCATTACTACTACTACTACTACTACTACTACTATTGCCTCCATTCACTCTTGTGCAACTAAAAACTACTCCCTCAAAGTTTTACTACCACTATTACTTCCACTACCAGTATTACCACTACCACTTCTTGTTCTTCCTCTCTTGATCCCGTCCCTGTCTCCCTCAACTATATATACTGGCTCCCTCACTCTCGTGTGTTAGTGTGTCTTGTAAATGATCCATTTCGGACCGAAACGTCGTCGTAAGGTTCTCTCTTCTATGTGCGGGTTATTTGTGTATACTTCCAGTCATGGCATTGTTCATTGTTGTTCTTAATGTGTACAACACTGCAGTGTTTATGTGTACTTTTAGTGAATTACTCCCTGGGACTTCTTTCACAGTTAGCAGTACCAACATGTTATATTTCACTGCCAACAGTGAGAATTTCAAAAATACTCTTCCTATGGACTTTAAAATTCTGTTCAAGAGGACTTCGAAACTCTGTTCTAGAGGATTTCGAATCACTGTTCTAGAGGACTTCGAACCTCTGTTCAAGAGGTCTTCGAAACTCTGTTCTAGAGGACTTCGAAACTCTGTTCTAGAGGACTTCGAAACTCTGTTCTAGAGGACTTCGAATCACTGTTCTAGAGGACTTCGAAACACTGTTCTAGAGGACTTCGAAACACTGTTCTAAAGGACTTCGAAACACTGTTCAAGATGACTTCGAAACTCTGTTCTAGAGGACTTCGAATCACTGTTCAAGAGGACTTCGAAACTCTGTTCTAGAGGACTTCGAATCACTGTTCAAGATGACTTCGAATCACTGTTCTAGAGGACTTCGAAACTCTGTTCTAGAGGACTTCGAATCACTGTTCTAGAGGACTTCGAAACACTGGATTGACTTCATTTGGCTGTGGTGGATATGTGAGGCAACAGGCCAGCAGCAGCAGCCTGGTTGACCAGGCTACCACCAGACGAGCCTGGCCCATGGCCGGGCTCCGAGAGTAGAGAAACTCTTGAAATTCATCGGAGGTTAAGTTAAAAGGGAGTGTGGGTGGAGTGAGGGAGGGAGTGCCGGAGGAATGAGGGAGTGTTGGAGGAGAGAGGGAGTGTTGAAAGAATGAGGGAATGAGTTTCGGAGGAATGAGGGAGTGTTGGAGGAGGGAGTGTGAGAGTGTTGGAGGAGGGAGGGAGTGAGTGTTAGAAGAGGGAGAGTGAAAGTGTTGGAGGAGTGAGGGAGGAATTCTCTACCCACTTAACAGAACTTGAGGTGTGTACATGGCGTTAGTGGTGGGCCAGGTAGGCGGGGGTGGTTTCATTCAGGTGAGGGGGGGTAGGTGGTTATTGGGGGTTGTGGGTGGAGGTGTAATATGAGAGTTAGAACTGTGGGCTGGGGTGGGTTAGTGTATCGTGGCTGAGTGGGCTGAATGGGTGGATTGTGTGGGCTGGGTGGGTAGATGAGTGGCTAGTGACAAAGGGATCAAAGGGCTGGTTGAGTCTGGAGTCGACATTCTTTTACCTAAAAGCAATTTGTGGGGGTCAGCTCCCCCGCGGCCAGCACCCAGACCAGGTTTCCCGGTGGAGGACCTGACCATCAAGGTTGTTTACCTGGAGAGAGTTCCGGGGGTCAACGCCCCCGCGGCCCGGTCTGTGACCAGGCCTACGTGCTGGCAACACGTAGTTTCAAATTATGAACTACAGTCTGGTCAGAAAGTAACTTCAAGGACTTACCAGGTTGTCTCTTGAAGGGAGAGTTGAGTGATAGCTCTAGGCCTTTCGTATTGCAATCAACGTATCATCAGGAGCTTGCAGTGTTGCAGAAAAGAGGAGAAGGTCCAAGAAGACAGGTTCACAAGAAGCGCCTTTGCTGTAGTAACACCGTTGTGATCTTTGAAACCGATTTCTGGGGACCACCACCCCAGCTGTCTGGTTGATAGCTTGATCAGTAACGCTGTTGGTGATACCAACATGCTGTCCAGTTTGCACATCATAGCCTGGTTTATCAGCCAGGCTGTGATGTGCTGAAATACAATTAGGAGTGTGTTGATAATTTCCCTTATGTATGAAAGAAGGATATTTTAAAGTCGTGGTACAACTTAGACAGACCATAGCTAACATCAGTAAGATATGTTGATCGTGCTTTTTGTAATAGGAATAAGAAGATGAGAGATAGAGTGTGCTTCCCTGGAGCTGGTGTTGGGGACATTGTCAACAGACTGGATAATATCATGTCAGGTAATGGGAACAAGCCCATTATCTGTCTCAGTGCTGGTGGAAATGATATTGGGAAGGGTAGGAGAGAAGAGCTGCTAGATAAGTACAGGTCAGCTATAGATTTCATTAAGTCTAAGGGAGGGATCCCAATCATATGTAGCATCTTGCCTAGAAGGGGAGTAGGAAATGAATGGTTGTCTAGGGCAATTGGTGTAAATTGCTGGCTAGACAGATACTGCAAGGAACTTGCAATCCCATTCATTGACAACTGGAACAACTTTTATGGCAAACATGATATGTATGCAAGGGATGGGGTTCATCTCTCTGGGGCAGGGGTGGTAGCACTTGCAGACTCGATTGAGAAGGCCATTGGTGAAATGCCTATGATTTTAAACTGATGGAAGATAGAGGTATGGGTGTG
This sequence comes from Cherax quadricarinatus, assembly GCF_026875155.1. Lineage (NCBI taxonomy): Eukaryota > Metazoa > Arthropoda > Malacostraca > Decapoda > Parastacidae > Cherax > Cherax quadricarinatus. The sequence continues at coordinate 1,145,402 of NC_069486.1, forward strand.
TGTGGGAAACAAGCAGGTTGCAACACTAGGGTTGGAAACAGTAAATGTATAAAAGGCATTCAGCATGAAGTTATAAATAAAGACAATAGAACAGGTCAGCAAACAAAGGGGGACAGCAGAGGGCAGCAAGGGACTAGCTCCCTTAAGGTTTACTATACTAATAGCAGGAGTGTTAGAAATAAGATAGATGAGCTAAGATTAATTGCAAGTGCAGGAAACATAGATATTATTGCTATAACAGAGACCTGGCTCAATCTGAAAGATAGAGAGATGCCCTCTGAATGTCACATACAAGGCTATAAATTATTCCACACTGACAGGGTCAACAGGAAAGGTGGTGGAGTAGCGATGTATGTCAGAGACAATTTAAATTGTTGTGTTAGACAAGATATTAAATTAGAAGCGTCAGCCACTGAATCTGTTTGGTTACAGCTTCTCGAGGGCCGAGAAAAACTAATTTTGGGTGTGATTTACAGGGCCCCAAATCTTGATAGGGAGTGCAGTAAACTTCTATGGGACGAAATTCGTAAGGCATCTACATACGAAAATGTTGTGCTAATGGGAGATTTCAACTATAGACAGATTGACTGGAGCAATTTGACAGGAAATTTAGAGTCGGGTGACTTTCTTGATACGATCCAGGATTGTTTTTTAAAACAGTTTGTGACAGAGCCAACTAGGGGAAATAACCTCCTTGACTTGGTTCTTGCCAGTAGGGAAACACTAATTAATAATCTTGAGGTTAATGATGAGCTTGGGGAGAGTGATCACAAATCACTCAGTTTTAACATATCATGGAATTCCCCTAATAATGGCAATCAAGTCTCCGTCCCTGACTTTCGCTTGGCTGATTTCATAGGACTGAAAAATTACTTAGTGGGCTGAACTGGAATGACCTGACTAGGGGTCAGGTAGGTGGTGATGGTTGCCGATATGATGCTTTCCAGGGCATAGTTCTAGCTGCTCAGTCAAATTATGTTCCAAATAGGGAAATCAGATCAAACAAAAATGATCCTAAATGGATGAACAATAGATTAAAATATCTGATTGGTCAAAAGAGAGGCATATATAGGCAAATCAAAAGAGAGAGGGGCAATTAAGAAATCGATATATTCAGTTAAAGAGAGAAATAAAAAAGGGAATTAGAAAAGCAAATAGAGATTATGAGGTTAAAGTTGCAAGAGAATCGAAGACTAACCCAAAAGGATTCTTTCAGGTATACAGAAGTAAGATCAGGGACAAGATAGGCCCACTCAAAAGTTCCTCGGGTCAGCTCACTGACAGTGATAAGGAAATGTGTAGAATTTTTAACACATACTTCCTCTCAGTTTTTACACAGGAGGATACCAGCGATATTCCAGTAATGATAAATTATGTAGAACAGGACGATAATAAACTGTGCACTATTAGGGTCACAAGTGACATGGTCCTTAGGCAAATAGATAAATTAAAACCTAACAAATCCCCAGGCCCTGATGAACTGTATGCAAGGGTTCTAAAGGAATGTAAAGAGGAGCTTAGCACACCTTTGGCTAATCTTTTCAACATATCACTACAAACTGGCATGGTGCCAGATAAGTGGAAAATGGCAAATGTGATACCTATTTTCAAAACAGGTGACAGGTCCTTAGCTTCGAACTATAGACCAATAAGCCTAACCTCCATAGTGGGAAAATTTATGGAATCAATAATTGCCGAGGCAGTTCGTAGCCACCTTGAAAAGCATAAATTAATCAACGAATCTCAGCATGGTTTTTACAAAGGGGCGTTCCTGCCTTACGAATTTATTAACTTTTTTTACTAAGGTATTTGAGGAGGTAGATCATGGTAATGAATATGATATTGTGTATATGGACTTCAGTAAGGCTTTTGACAGGTCCACATCAGAGACTATTGAGGAAAATTAAAGCACATGGAATAGGAGGAGAAATTTTTTCCTGGATAGAGGCATGGTTGACAAATAGGCAGCAGAGAGTTTGCATAAATGGGGAGAAATCAGAGTGGGGAAGCGTCACGAGCGTGTTCCACAGGGGTCAGTGTTGGGCCCCCTGCTGTTCACAATCTACATAAACGACATAGATGAGGGCATAAAGAGCGACATCGGCAAGTTTGCCGATGACACCAAAATAGGCCGTCGAATTCATTCTGACGAGGACATTCGAGCACTCCAGGAAGATTTGAATAGACTGATGCAGTGGTCGGAGAAGTGGCAGATGCAGTTTAATATAGACAAATGCAAAGTTCTAAATGTTGGACAGGACAATAACCATGCCACATATAAACTAAATAATGTAGATCTTAATATTACGGATTGCGAAAAAGACTTAGGATTTCTGGTTAGCAGTAATCTGAAACCAAGACAACAGTGCATAAGTGTTCGCAATAAAGCTAATAGAATCCTTGGCTTCATATCAAGAAGCATAAATAATAGGAGTCCTCAGTTTGTTCTTCAACTCTATACATCCTTGGTTAGGCCTCATTTAGATTATGCTGCACAGTTTTGGTCACCGTATTACAGAATGGATATAAATTCTCTGGAAAATGTACAAAGGAGGATGACAAAGATGATCCCATGTATCAGAAACCTTCCCTATGAAGATAGACTAAGGGCCCTGAAACTGCACTCTCTAGAAAGACGTAGAATTAGGGGGATATGATTGAGGTTTAAATAAGTGGAAGACAGGAAATAAATAAAGGGGATGTAAATAGTGTGCTGAAAATATCTAGCCTAGACAGGACTCGCAGCAATGGTTTTAAGTTGGAAAAATTCAGATTCAGGAGGGATATAGGAAAGTACTGGTTTGGTAATAGAGTTGTGGATGAGTGGAACAAACTCCCAAGTACCGTTATAGAGGCCAGAACGTTGTGTAGCTTTAAAAATAGGTTGGATAAATACATGAGTAGATGTGGGTGGGTGTGAGTTGGACCTGATAGCTTGTGCTAACAGGTCGGTTGCCGTGTTCCTCCCTTAAGTCAATGTGACCTGACCTGACTAGGTTGGGTGCATTGGCTTAAGCCGGTAGGGACTTGGACCTGCCTCGCATGGGCCAGTAGGCCTTCTGCAGTGTTCCTTCGTTCTTATGTTCTTATGTTCTTACTACATAGAAAGTCTGGTTATGCAGAGCATTTCTGGCAACTTAAGGTTAATTTTGTCCCCAGGATGCAACCCACACCAGTCGACTAACACCCAGGTACCTATTTTACTGCTTTTGTAGAGCGTAATTCGAAAGAGTGGGAGGGTGTTGAGAGGAGGGGGAAAGATGGAGTGGGAGGATGAGGGAGGGAAGGAGAGAGGGAGGAGAAGGAGGGAGGGAAGGAGAGAGGGAGGAGAAGGAGGGAGGGAAGGAGAGAGGGAGGAGAAGGAGGGAGGGTCTGAGAGAGTATTTCTTGTAAGGTTGCTGTCAGTAACACCTCACAACTTATGATGGCCGCTCACCAAGGAAGAAGCCTTGATTACTTCTCCAGCCGCGCCTCCTTGTTTTGTCTGTGGTGTTGCTGATCTTCTTTGGTGTTGGTCTTCCAGTGTTGTGTTGAAGGTGTTGGTCTTCCGGTATTGTGTTACTTGTATTGGTGTGCTGGTGTTGTGTTGTTGGTATTGGTGTTACTTGTGCTGGTTTTATCTTGTGGTATTGGGCTTTCAGTGTTGTGTTGCTGGTGTTGGTTTGGCAGTGGCTGAGTGTTGTTGGCGTGTTGGTTGTGTGTTCCGCTGTGTTTTGTGTCTAGTTGTGTTGTAACTTGTAGTAACAGAGTGAAGTCAGAGCCTGCCAGTGAAAGTTTTTCTCAAGGCCAGTATCTAGAGTGTAGTGGTGAGTCAGCTGACACTTGAAAATCTTTAGAATACTACAGAGTGATAGTCAAGTGTGAGCGACGAAAAGTGAAAAGTTCTGTTCCTCAAGGCACAGTACTCCCCCAGACAGTAGTAGTAAACAGAGTGAAGTCAGAGGCTGACACAGTGAAAAGTTCTGTTCCTCAAGGCACAGTACTCGCCCCAGACAGTAGTAGTAAACAGCGTGAAGTCAGAGACTGACACAGTGAAAAGTTCTGTTCCTCAAGGCACAGTACTCGCCCAGACAGTAGTAGTAAACAGCGTGAAGTCAGAGGCTGACACAGTGAAAAGTTCTGTTCCTCAAGCACAGTACTCACCCCAGACAGTAGTAGTAAACAGAGTGAAGTCAGAGCTGACAAGTGAAAAGTTCTGTTCCTCAAGGCACAGTACTCGCCCCACTTCTGTTTCTCATTCTTATATCCAACATTAACAAGAACATAAATCACAGCAGTGTAACATTGTTTGTTGATAACACCAGAATCTGTATGAGAGTGTCGTCCCTCGAAGACACAGTGAATCTTCAGGCGGATATAAATCAAGTCTTCCAGTGGACCTCAGACAACAATATGATGTTTAACAAGGACAAGTTTCACTTGTTCTGTTATGGAAGAATGGAGGAAATAAAGACTGTAACAGAGTACAAGACAAACTATAATTATTCAATAGAGTGAAAGTACCATGTGCGAGACTAAAGAGTAGTGAGTCTACCTGGAGGATATTCCAAGGTCAGCGCCCTCTTGACCCGGTCTATGACCAGGCCTTCCAGTGGATCAGGGCTTGATCAACCAGGTTGTTACTGCTGGCCGAACGCTGTCCAGTGTACGAATCACAGCCCGGCTGGTCAGGAACTGACTTTAGCAGCCTATCCACTTTCCCCTTGAAGACAGTTACAGGTGCATTGGTAATCGTCCTTATGTTTCATGAGCTGCTGTTGAACAGTCTTGGACCCCTGACTCTCACTGTGTTATCTCTCAGTGTACTAGTGACTCCCCTATTTTCACTGGGGGGGATGTTACAACGTCTGCCGAGCCTCTTGCTTCGTAGGGAGTGATTTCTGTATGCAAATTTGGGACCAATCCCTCCAGTTTTATCCAGATGTAACTTATGCTGTATCTCTCTCGCCTGAGTTCAAGGAGTACAGGTCAAGGGACTTCAAACTTTCCCAGTAATTAAGGTACTTGTTTAAATTTATATGTGTAGTAAAGGTTCTCTGTACATTCACCAGATCTACAATTTCACCTGCTTGACTGGAGCTGTTAGTGTACAGCAATATTCCAGCCTCGAGAGAATAAATGACTTAGAGAATCATCACTGACTTAGCATCTCTTGTCTTAAATGTTCTCATTATCCATCGTATCCTTTTTTCTCGCAGATATGACAGTGACACTGTTGTGATCCTTGAAGGTGAGATTCTCTGACATGATCACTCCCAGGTCTTTCACACTAGTTTTTATCTTTATTCTGTGGTTGGAATTTGTATTATACATCAATATAGCATTTATTTCCTCAAGTTTTCCATAGTGGAGTTATTGAAATTTGCTCATGTTCAATATACAGTTGTTTCTTTTTTATAAACCGTTATAAGACGTGGTTAATATCCGCTTGTAAATTTGCTGTGTCCTGAATGGATGACTCTCATGTAAATTTTAGTATAGTCAGCAAAGGAAGATAGAGAGGCTGTCAGATCTCACATTCAAGGAGGATAGAGTGCTGTCAGATCTCACATTCAAGGAGGATAGAGTGCTGTCAGATCTCACATTCAAGGATAGAGTGCTGTCAGATCTCACATTCAAGGATAGACTGCTGTCAGATCTCACATTCAGGGATAGAGTGCTGTCAGATCTCACATTCAAGGATAGAGGGCTGTCAGATCTCACATTCAAGGATAGAGTGCTGTCAGATCTCACATTCAGGGATAGAGTGCTGTCAGATCTCACATTCAAGGATAGAGTGCTGTCAGATCTCGCATTCAAGGATAGAGTGCTGTCAGATCTCACATTCAGGGATAGAGTGCTGTCAGATCTCACATTCAAGGATAGAGGGCTGTCAGATCTCACATTCAAGGATAAAGTGCTGTCAGATCTCACATTCAAGGATAGAGTGCTGTCAGATCTCACATTCAAGGATAGAGTGCTGTCAGATCTCACATTCAAGGATAAAGTGCTGTCAGATCTCACATTCAAGGATAAAGTGCTGTCAGATCTCACATTCAAGGATCACAATGTTATTGTTACCACAAGGAAAATAATAGTCTGGATAACTAGAACTTTCAAGACAAGAGATGCTGAGTCAGTGATGATATTCTTCAAGTTACTTGTTCTCTCCAGGCTGGAATACTGTTGTATACTGACCACCACCGTCAAGGCACACCAGATTAATGAACTGGAAAATGTTCAGAGAACTTTCACTGTTCGTGTACACTCAAACATCTGAACTACTGGAAGCACTTGAAGTCCATTCAACTGTGTTCCTTGGAAAGAGAAAGATACATCATAATTTTACACCTAAAAAATCTTTGAGAGACTGGTTATAAACCTGCACACTGACATCACATTAACTAAAAATAATAATTTTAGCAAGGGAGCGACGAGTACACTAAGAGAGCACTCGTTGAGTGTCAGAGGCCCCCGACTCATCAACGCCCTCCCTCCGTGCATAAGGGAAATTACCAACAAACTTCTGGCTGTCTTCAAGAGGGAACTGGACAAGTTTCTCAAATTAATTCCTGACGAGCCGGGTTGTGGTTCGTACGTTGGACTACGTGCGGCCAGTAGTAATAGCCTGGTTGATCGGCGTTGATCCTCCAGTAGGCCTGGTTTGGGATCCGGCCACGGGGACGTGTACCCCAGGACACATCCTTCAAGTATATCCTTCAAGGTATTCTTCCTTACCTTCCTTCCTTACCACTCTTCCTTACCTTCCCTACTTACCCGGTCTCAAGTATCTTGTTTCGACTGTAACACAGACTATAATAACAGAAAAATCCCACGAGACAGCTAAGTTAAAACTTCTCACATCATTGATTTCTTAAAATTATGCAATAAATTTGTTTTAAATCAGCAAATAGCAGCACCGACCAGACTAGAAACTACCTTTGACCTTATGTTCATAAATATTGAGGATCTGGTATTGAACATAACAGTGTTGAACATTTATAATTTAGACCACAGCCTAATTGAGGTTCAAACCTGCATACACACGTCTTCAGCACGAGGATCTGTTCAGCAAATTCAGTTTCGGTAGCAAACACATTAACTGGGATCAGATAAATCATGACCTTAGTGAAATATGCTGGGAAGAATATATGACTGATGGGGATTTGAACCAGTGTCTGGAGAGGATGAACTCAGCGGCACTAAAAGTGGTCACCAGAAGACAGCCTGGTTGACCAGAGAAACAGCAGACGAGCCTGGCCAATGACCGGGCTTCGGGAGTAAGAAAGACTTTCGGAACTCACCCAAGCTGTAGATACTTGGATACTTTTACCTGGCCTGATGGAGATTTAATTTTCTGATGAATAGAACCCAGAGCGTAATAGTGAACAGAGAGAAATCAGAGGCTGCCATAGTGAAGAATTCTGTTCACCAAGGCACAGTACTGGCCCATGTTCTCTTTCTCACTCTTATATCCAACATAGAGACAAATCGTAGAACAGTATTATCCTTTTCAGACGATACTGGAATCTCCATGAGTGTGTCGTCCATTGATGACACAACAAACCACCAAGCTGATATAAACAAAGTCTTCCAGTGGACCACTGACAACATTGATGACACAACAAACCACCAAGCTGATATAAACAGTCTTCCAGTGGACCACTGACAACATTGATGACACAACAAACCACCAAGCTGGTATAAACAAAGTCTTCCAGTGGACCACTGACAACATTGATGACACAACAAACCACCAAGCTGGTATAAACAAAGTCTTCCAGTGGACCACTGACAACATTGATGACACAAACCACCAAGCTGATATAAATAAAGTCTTCCAGTGGACCACTGACAACATTGATGACACAACAAACCACCAAGCTGATATAAACAGTCTTCCAGTGGACCACTGACAACATTGATGACACAACAAACCACCAAGCTGATATAAACAGTCTTCCAGTGGACCACTGACAACATTGATGACACAAACAAACCACCAAGCTGATATAAACAGTCTTCCAGTGGACCACTGACAACATTGATGACACAACAAACCACCAAGCTGATATAAACAAAGTCTTCCAGTGGACCACTGACAACATTGATGACACAACAAACCACCAAGCTGATATAAACAAAGTCTTCCAGTGGACCACTGACAACATTGATGACACAACAACCCACCAAGCTGATATAAACAAAGTCTTCCAGTGGACCACTGACAACATTGATGACACAACAAACCACCAAGCTGATATAAACAAAGTCTTCCAGTGGAACACTGACAACAATATGACATCCAGTTAATTTCTTGTAAAAAAATGAGGAAATAAACACTGGAACGACGATACACAAGTATCTCCCAGTATACATAACCTTATTATTATTAAAGATTAGCCGGTATTCTCCCGGCCCGGGCCTTTTCCAAGTGGTGGCCCGGCCTTGGCTCCCTCTTTAGGGAGTATCTGAGACCTAAGTCTCCCATGGGAGGAGGCACAAGTACCTCCTCATCTTTGGGACCAACTGTCCCCAGGCCTAGCCACAAGCTAGGCCTCTCTGGTCTGCCATCCCCGCCCCAAGGGGGCAAATGGGAATGACAGTCTTATGAGCTAAAGGCTCGGGCTCTGGCACCTACCCTACCCTAGAAGGGCTGGGCATGGTGTCGATCTACATAACCTTAGTCTCCCACATTGCTCCTCGGGTTTCTAAGCAGAAATATCCGCGCCGGGCGAGACACTATGCAAATTAAGTAACTTCTGTAAGCAATTTATCATTCTTCAGTATCGGGTTTTGAAGGAAGTTTAGTGTTAGTATTTTTCTTAGTGAATGTTACTGTGTATGATAGAGAGAATGTCGTGGATGATAATTTAATACTTTGGGTAATGCCGCTCTCTCTCTCTCTCTCTCTCTCTCTCTCTCTCTCTCTCTCTCTCTCTCTCTCTCTCTCTCTCTCTCTCTCTCTCTCTCTCTCTCTCTCTCTCTCTGGTTCCTCTACTCTTCTGTTTCTGTTTCTTCTATTTGTCGTGTTTTTGTTACCGTTGGTCTTTCACTGCTTCATTCTGTTACTGTTGCTGCTGCTGCTGTTACTCCAGCTGTTACTGTTGTTGCTGCTGCTGTTACTCCAGCTGTTACTGTTGTTGCTGCTGCTGTTACTCCAGCTGTTACTGTTGTTGCTGCTGCTGTTACTCCAGCTGTTACTGTTGTTGCTGCTGCTGTTACTCCAGCTGTTACTGTTGTTGCTGCTGCTGTTACTCAAGCTGTTACTGTTGCTGCTGCTGCTGTTACTCCAGCTGTTACTGTTGTTGCTGCTGCTGTTACTCCAGCTGTTACTGTTGTTGCTGCTGCTGTTACTCCAGCTGTTACTGTTGTTGCTGCTGCTGTTACTCCAGCTGTTACTGTTGTTGCTGCTGCTGTTACTCCAGCTGTTACTGTTGTTGCTGCTGCTGTTACTCCAGCTGTTACTGTTGTTGCTGCTGCTGTTACTCCAGCTGTTACTGTTGTTACTGCTGCTGTTACTCCAGCTGTTACTGTTGTTGCTGCTGCTGTTACTCCAGCTGTTACTGTTGTTGCTGCTGCTGTTACTCCAGCTGTTACTGTTGCTGCTGCTGCTGTTACTCCAGCTGTTACTGTTGTTGCTGCTGCTGTTACTCCAGCTGTTACTGTTGTTGCTGCTGCTGTTACTCCAGCTGTTACTGTTGTTGCTGCTGTTACTCCAGCTGTTACTGTTGTTGCTGCTGCTGTTACTCCAGCTGTTACTGTTGTTGCTGCTGCTGTTACTCCAGCTGTTACTGTTGTTGCTGCTGCTGTTACTCCAGCTGTTACTGTTGTTGCTGCTGCTGTTACTCCAGCTGTTACTGTTGTTGCTGCTGCTGTTACTCAAGCTGTTACTGTTGTTACTGCTCCTGTTACTCCAGCTGTTACTGTTGTTGCTGCTGCTGTTACTCCAGCTGTTACTGTTGTTGCTGCTGCTGTTACTCCAGCTGTTACTGTTGTTGCTGCTGCTGTTAGTCCAGCTGTTACTGTTGTTACTGCTCCTGTTACTCCAGCTGTTACTGTTGTTGCTGCTGCTGTTACTCCAGCTGTTACTGTTGTTGCTGCTGCTGTTACTCCAGCTGTTACTGTTGTTGCTGCTGCTGTTACTCAAGCTGTTACTGTTGTTACTGCTCCTGTTACTCCAGCTGTTACTGTTGTTGCTGCTGCTGTTACTCCAGCTGTTACTGTTGTTGCTGCTGCTGTTACTCCAGCTGTTACTGTTGTTGCTGCTGCTGTTAGTCCAGCTGTTACTGTTGTTGCTGCTGCTGTTACTCCAGCTGTTGTTGCTGCTGCTGCTGTTACTCCAGCTGTTGTTGCTGCTGCTGCTGTTACTCCAGCTGTTACTGTTGTTGCTGCTGCTGTTACTCCAGCTGTTGTTGCTGCTGCTGTTACTCCAGCTGTTACTGTTGCTGCTGCTGCTGTTACTCCAGCTGTTACTGTTGTTGCTGCTGCTGTTACGCCAGCTGTTACTGTTGTTGCTGCTGCTGTTACTCCAGCTGTTACTGTTGTTGCTGCTGCTGTTACTCCAGCTGTTACTGTTGCTGCTGCTGTTACTCCAGCTGTTACTGTTGCTGCTGCTGCTGTTACTCCAGCTGTTACTGTTGTTGCTGCTGCTGTTACTCCAGCTGTTACTTTTGTTGCTGCTGCTGTTACTCCAGCTGTTACTGTTGTTGCTGCTGCTGTTACTCCAGCTGTTACTGTTGTTGCTGCTGCTGTTACTCCAGCTGTTACTGTTGTTGCTGCTGCTGTTACTCCAGCTGTTGTTGCTGCTGCTGTTACTCCAGCTGTTGTTGCTGCTGCTGTTACTCCAGCTGTTACTGTTGTTGCTGCTGCTGTTACTCCAGCTGTTACTGTTGTTGCTGCTGCTGTTTACTCCAGCTGTTACTGTTGTTGCTGCTGCTGTTACTCCAGCTGTTACTGTTGCTGCTGCTGTTACTCCAGCTGTTACTGTTGCTGCTGCTGTTACTCCAGCTGTTACTGTTGTTGCTGCTGCTGTTACTCTAGCTGTTACTGTTGTTGCTGCTGCTGTTACTCCAGCTGTTACTGTTGTTGCTGCTGCTGTTACTCCAGCTGTTACTGTTGTTGCTGCTGCTGTTACTCCAGCTGTTACTGTTGTTGCTGCTGCTGTTACTCCAGCTGTTACTGTTGTTGCTGCTGCTGTTACTCCAGCTGTTACTGTTGTTGCTGCTGCTGTTACTCCAGCTGTTACTGTTGTTGCTGCTGCTGTTACTCCAGCTGTTACTGTTGTTGCTGCTGCTGTTACTTCAGCTGTTACTGTTGTTGCTGCTGCTGTTACTCCAGCTGTTACTGTTGTTGCTGCTGCTGTTACTCCAGCTGTTACTGTTGTTGCTGCTGCTGTTACTCCAGCTGTTTACTGTTGCTGCTGCTGCTGTTACTCTAGCTGTTACTGTTGTTGCTGCTGCTGTTACTCCAGCTGTTACTGTTGTTGCTGCTGCTGTTACTCCAGCTGTTACTGTTGTTGCTGCTGCTGTTACTCCAGCTGTTGTTGCTGCTGCTGTTACTCCAGCTGTTACTGTTGTTGCTGCTGTTACTCCAGCTGTTACTGTTGTTGCTGCTGCTGTTACTCCAGCTGTTACTGTTGTTGCTGCTGCTGTTACTCCAGCTGTTACTGTTGTTGCTGCTGCTGTTACTCCAGCTGTTACTGTTGTTGCTGCTGCTGTTACTCCAGCTGTTACTGTTGTTGCTGCTGCTGCTGTTACTCCAGCTGTTACTGTTGTTGCTGCTGCTGTTACTCCAGCTGTTACTGTTGTTGCTGCTGCTGTTACTCCAGCTGTTACTGTTGTTGCTGCTGTTACTCCAGCTGTTACTGTTGTTGCTGCTGCTGTTACTCCAGCTGTTGTTGCTGCTGCTGTTACTCCAGCTGTTGTTGCTGCTGCTGTTACTCCAGCTGTTACTGTTGTTGCTGCTGTTACTCCAGCTGTTATGTTGTTGCTGCTGCTGTTACTCCAGCTGTTACTGTTGTTGCTGCTGCTGTTACTCCAGCTGTTACTGTTGTTGCTGCTGCTGTTACTCCAGCTGTTACTGTTGTTGCTGCTGCTGTTACTCCAGCTGTTACTGTTGTTGCTGCTGCTGCTGTTACTCCAGCTGTTACTGTTGTTGCTGCTGCTGTTACTCCAGCTGTTACTGTTGTTGCTGCTGCTGTTACTCCAGCTGTTACTGTTGTTGCTGCTGTTACTCCAGCTGTTACTGTTGTTGCTGCTGCTGTTACTCCAGCTGTTGTTGCTGCTGCTGTTACTCCAGCTGTTACTGTTGTTGCTGCTGCTGTTACTCCAGCTGTTGTTGCTGCTGCTGTTACTCCAGCTGTTACTGTTGTTGCTGCTGCTGTTACTCCAGCTGTTGTTGCTGCTGCTGTTACTCCAGCTGTTACTGTTGTTGCTGCTGCTGTTTTTATTGTTTATGTTGATTTTGCAAGAGCGTTCCTCTGAGCGATCTACTGAGCCCTCTTAATTATTCCTGCAACATTGAAAGCTCCTGATAATGTGTTGATTGCAACACGAAAGGCCTAGAACTATCATTTAACTCCCCCTGTGGCTAAGCATCTTTACATATATTTAAAGTCGAAATTAAGAACTGCCTTAAGCACTGAGCCATTAATCACACAAGGTTCGTACAGTGATGACAAAGATTAACAGTGAAATTCTAAAGACCAATATGAATCACTGTTCAACAATCCACTTAATGAAACATACACAAGTAACCCTCACCTAGGAGATATGACGACGTTTCGGTCCGACTTGCACCAATAACTAGTCCAAGTAAGACTGAAACGCTGTCTTAAGTTTCTCCTATACGTGTATTATCCATGTATCGTTCCAGTCACGATATTGTGCATTTTTATTTTTCCACTTTACAGCAGGGCTACGGGGGCGTTGACCCCCGGAATACCCTCCAGGTATACTCCAGGTATACCTCTGAAGGTCGTCATATAAGAAATATAAACATTAATATTGAAGACTTCGAGAGGGAATTAAGAGAACGTGGCCACTAACACCTCACCTGACACAGTCTTGGTATTATTAAGTTGTGTATAATGTCGCTAGCTTGAGCAGTGTCCTTGGGAAGAAACGCTTGGTGCCTCGCAACGACTCCCACGATCCTCACAACGACCCCTTGATCCTGACAACGACCCCTTGATCCTTACAATGGCTACCAGGATCCTCACAGCGACTTCCAGGATCCTCACAGCTACTTCCAGGATTCTCACAACCAACCCAGGATCTTTAGAGTGACCCTAAATCCTCACAACGACCCTCAGGATCTTCACAGTGACGCATAGGATCCTCACAACGATCCCTCAGGATCATCACAACGACCCCTCAGAATCTTCACAACGACCCCCTGATCCTCACAACGACCCCTCAGGATCTTCACGACGACCCCCTGATCCTCACAACGACCCCTCAGGATTTTCACAACGACCCCCTGATCCTCACAACCCCCTGATCTTTATGACGACCCTCACGGTTCTCACAACGACCCCTCCTCCTCAGCATGGGTCGTCACACCAGTACCCACCTGTGTGTTATCACAAATAGTCTCACGAGAACACTGATAGAGAAAATAGAGAGAGTCATCCAGCGGAATAATATGGTCCGATGGTTGGGTCCGCTGCAGCCTCCAGCGCAGACCAGAACGGTCTTCCAGACCAAGAAACAGTGTAGCAGATCTTGAGGATGGGGTGGAGGGGGTGATAGTAATGGGGAAGGAGGCGGAGGTAACTGGGGAGGTGGAATGGGGGTCCACAACACAAGCATTCACAGTTTCTGTTTGTCTGTTTCTCTCTCTCTCTCTCTCTCTCTCTCTCTCTCTCTCTCTCTCTCTCTCTCTCTCTCTCTCTCTCTCTCTCTCTCTCTCTCTCTCTCGCTCTCTCTCTCTTTCTCTCTCCCCGTTGTCTGTAGTGATCTTCAAACTTCACGCAGTGTGATGCTCTGTCCATCTCTCAGGACTTATATGAGCATACAGCAGCTGTATTGAGGCCGTATTCAGTTCCTTCAAGATATCTTGGGGTTGTAGTCAGTTCCTTCAAGATATCTTGAGGGCATAGCAATATACTTTCAAGATATCTTGGAGATGTAGTCAATTCCTTCAAAACATCTTGGGGCCATACCAGTTCCTTCAAGATGTCTTGAGGTCGTAGCCAATTGCTTCAAGTCATCTGGGGTTGCAGACAGTTAAAGATTTCTTGGGGTTATTGAAGATTCCTTCGAGATATCTTTTTTGTCTAAGACAGTGTCTTCAAAACATCTTAACTACTGAAGAGTTGCGAGAAGAGGATCCTGGAACATAGGGAGGGAGTAGGCTCAGTACGTCGTCCCAGGAAGGAAGGAAGCAGTACTGTGAACTTCTTAAATACCTGGAATATACCTGGAGAGGGTTTCGGGAGTCAGTTCCCCCGTTGCCTGGCCTGAGACCGACAATTATTTTCTTTGCAATAATCATAGGAAAGCTTTAAACCCATAGGGGCTGTCATGAAATCAATTGTTTTTAAAGTCCTGTTGTACCTAGCCATGCAAGATACCAGCACAAACAGTCAGTATAAAGTATATACAGAATATTCCACCACTAAAATTATGTATACGTATTTACAATATATACAGTGGGTTTGTCAAGTACCATAATGTCACTGGGTTTGACAAGAGTGTTAATATGAGGACTCTCATGAGGATTACATGTTTACAAATCCATAGAAAAGACAGATTATAGCCTGATGTAAACCAGCTCGAAGCTTGTGAGGATCTGAATCTCCGGGGTGCCCCCTACATGCAAGGTAGCCTACCCTGGTGCTGTGTCCCTCACCCTGACTGGCAGGCCTCCAGAGCAAGCTGGTAGTCACTCTGTATTCGAATGGTGTGCCTTTACAGACAGTGAACTACTGTTCTCTGAAACTGGTTATTGATGGTACACAGGACTATGGTTATGTGTGATGCAAGTTGAGTATCCTGTGGTAGTAGGTTGGTAGACAGCAACCACCCAGGGAGGTATTACCGTCCTGTGGTAGTAGGTTGGTAGACAGCAACCACCCAGGGAGGTACTACCATCCTCTTGTAGTAGGTTGGTAGACAGCAACCACCCAGGGAAGTTCTACCATCCTGTGGTAGTAGGTTGGTAGACAGCAACCACCCAGGGAAGTTCTACCATCCTGTGGAAGTAGGTTGGTAGACAGCAACCACCCAGGGAGGTACTACCGTCCTGTGGTAGTAGGTTGGTAGACAGCAACCACGCAGGGAGGTACTACCATCCTGTGGTAGTAGGTTAGTACACAACAACCACCCAGGGAGGTACTACCATCCTGGGGTAGTAGGTTGATAGACAGCAACCACCCAGGGAAGTATTACCATCCTGTGGTAGTAGGTTGGTAGACAACAACCACCCAGGGAAGTACTACCATCCTGTGGTAGTAGGTTGGTAGACAACAACCACCCAGGAAGGTACTAGCATCCTGTGGTAGTAGGTTGGTAGACAGCAACCACCCAGGGAGGTACTACCATCCTGTGGTAGTAGGTTGGTAGGCAACAACCACCCAGGGAGGTACTACCGTCCTGTGGTAGTAGGTTGGTAGACAATAACCACCCAGGGAGGTACTACCATCCTGTGGTAGTAGGTTGGTAGACAGCAACCACCCAGGGAGGTACTACCATCCTGTTGTAGTAGGTTGGTAGACAACCACCCAGGGAGGTACTACCATTCTGTTGTAGTAGGTTGGTAGACAACAACCACCCAGGGAGGTATTACCGTCCTGTGGTAGTAGGTTGGTAGACAGCAACCACCTAGGGAGGTACTACCATCCTCTTGTAGTAGGTTGGTAGACAGCAACCACCCAGGGAAGTTCTACCATCCTGTGGTAGTAGATTGGTAGACAGCAACCACCCAGGGAAGTTCTACCATCCTGTGGTAGTAGGTTGGTAGACAACAACCACCCAGGGAGGTACTACCAACCTGTGGTAGTAGGTTGGTAGACAACCACCCAGGGAGGTACTACCAACCTGTGGTAGTAGGTTGGTAGACAACAACCACCCAAGGAGGTACTACCAACCTGTGGTAGTAGGTTGGTAGACAACAACCACCCAGGAAGGTACTACCAACCTGTGGTGTAGGTTGGTAGACAACAACCACCAGGGAGGTACTACCATCCTGTGGTAGTAGGTTGGTAGACAAAAACCACCCAGGGAGGTACTACCAACCTGTGGTAGTAGGTTGGTAGACAACAACCACCCAGGGAGGTACTACCATCCTGTGGTAGTAGGTTGGTAGA
Organism: Cherax quadricarinatus; assembly: GCF_026875155.1. Classification (NCBI taxonomy): domain Eukaryota; kingdom Metazoa; phylum Arthropoda; class Malacostraca; order Decapoda; family Parastacidae; genus Cherax; species Cherax quadricarinatus. The sequence goes on from NC_069486.1 coordinate 1,161,693, forward strand.
CAACAACCACCCAGGAAGGTACTACCATCCTGTGGTAGTAGGTTGGTAGACAACCACCCAGGGAGGTACTACCATCCTGTGGTAGTAGGTTGGTAGACAGCAACCACCCAGGGAGGTACTACCATCCTGTGGTAGTAGGTTGGTAGACAACAACCCAGGGGAGTACACCATCCTGTGGTAGTAGGTTGGTAGACAACAACAACCCAGGGAGGTACTACCATCCTGTGGTAGTAGGTTGGTAGACAACAACCACCCAGGGAGGTACTACCATCCTGTGGTAGTAGGTTGGTAGACAACAACCACCAGGAAGGTACTACCATCCTCTGGTAGTAGGTTGGTAGACAACAAAAACCCAGGGAGGTACTACCATCCTCTGGTAGTAGGTTGGTAGACAACAACCACCCAGGAAGGTACTACCATCCTCTGGTAGTAGGTTGGTAGACAACAACAACCCAGGGAGGTACTACCATCCTGTGGTAGTAGGTTGGTAGACAACCACTCAGGGACGTACTACCATCCTGTGATAGTAGGTTGGTAGACAACCACCCAGGGAGGTACTACCATCCTGTGGTAATAGGTTGGTAGACAACAACCACCCAGGGAGGTACTACCATCCTGTGGTAGTAGGTTGGTAGACAACAACCCAGGGAGGTACTACCATCCTGTGGTAGTGGGTTTGGGTAGACAACAACCACCCAGGGAGGTACTACCATCCTGTGGTAGTAGGTTGGTAGACAACAACAACTCAGGGAGGTACTACCATCCTGTGGTAGTAGGTTGGTAGACAACAACCACCCAGGGAGGTACTACCATCCTGTGGTAGTAGGTTGGTAGACAACAACCACCCAGGGAGGTACTACCATCCTGTGGTAGTAGGTTGGTAGACAAACAACAACCCAGGGAGGTACTACCATCCTGTGGTAGTAGGTTGGTAGACAACAACCACCCAGGGAGGTACTACCATCCTGTGGTAGTAGGTTGGTAGACAACAACAACCCAGGGAGGTACTACCATCCTGTGGTAGTAGGCTGGGAGACAACAACCACCCAGGAAGGTACTACCATCCTGCCAAGTGAGTGTGAAAACGAAACCAGTAATTGCTTAAATGGTAGGATTGGTGGTGTCTTTTTTTCTGTCTCATAAACATGCGAGATAACAGATATATGTTGCTACTTACACTTAGGTCACACTACACAAGCCTGTACAACCATGTATATACACACTTCTCTGTTTTCTGTTTCTATTTTCTTAATGGTTCTTGTTCTTTTTTATTTCTGCTTATCTCCATGCAGAAGTGGAACAGAATTCTTCCTCCGTAAGCCATGTGTGTCGTACGAGGCGACTAAAATGCCGGGAGCAAGGGGCTAGTAACCCCTTCTCCTGTATATATTACTGAATTTAAAAAGAGAAACTTTCGTTTTTCTTTTCAGGTCACCCTGCCTCGGTGGGATACTGCCAATTTGTTGAAAAAATGTTGGTTCTTGCCATATAGCACCTGGAGAGTAGATAAGCAGGTTTGATGTATGAGAGGTGCAACTCCAGTTATGTGGATCAAGAGCCCATCACCAGGGTCTATAGTTTCTTGGTCACACAGGTACCTTGTATACCTTACCTTGATGCGATTTCGAGGGTCATCGCCCGCGCGGCCCGGTCCCTGATCAAGCTCCCAGTTGCCAGCTGATCGACCTGGCTGCTGGTGCTAGCCGCATACAGTACAGCACAGGAACCACAGCCTGGCTGATCAGCAACTAGAGTAGGTTGCTAAGTTCACTGACCTAAATTACGAAGACAGTGATATACCTGTGACCAGTTTTAAGAGCTCAAACCTGAACATACATTTTAGTGCGACTACCTGATTGACCAAACTGTTGCTGCTGGCGGCCCTCAGATCCACGTAACCATAACCCATCTGAGCTGGCAGTATTTAGGTGGTAGTGGTCCAATTTGCGCCATAAAACTCTTATGGAATGCGCCATTAAGGGAGAGTTGTGTATTGTGGCACTGTAATGGAAGACCAGTAATACCTTGAAATTACCTTGAAATGCTCAAAGATATCATTGTAAAGCAAATAAGTGTAAAGGGACCAAGACTTTTCATCACCCTTCACACGTATGGGGGGATTACCAACACTCTCCTAGCTGTGGTGAAGCACTCTTGTAACACTTGGACATCTTGTTCGTGGAAACGTTTCGCCAGCCAGTTGCTTCTTCCGTCTTGTGTTGCACATGTGTCTTGTTGCAGGTGTGTCTTGTGTTACACATGTGTCTTGTTGCACGTGTGTCTTGTGTTACACATGTGTCTTGTTGCAGGTGTGTCTTGACTTACTCATGTGTCTTGTTGTACATCTGTCTTGTGTTACACATGTGTCTTGTTGCAGGTGTGTCTTGTGTTACACATGTGTCTTGTTGCTGGTGTGCCTTGTGTTACACATGTGTTTTGTTGCACGTCTGTCTTGTGTTACACGTGTCTTGTTGCACGTCTGTCTTGTGTTACACATGTGTCTTGTTGCAGGTGTGTCTTGTGTTACACATGTGTCTTGTTGCACGTCTGTCTTGTGTTACACATGTGTCTTGTTGCAGGTGTGTCTTGTGTTACACATGTGTCTTGCTGCAGGTGTGTCTTCTGTTACACATGTGTCTTGCACGTTTGTCTTGTGTTACACATGTGTCTTGTTGCAGGTGTGTCTTGTGTTACACATGTGTCTTGTTGCAGGTGTGTCTTGTGTTACACATGTGTCTTGGTGAACGTGTGTCTTGTGTTACACATGTGTCTTGTTGCAGGTGTGTTGTGTTACACATGTGTCTTGTTGCACGTGTCTTGTGTTACACATGTGTCTTGTGTTGCACCTGTGTCATGTGTTGCACCTATGTCATGTGTTGCACATGTGTCTTGTGTTACACATGTGTCTTGTGTTACACATGTATCTTGTGTTGCACATGTATCTTGTGTTGCACATGTATCTTGTGTTGCACATGTGTCTTGTGTTGCACCTGTGTCTTGTGTTGCACCTGTGTCATGTGTTGCACATGTGTCTTGTGTTGCACGTGAGTCTTATGTTACACATGTGTCTTGTGTTGCACATGTGTCTTGTGTTGCACATGTGGCTTGTGTTACACATGTGTCTTGTGTTACACATGTGTCTTGTGTTACACATGTATTTTGTGTTGCACATGTATCTTGTGTTGCACGTGTGTCTTGTGTTACATATGTATCTTGTGTTGCACATGTGTCTTGTGTTGCACATGTGGCTTGTGTTACACGTGTCTTGTGTTGCACATGTGTCTTGTGTTACACATGTGTCTTGTGTTGCACATGTGTCTTGTGTTACACATGTGTCTTGTGTTGCACGTGAGTCTTATGTTACACTGTGTTTGGTTGCACATGTGTTTTGGGTTTTCCCAAATTTGTGGTTGTGTTACACATGTGTCTTGTTGCAGGTGTGTTGTGTTACACGTGTCTTGTGTTACACATGTGTCTTGTGTTGCACCTATGTCATGTGTTGCACCTGTGTCATGTGTTGCACCTATGTCATGTGTTGCACATGTGTCTTGTGTTACACATGTGTTGTGTTACACATGTATCTTGTGTTGCACATGTGTCTTGTGTTGCACATGTGTCTTGTGTTACACATGTGTCTTGTGTTACACATGTATCTTGTGTTGCACATGTATCTTGTGTTGCACGTGTGTCTTGTGTTACACATGTGTCTTGTGTTGCACCTATGTACCTATGTCATGTGTTGCACATGTCTTATTCAGTTGGTAAAGCCTTACAGTGCTTCAGGTGTCTTATACTTGACCACAAAAGGTCAAGTGTCATCTTGGCAGTTCCTCGCCTCGGTCACTCATTACATTACTTGAGTTACCGCTCACTTTGTTAGCTACACTTCTCGTTTTCTTTTTGAGCCGTCTGCCGGGTCTGCCGCACCGGCTGCTGGGTCTGCCGCACCGTTTGCTGGGTCTGCCGCACCGTCTGCTGGGTTTTGCCGCACCGGCTGCAGGTCTGCCGCACCGTCTGCCGGGTCTGCCGCACCGTCTGCTGGGTCTGCCGCACCGTTTGCTGGGTCTGCCGCACCGTCTGCTGGGTCTGCCGCACCGGCTGCCAGGTCTGCCGCACCGTCTGCCGGGTCTGCCGCACCGTCTGCTGGGTCTGCCGCACCGTCTGCTGGGTCTGCCGCACCGGCTGCTGGGTCTGTCGCACCGGCTGCCGGGTCTGCCGCACCGTCTGCTGGGTCTGCCACACCGCCTGCTGGGTCTGCCTCACCGGCCGCCAGGTCTGCCGGACCGTCTGCCGGGTCTGCCGCACCGTCTGCTGGGTCTGCCGCACCGTCTGCTGGGTCTGCCGCACCGTCTGCTGGGTCTGCCGCACCGGCTGCCGGGTCTGCCGCACCGGCTGCCGGGTCTGCCGCACCGTCTGCTGGGTCTGCCGCACCGTCTGCTGGGTCTGCCGCACCGTCTGCCGGGTCTGCCGCACCGTCTGCTGGGTCTCCCGCACCGGCTGCTGGGTCTGCCGCACCGGCTGCCGGGTCTGCCGCACCGTCTGCTGGGTCTGCCGCACCGTCTGCTGCGTTTGCCGCACCGTCTTCTGGGTCTGCCGCACCGTCTGCCGTGCCTGCCGCAATGTCTGCTGGGCCTGTCATAGGGACTATAATTCAATATTTTAGGCTTATATATTGGCTGTCAGTGTTCTCTGAACATTTACCACAAAGCTGTCAATGGTCTCTGAACATCCTCCACGCAGCTGTCAATGGTCTCTGAACATCCTCCACGCAGCTGTCAAGGGTCTCTGAACATCCCCCACGCAGCTGTCAATGGTCTCTGAATATCCTCCACGCAGCTGTCAATGGTCTCTGAATATCCTCCACGCAGCTGTCAATGGTCTCTGAATATCCTCCACGCAGCTGTCAGTAGTCTCTGAATATCCTCCACGCAGCTGTCAGTAGTCTCTGAACATCCTCCACGCAGCTGTCAGTGGTCTCTGAACATCCTCCACGCAGCTGTCAGTGGTCTCTGAACATCCTCCACGCAGCTGTCAGTGGTCTCTGAACATCCTCCACGAAAGCTGTCAGTGGTTTGAACATCCTCCTGCAGCTGTCAGTGGTCTCTGAAACATCCTCCACGCAGCTGTCAGTGGTCTCTGAACTTCCTCCACGCAGCGTCGTGGTCTCTGAACATCCTCCAAGCAGCTGTCAGTGGTCTCTGAACATCCTCCATGCAGCTGTCAATGGTCTCTGAACACCCTCCCGCAGCTGTCAGTGGTCTCTGAAATCCTCCAAGCAGCTGTCAGTGGTCTCTGAACATCCTCCACGCAGCTGTCAGTGGTCTCTGAACATCCTCCACGCAGCTGTCAGTGGTCTCTGAACATCCTCCACGCAGCTGTCAGGGTCTCCTGAACATCCTCCACGCAGCTGTCAGTGGTCTTTAAACTTTCCTCCACGCAGCTGTCAGTGGTCTCTGAACATCCTCCACCGCAGCTGTCAGTGGTCTCTGAACATCCTCCACGCAGCTGTCAGTGGTCTCTGAACATCCCCCACAGCTGTCAGTGGTCTCTGAACATCCTCCACGCAGCTGTCAGTGGTCTCTGAACACCCTCCACGCAGCTGTCATGGTCTCTGAACATCCTCCACGCAGCTGTCAGTGGTCTCTAAACATCCCCCACGCAGCTGTCAGTGGTCTCTGAACATCCCCCACGCAGCTGTCAGTGGTCTCTGAACACCCTCCAAACGCAGCTGTCAGTGGTCTCTGAACATCCTCCACGCAGCTGTCAGTGGTCTCTGAACATCCTCCACGCAGCTGTCAGTGGTCTCTGAACTTTCCTCCACGCAGCTGTCAGTGGTCTTCTGAACATCCTCCACGCGCTGTCAGTGGTTCTGAACATCCTCCACGCAGCTGTTCAGTGGTCTCTAAAACATCCTCCACGCAGCTGTCAGTGGTCTCTGAACATCCTCCACGCAGCTTTTCAGTGGTCTCTGAACATCCTCCACGCAGCTGTCAGTGGTCTCTGAACTTTCCTCCACGCAGCTGTCGTGGTCTCTGAACATCCTCCACGCAGCTGTCAGTGGTCTCTGAACATCCTCCACGCAGCTGTCAGTGGTCTCTGAACTTCCTCCACGCAGCTGTCAGTGGTCTCTGAACTTTCCTCCACGCAGCTGTCAGTGGTCTCTGAACATCCTCCACGCAGCTGTCAGTGGTCTCTGAACATCCTCCACGCAGCTGTCAGTGGTCTCTGAACATCTCCCCGCAGCTGTCAGTGGTTTTGGGAACATCCTCACGCAGCTGTCAGTGGTCTCTGAACATCCTCACGCAGCTGTCACTGGTTTTGAAACATCCTCCACGCAGCTGTCAGTGGTCTCTGAACATCCTCCACGCAGTGTCAGTGGTCTCTAAACATCCTCCACGCAGTGTCAGTGGTCTCTGAACATCCTCCACGCAGCTGTCAGTGGTCTTGAACTCCTCCACGCAGCTGTCAGTGGTCTCTGAACACCTCCACGCAGCTGTCAGTGGTCTCTGAACATCCCCCCACGCAGCTGTCAGGGTCTCTGAACATCCTCCACGCAGCTGTCAGTGGTCTTCTGACACCCTCCACGCAGCTGTCAGTGGTCTCTGAAATCCTCCACGCAGCTGTCAGTGGCCCTCTGAACATCCTCCACGCAGCTGTCAGTGGTCTCTGAACATCCTCCACGCAGCTGTCAGTGGTCTCTGAACATCCTCCACGCAGCTGTCAGTGGTCTCTGAACATCCTCCACGCAGCTGTCAGTGGTCTCTGAACATCCTCCACGCAGCTGTCAGTGGTCTCTGAACATCCTCCACGCAGCTGTCAGTGGTCTCTGAACATCCTCCACCTTCTCCAGTCTTACATGACATCAGGTTTGCCGTCTAAGCGACTAATATATTGTCCAGGAAACATCCAGTCTGCGGATGGTTGAGTGAGAGACACTTAGCTGCCTACAAAGGCTTGAGAATTTGTACCACAAAGGCAACACAGGCGTAGTATTATTTATATCTCGCTTTTGGAACTGTAGTATTTGTAGCATTGTAACATTTGTAACATTGTACCTTACTGTAGAAACACAATTCCGAATTCTATGGCTGTTAGTTGTACATTAATTCCAGTCTAGAATATTTATTGTCTTAATATATCTTGGTAAAAGGTCTAATTATCCAGAACTGTTTAGTGTATAGCAATATTCCGGTTTAGAGAATCGCCATTGGCTTGATATACTCATATCTTGCTAAGGGTCCAGTTATCCAGCTTGTTATTTCAGCTGCTTTAAATGCGGTTGTTAGTGTACAGTAGTCATCCAGTCTAGAGAGAACAAGTTGATATGACAATGGTACGACATTTATGTATCTTTAGTTTGGATATCAATTGTTTCATTCACTACAAAGGTGCCATTGACAGAGTGAACATCTAAGATGACACTGGGCTCCAGTGGTATTAGCTTAGAGGTCTGGGGTATGGAAGATTATCTTTAACTACACAGTCTCTGGCGCTGAGGACTTCCTAGCAAGAATCCCTGGAGCTGAGGACTTCCTAGCAAGAGTCTCTGGCGCTGAGGACTTCCTAGCAAGAATCTCTGAAGCTGAGGGCTTCCTAGCAAGAGTCTCTGACGCTGAGGACTTCCTAGCAAGAATCTCTGAAGTGAGGGGCTTCCTAGCAAGAAAACTCTGGAGTTGGGGGACTTCCTAGCAAGAATCTCTGAAGCTGAGGGCTTCCTAGCAAGAATCTCTGGAGTTGAGGACTTCCTAGCAAGAATCTCTGAAGCTGAGGGCTTCCTAGCAAGAATCTCTGGAGTTGAGGACTTCCTAGCAAGAATCTCTGAAGCTGAGGACTTTCTAGCAAGAATCTCTGGAGCTGAGGACTTCCTAGCAAGAATCTCTGAAGCTGAGGGCTTCCTAGCAAGAGTCTCTGACGCTGAGGACTTCCTAGCAAGAATCTCTGAAGCTGAGGGCTTCCTAGCAAGAGTCTCTGACGCTGAGGACTTCCTAGCAAGAATCTCTGAAGCTGAGGGCTTCCTAGCAAGAATCTCTGGAGTTTGGGGCTTCCTAGCAAGAATCTCTGAGCTGAGGGCTTCCTAGCAAGAATCTCTGGGTTGAGGACTTCCCAGCAAGAATCTCTGAAGCTGAGGGGGTTCCTTTGCAAGAATCTCTGGCGCTGAGGACTTCCTAGCAAGAATCTCTGAAGCTGAGGGCTTCCTAGTAAGAATCTCTGGAGTTGAGGACTTCCTAGCAAGAATCTCTGAAGCTGAGGGGCTTTTCCCAGCAAGAATCTCTGGAGCTGAGGACTTCCTAGCAAAAGAATCTCTGAAGCTGAGGACTTTTTTAGCAAGAATCTCTGGAGCTGAGGACTTCCTAGCAAGAATCTCTGAAGCTGAGGACTTTCTAGCAAGAATCTCTGGAGCTGAGGACTTCCTAGTAAGAATTTCTGAAGCTGAGGACTTTCTAGCAAGAATCTCTGGAGCTGAGGACTTTCTAGCAAGAATCTCTGGAGCTGAGGACTTCCTAGCTAGAATCTCTGAAGCTGAGGACTTTCTAGCAAAAATCTCGAGCTGAGGACTTCCTAGCAAGAATCTCTAGCTGAGGACTTTCTAGCAAGAATCTCGGGGCTGAGGGACTTTCCCAGTAAGAATCTCTGAAGCTGAGGACTTTCTAGCAAGAATCTCTGGAGCTGAGGACTTCCTAGCAAGAGTCTCTGACGCTGAGGACTTCCTAGCAAGAGCCTTTGGAGCTGAGGACTTCCTAGCAAGAATTTCTGAAGCTGAGGACTTTCTAGCAAGAGTCTCTGGCGCTGAGGACTTCCTAGCAAGAATCTCTGAAGCTGAGGACTTTCTAGCAAGAATCTCTGGAGCTGAGGACTTTCTAGCAAGAATCTGTGGAGCTGAGGACTTCCTAGCAAGAGTCTCTGACGCTGACGACTTCCTAGCAAGAGCCTTTGGAGCTGAGGACTTCCTAGCAAGAGTCTCTGGCGCTGAGGACTTCCTAGCAAGAGCCTTTGGAGTTGAGGACTTCCTAGCAAGAGTCTCTGGCGCTGAGGACTTCCTAGCAAGAGTCTCTGGAGCTGAGGACTTCCTAGCAAGAGTCTCTGGCGCTGAGGACTTCCTTGCAAGAGTCTCTGGCGCTGAGGACTTCCTAGCAAGAGTCTCTGGCGCTGAGGACTTCCTAGCAAAAGTCTCCTGGATTCACGTAATCGTTGTAACACGATTGTAAACAAACCAGGGAACGGGAGGGGCTTCAACCATGAGTGCTGAAACTTACTGGCCAGTTTACTGCCTTTCATTATTCACTACTCTTCACTACCCTTCATTATTCATTACTCTTGACCCTTCACTATTCACTACCTATCATTATTCACTACCCTTCACTAACCTTCATTATTCACTCTTCACTACCCTTCACTATTCACTACCTTTCACTATTCACTGTTCTTTGCTACTCTTCACTATTCATTGTTCTTCATTATTCACTACCTTTCACTATTCACTGTTCTTCACTATTAACCACTTCACTGTTCTTCACTATTCACTATCCTTCATTGTTCTTCACTGTTCATTATCCTTCACTATTCACTATCCTTCACTGTTCTTCGCTGTTCACTATCCTTCACTGTTCTTCACTATTCACTATCTTTCACTATTCTTCACTATTCTCCATCCTTCACTGTTCTTCACTATTCACTATCCTTCATTGTTCTTCACTATTCACTATCCTTCATTGTTCTTCACTGTTCACTATCCTTCATTGTTCTTCACTGTTCACTATCCTTCATTGTTCTTCACTGTTCACTATCCTTCACTATTCACTATCCTTCATTGTTCTTCACTATTCACTATCCTTCATTATTCTTCACTGTTCACTATCCTTCACTATTCACTATCCTTCATTGTTCTTCACTATTCACTATCCTTCACTGTTCTTCACTATTCACTATCCTTCACTGTTCTTCACTATTCACTATCCTTCACTGTTCTTCGCTGTTCACTATCCTTCACTGTTCTTCACTATTCACTATCCTTCACTGTTCTTCACTATTCACTATCCTTCACTGTTCTTCACTATTCAGTATCCTTCACTGTTCTTCACTATTCACTATCCTTCACTGTTCTTCACTGTTCACTATCCTTCACTGTTCTTCACTGTTCACTATCCTTCACTGTTCTTCACTGTTCACTATCCTTCACTGTTCTTCACTGTTCACTATCCTTCACTGTTCTTCACTATTCACTATCCTTCACTGTTCTTCACTATTCACTATCCTTCACTGTTCTTCACTATTCACTATCCTTCACTGTTCTTCACTATTCACTATCCTTCACTGTTCTTCACTATTCACTATCCTTCACTGTTCTTCACTGTTCACTATCCTTCACTGTTCACTATCCTTCACTGTTCTTCACTGTTCACTATCCTTCACTGTTCTTCACTGTTCACTATCCTTCACTGTTCTTCACTGTTCACTATCCTTCACTGTTCTTCACTGTTCACTATCCTTCACTGTTCTTCACTGTTCACTATCCTTCACTGTTCACTATCCTTCACTGTTCTTCACTGTTCACTATTCTTCACTGTTCTTCACTGTTCACTATTCTTCACTGTTCACTATCCTTCACTGTTCTTCACTGTTCACTATCCTTCACTGTTCTTCACTGTTCACTATCCTTCACTGTTCTTCACTATTCACTATCCTTCACTGTTCTTCACTATTCACTATCCTTCATTGTTCTTCACTATTCACTATCCTTCATTATTCTTCACTATTCACTATCCTT
>NC_069486.1:1174957-1197457 GCF_026875155.1 Cherax quadricarinatus
GTGGTGCCGAATAGGCAGAACTTGCGATCTTGGCTTAAATATCAACGTTCATCTTGCCATATAGGACAAGTGAAAATTTGTGTATGCAATAATTTCGCCAAAATCATTCTGAACCTAACGAAAAAAATATATTTCACTGTGTTTGTTTAGTATTAAATTATTGTAAACAAATCTAAAATATATTTAGTTGGGTTAGGCTAAAATAAATTGTTCTTGTTATAATAAGGTTAGGTAAGTTTTCTAAGATTCTTTTCGTGCAAATTTAAAAAAATTTAGTAAAAGGACACAAGTGCAACTAATGTGACATTGTGGCAACGTTTCGCTCTCCAGGAGCTTTATCAAGCCATTACAAACAATACATGGACACTGAGGGTATATAAAGGCTCAGAGTGAGGTGAATACTAGTGAGGTAACATTTCGATGTTCACTAGTGGTAATAGTAGTAGTAGTAGTGGTGGTAGTAGTGGTAGTGACAAAAGTAATACAATATGGTAGAGCAATTAATTCGAACATGAGTAAAAGGATATAAAAGCTATTACTTGGGTAACATAAAAATAGGTTGGACAAATATAGACTGGAATGAGGCAGCTTGTTTCAGTGTTCACTCTCTGTGCTTTGTGTAGTATAACAGGAGAGACTATGTGATGACAGGGTTTACTGTGCAAGAAAGGTATAAAATACCGACAATATGAAAGTTAAGACACATGTGCAACATCTGGATATCTTTATTGTAGTAGACGTTTCGCCATCCAGTGGCTTTATCAATACAGATTCTAGGACATAATAGGAAGACAGTAGAACTATATACAAAAGATGAGGTAATCAGTCCCTCGGCCTTGGAGTTAGTGTTCACAGCATCGTGGTGGAGGAGAGTCTGGAGCAAAGGCAAGAAGACTGGCGCTTTTTATAGGCGTCAGTGAATGGGACGGGCAGCAGACGAGGGCAGTCACTGGTAGGCGGGATTCCCCAGTGGAAGTAGGTCCTTCCCAAAGAGATGGGTTAGTTGCAGCAGCCGTGAAGAAGGTCTTGTAGATGTCCTCTGAACCAAGATTCCATGATGTTACAGTGTCTGACAAGTTGTGCAAGAAAGGTATAAAATACCGACAATATGAAAGTTAAGACACATGTGCAACATCTGGATATCTTTATTGTAGTAGACGTTTCGCCATCCAGTGGCTTTATCAATACAGATTCTAGGACATAATAGGAAGACAGTAGAACTATATACAAAAGATGAGGTAATCAGTCCCTCGGCCTTGGAGTTAGTGTTCACAGCATCGTGGTGGAGGAGAGTCTGGAGCAAAGGCAAGAAGACTGGCGCTTTTTATAGGCGTCAGTGAATGGGACGGGCAGCAGACGAGGGCAGTCACTGGTAGGCGGGATTCCCCAGTGGAAGTAGGTCCTTCCCAAAGAGATGGGTTAGTTGCAGCAGCCGTGAAGAAGGTCTTGTAGATGTCCTCTGAACCAAGATTCCATGATGTTACAGTGTCTGACAAGTTGTGCAAGAAAGGTATAAAATACCGACAATATGAAAGTTAAGACACATGTGCAACATCTGGATATCTTTATTGTAGTAGACGTTTCGCCATCCAGTGGCTTTATCAATACAGATTCTAGGACATAATAGGAAGACAGTAGAACTATATACAAAAGATGAGGTAATCAGTCCCTCGGCCTTGGAGTTAGTGTTCACAGCATCGTGGTGGAGGAGAGTCTGGAGCAAAGGCAAGAAGACTGGCGCTTTTTATAGGCGTCAGTGAATGGGACGGGCAGCAGACGAGGGCAGTCACTGGTAGGCGGGATTCCCCAGTGGAAGTAGGTCCTTCCCAAAGAGATGGGTTAGTTGCAGCAGCCGTGAAGAACTCTCCTCCACCACGATGCTGTGAACACTAACTCCAAGGCCGAGGGACTGATTACCTCATCTTTTGTATATAGTTCTACTGTCTTCCTATTATGTCCTAGAATCTGTATTGATAAAGCCACTGGATGGCGAAACGTCTACTACAATAAAGATATCCAGATGTTGCACATGTGTCTTAACTTTCATATTGTCGGTATTTTATACCTTTCTTGCACAACTTGTCAGACACTGTAACATCATGGAATCTTGGTTCAGAGGACATCTACAAGACCTTCTTCACGGCTGCTGCAACTAACCCATCTCTTTGGGAAGGACCTACTTCCACTGGGGAATCCCGCCTACCAGTGACTGCCCTCGTCTGCTGCCCGTCCCATTCACTGACGCCTATAAAAAGCGCCAGTCTTCTTGCCTTTGCTCCAGACTCTCCTCCACCACGATGCTGTGAACACTAACTCCAAGGCCGAGGGACTGATTACCTCATCTTTTGTATATAGTTCTACTGTCTTCCTATTATGTCCTAGAATCTGTATTGATAAAGCCACTGGATGGCGAAACGTCTACTACAATAAAGATATCCAGATGTTGCACATGTGTCTTAACTTTCATATTGTCGGTATTTTATACCTTTCTTGCACAACTTGTCAGACACTGTAACATCATGGAATCTTGGTTCAGAGGACATCTACAAGACCTTCTTCACGGCTGCTGCAACTAACCCATCTCTTTGGGAAGGACCTACTTCCACTGGGGAATCCCGCCTACCAGTGACTGCCCTCGTCTGCTGCCCGTCCCATTCACTGACGCCTATAAAAAGCGCCAGTCTTCTTGCCTTTGCTCCAGACTCTCCTCCACCACGATGCTGTGAACACTAACTCCAAGGCCGAGGGACTGATTACCTCATCTTTTGTATATAGTTCTACTGTCTTCCTATTATGTCCTAGAATCTGTATTGATAAAGCCACTGGATGGCGAAACGTCTACTACAATAAAGATATCCAGATGTTGCACATGTGTCTTAACTTTCACAGGGTTTACTGTTTTCAGGAGGATTCTTGCTAAGACTTCGGAAATGGTGAAGCTGCCGTTGTTTTGTTTAATTGTATTCGAAACAGCGATCAGTGCTGATTCGAGGCACTTGTGTCTGCGGAACAGTCAGGTTGCACTGAACGTCTCAAAAGTACTTTCACAAGCTAACACCAGAGTCGCCATCGCGTTTAGCACTTCAATAAAGGATATAACCAGGACAAAATCCAAGAACCAGTCAATGCAGGAGTTTACACTATACCCTGTGGAGGCTGTGACAAGATTTACGTAGGTGAAACAGCTAGAAACCTCGACACCCGCCTCAATGAACACATTTACGCATGTAGGAACGATAACTTGAACAACGCCTGTGTACAACACCGAAATTCCACCAATCATCTCATGAAATTCAAAGAAACTAATTTCCGCAGACGCAAGTGCCTCGAATCAGCACTGATCGCTGTTTCGAATACAATTAAACAAAACAACGGCAGCTTCACCATTTCCGAAGTCTTAGCAAGAATCCTCCTGAAAACAGTAAACCCTGCCATCACATAGTCTCTCCTGTTATACTACACAAAGCACAGAGAGTGAACACTGAAACAACCTGCCTCATTCCAGTCTATATTTGTCCAACCTATTTTTATGTTACCCAAGTAATAGCTTTTATATCCTTTTACTCATGTTCGAATTAATTGCTCTACCATATTGTATTACTTTTGTCACTACCACTACTACCACTACTACTACTACTACTACTACTACTACTACTACCACTAGTGAACATCGAAATGGTTCCTCACTAGTATTACACCTCACTCTGAAGCCTTTATATACCCTCTGTGTCCATGTATTGTTTGTAATGGCTTGATAAAGCTCCTGGAGAGCGAAACGTTGCCACAATAAATGTCACATTAGTTGCACTTGTGTCCTTTTACTTTACATATTGTCGGTAATTCTACCAACTTTATTAAAAAAAATTTTACATTAACATTAATGAAAAAATATATCTTTAAACGTATGAGAGAAAATTTTGGAAAATACTTAATTTTAAATGAGTTCTTGCTAATTGACCAGTTTTACATATTCGGCACGACATATATATATATATATATATATATATATATATATATATATATATATATATATATATATATATATATATATATATATATATATATATTGCATATCGTGCCTTGTGTATCCTTTTAAGTCTACACAGGAGTCATGCCACAGTCATTAACAACCACTGACATAGCACCATTCCACAAAGGTGGCAGTAAAGCACTCATAAAAACTTGAGAGTGATAGCACTGACGTGCCACATTATCAAAATCTTTGAGTGAGTCTCTCTCCTCCGCTCCAGTGACTGGAGGAGAGAGATACATGATAATATATACTTGGAAAGTACTCGAGGGCCTGGTCCCAAATCTGCACACTGCCATAACAACATACTGGAGTGAGAGATATGGGAGGAAGTGCAAAATAAACCCAGTGATGAGCAGGGGTGCGGTGAGGACAATAAGGGAACACTGTATCAACATCCGTGGCCCCAGACTTTTCAGTATTCTACCAGAAGATATCAGAAACACTGCTGGAACAAGTGTAGAAGTCTTCAAGAGAAAACTGGACAAGTATCTTCACCAGGTGCCAAATCAACCAGGCTGTGATGCATGAAAAACTGATTTTAGGAGTGATATACCGTCCCCCTAACTTAGATAGGGACCAAGGGAAACTACTATGGGAGGAAATTGTTAAGGCCACAAGGCACGATAATGTAGTAATTCTAGGAGACTTTAACTTTAGTCATGTTGATTGGAATTTCTTGACTGGGAATTTAGAATCGTACGACTTCTTAGAAGTATTTCAGGATTGTTTTTTGAAGCAGTTTGTGACAGAACCTACAAGGGGAAATAACCTGCTTGACTTAGTTATGGCAAACAATGAATCCCTTGTTAATAATTTAGAAATTTCAGAGGAACTGGGTGCTAGCGACCACAAATCAATTACATTTAGCATTGAATGGAAGTACGATAGTAGCGATAACTCAGTAACAGTCCCAGATTTTCGCTTAGCAGATTACGATGGGCTTAGAGAACACTTATCATCTGTTGACTGGGGTAACGAAGAGAGCTATCAATATGACAGTTTTCTGAACACTATACATGCTGCTCAAAGAGCGTTTATCCCATATAAAGAAATTAGATCAAATAGAAATGACCCAAAATGGATGAATAATAGGCTCAAATATCTACTAGGGCATAAGAAAGGAATTTATAGGCGTATCAAAAGAGGTGAGGGTCATCTTATGAATCAGTATATTGACATTAAGAGGGACATTAAAAAGGGGATAAGAAAAGCTAAAAGGGACTATGAAATTAAAGTTGCTAGGGATTCTAAAACTAACCCAAAAAGTTTTTTCCAGGTCTATAGAACAAAAGTTAGAGATAAGATAGGTCCCCTTAAAAATAACTATGGGCACCTTACTGACAATGAGAATGAAATGTGCTTGATTTTAAATAATTATTTTCTCTCAGTTTTTACACAGGAAGACACTAACAATATTCCAGTAATTAATTTTTACAGTGGGCGCGAAGAAGATAAATTATGTAACATCACAGTCACTAGTGAGATGGTTGTGAGGCAGATAGACAGACTGAAGCAAAATAAGTCGCCGGGTCCTGATGAGGTTTTTTCAAGGGTTCTTAAGGAATGCAAAATGGAACTCTGTGAACCATTAACTAATATTTTTAATTTATCTCTTCAAACAGGTGTAGTGTCTGACATGTGGAAGATGGCTAATGTAACTCCTATTTTTAAAACAGGGGACAAGTCATTACCGTCAAATTACCGCCCAATAAGCCTGACCTCAATTGTAGGCAAATTACTAGAGTCAGTTATAGCTGAGATTTATAAGAAGCCATCTCGATAAGCATAGCTTGATTAATGATACTCAGCATGGATTCACAAGAGGCCGGTCTTGTCTAACTAATTTATTAACTTTCTTCAGTAAAGCTTTTGAGGCTGTTGACCACAATAAAGAATTTGATATTATTTACTTAGATTTTAGTAAGCCTTTTGATAGAGTTCCGCACCATAGACTGTTAAAGAAAGTGGCAGCTCATGGCATTGGGGGAAAAGTGCTCTCGTGGATCGAGTCATGGCTCACTGACAGGAAGCAGAGAGTGTCCATAAATGGAGTTAAATCCGAGTGGGGATCTGTAACAAGTGGCGTTCCACAGGGATCAGTCTTGGGCCCGTTGTTGTTTATAATATATATCAATGATCTTGATGAGGGAATTACTAGTGATATGAGCAAATTCGCCGATGACACAAAGATAGGTAGGATAATTGATTCAAACGTAGATGTTAGGGAACTTCAGGAGGATTTAAACAAACTCTATTCTTGGTCAGAAAAGTGGCAGATGCAGTTCAATGTAGATAAATGCAAGGTTCTGAAGCTTGGGAGTGCCCATAACCCTAGCACTTATAAGTTAAATAATGTAGAACTTAGCCATACAGATTGCGAAAAGGACTTGGGGGTTATGGTGAGCAGCAACCTTAAACCAAGACAGCAATGCCTAAGCGTACGTAATAAGGCAAATAGATTACTGGGATTTATATCAAGAAGTGTAAGCAACAGAAGTCCAGAGGTCATACTGCAGCTTTATACATCATTAGTAAGGCCTCACCTTGATTATGCAGCTCAGTTCTGGTCTCCGTATTACAAAATGGACATAAATTCGTTAGAAAACATTCAGCGTAGGATGACTAATTAATACATAGCATCAGAAATCTTCCTTATGAAGAAAGATTGAAGACTCTTAAGTTACATTACTTGTTAGACGAAGAATGAGGGGAGACCTGATCGAAGTGTATAAGTGGAAGATAGGTATTAATAAAGGGGATATTAATAAGGTCTTGAGGATGTCTCTCCAAGAGAGAACGCGCAGTAATGGATTTAAATTAGATAAGTTTAGATTTAGAAAGGACATAGGAAAGTATTGGTTTGGAAATAGGGTAGTTGATGAGTGGAACAGTCTACCTAGTTGGGTTATTGAGGCTGGGACTTTGGGTAGTTTCAAATCTAGGTTGGATAAGTACATGAGTGGGAGGGGTTGGATTTGAGTGGGACTTTCACATCAGAGCTTATTTCTTGGGTGGCATTGAAAATTGGGTTGGTCAATGTTTTGTTAGTGGGATGAATTGTAAAGGACCTGCCTAGTATGGCCAGCAGGCCTCCTGCAGTGTTCCCCCTTTCTTATGTTCTTATGTTCTTATATGTGGGGCGCGGGCCTCCAGCAGCAAGATGCTGTTACTAGGCAAGCCTAGACGAGCCTGGCCGGGCCCGGGGTCCGAGACTCAAAAGCCCTTCGAAACTCGTCTAAGGTATTCAAAGGAAAGCAAATTGTTAAACCAGGAATACAACGAAAAACCGGTCAACGTGGTTGAGAACATCTTTCCTGCCTTACAAAAACTGGCCCAGTACAAAGGCTGGGTGGCACTCCTGCCCTCAAAAACTACGGACCAGTCAACAGGGTTTTTGGATGGTCTTTCCTGCCCCAAACTACTGGACCAGTACACTGGTTTGGAGGGCCCTTTCCCCCCCTTTCAAAATACGGACCAGAAACAGGTCTTGGATGGCGCCCTGCCTCTCCAACTACGGGCCAAAACAACAGGGTTTTGGGGGGCACTCCTGCCTTCACAACAGGGACCAGTTAAACATGGTTTTGGTTGGCGCTCCGCCCCCAAACTATAACCATACAACAGGTCTTGGAGGCCTCCTCCCTCTACAACTACGGGCCATCAACATGGTCTTGGATGGTCGCTCCTGCCCCACAACTACGTACCATTGTCCTTTGGCCAGAAAGGTGTTCTGAAAATTTAAACAAAAAAACGTTGAAAAGGGAAAAGGGAAAATAACAAGGGTTTTTTAAAATTTTCTAACACCTGGGTTACAAAAAAAACTATGAGCTAATATAATCAGGGGCTACCACAGTGAACGTTAAAAAGCACTACAGTACTCCCCCATTTCTCTCCATTTTTTATATACATAAATTGCCTAAAATTTTGCAGGGGAGGGGGAAATTTTTTTCTGAAATATACAGACCCTCAATGCTAAAAAAAACCCAAGTTTTTTCCGCGGGATTGCGTGCGGGCCAGCTTTTAACAGCCCTTTGGGATCAGGCCCTAATTCCCCCGGGGGGCCTGGTCGTGATCGGGCCGCGGGGGCGTTGATCCCCGGAAAACCCTCCAATAAAACCCCAGGTGGGTAGGCAGCATATTACAATTAATCTGAGCGGGACATTTCCAGGTACTCATTAACTTTATTTTCGATCCGTGGGGTTTTGTGGGGCCTTTTTTGGCCCCAAATAGCCTGATTTGTTTCGGGCCCCCAACCAAACCACAAAAACCGCGTTGTCGTCGGGTTTCCCGAGAAAATTTTTCGTATTTAAAATTTTGTATCCACCCAAGGTTTTTCACGAGGGCTGTGGCGAGTGCTTTTTTTTAAACGAAAAATTGTAGGATAAGAAACAGTGACGGGCCAGGCAGTGCCTTAGGAAACTCAACTTTTTCTTTTATTTTTAAACCCTTTTGTCCCCCTTTTTTTGTTAGAAATTTGATTAATCTATTTTCCTGCTTTTCCTGTTTTGCCCCCTAGACATCAGTTTATTTCTGTCCTTCGGGGACACATTTATCAAGCACCTCTGCAAAACCCCCTTTGTAAATTTTAATTAAAAGTTTTCTTTGAAATCCTAGACGGGGGCTGATTACCCATTTTTTACCTCTCCTTTCTTTTTTAAATTGTCTTGAGAAAGCCACTGGGGGCGAAAGGGTTTCCCTTATTTAAAGATCCCCAAATTTGGGTTGCCCCGGGGTACAATTTACTTTCTTTTAAAAAAATCGCACCCTAGTTACAGTGTGAAAACTTGCACTATTTTTTTTTTCTGAAATATCTTTTTTTTTGGGGTGAATGTTGAGTGTAGTCTTCCCGGGCCTCATCCGCCTCTCTTTTCTTGTACCGCCCCCTGACATGTTTGGTTTGGTGGGGAACGGTTTAAATTTAGCGAAAGGTTAGGTTAGGAAAGGGCTTGCAAGAAAGGGGGACAAGGTTTCCTGACGGGGAAATCTTGGTCATATGAGACCCGCACGGGATTTTTTTGGTTTCACTAAACCAAAGGGTTTCCCACTGGCTTACCCCCTCCCCCCCTTTTAAAAAATTATGGTTAAAATTGTGTTATTTTGATTAGACACCGGATTGTGTAAGATAGTGAGAGATGCGTGGGGCAGTTTGGGGTTTTGTGTGGGGTGGGGTTTTGTTTTGTGTGTAAGTAGTTCCCAGAAAGTCCCCGGGTTTAGCTTCTAAACATTAGCCTCTTGTCGGGCCAAACTTGCCTCACTTCCCTCAACTCTCTAAAACTCTCCTCCTAACTTTCACAACCAGACCCCCTTTACTATTGCTCTCAAAGAATTCTAGCCCCCCACTCTACTAACAAAACCCCAATTTTCCAACCCAGCCTTTAACTAACATAATCGAGTTAGCGCCAACCACTACTACCCAAATTTTAAACCCGTTTTTTAATAACCATAACCAATTTTTGCTCTCTTGGCCCCAGACAGCTGCTACTTTGTTTTTCCAAACAGCATTCACTGCTATTTTAATTTTTTTAGTTTTTTCTAGCCCAAACTTTCATTTCTGTGGGGATACCTATTTCTGGGATCAAATGAGGGGACAGGGGACGGTTTTTATTTCGAAACTGGGGTACCTTTTTTGGGATCATTGAGGGGACAGGGGGACTGGTGTTTACAAAACTGGATACCCCTTTGGGGTCATTTTAGGTACAAGGGGGGTGGTGTTATACAATACTAGATAAACCCTTTCCCGGGATCATTGAGGGACAGGGGGACGGTTTATACAATACTGGGATACCTTTTTTTGGGGTCATTGAAAGGGAAAAGGGGGGCTGGTGTTTTTACAAAACTGGGATACCCCCCTCTGGGATCATCGAGGTACAGGGGGACTGTTTTAAAAAGAAACCCGGGATAAACCTTTTTTGGGATCATTGAGATACAGGGGGGTGTGTTTTTTACAATACTGGGGTACCTTTCTGGGGTCATTGGGGGTTTAAAAAAAAAAAGGGGGGGGTGGGGTTTTAAAACAAAAACTGGTAAAACCTTTTTTTGGGGTCATTTTAGGGACCCGGGGGACTGGGGGTTATACAACGGGATAAACCTTTTTGGGAAACATTAGGTACAGGGGACTGGGGTTATACAAAATACTGGATACCTTTTTCTGGGAAATTTAAAGGGACAGGGGGACTGGTGTTTAAACAATACTTGGGGGGTAAAAAAATTTTTTGGGATCAATTTAGGTACAGGGGGCGGGTTTTTAAAAAATACTTTGGGGGACCCCCCTTGGGGTTCATCGAGGTAAAAGGGGAACGGTGGGTTTTAACGAATAAAATGGGATACCTTTCTGGGGTAAAAGAGCACAGGGGGGACTGGTTTATAACAATTCTGGATTTTCTTTTTTTGGGATCAATTTAGGCACAGGGGGGCTGGTGTTTTTAAAAGATACTGGGAAAACCTTTCGGGGTCATTGAGGGACATGGACCTTTTGGTTTTTTTAAAAACAAAATAAAAAATGGGAAAATAAACCCTTTCCCCGGGATCATTGAGGCACAAGGGGGCCCGGTTTATACAATACTGGGTGGGGTAACCCCTCTGGGGTCATTGAAAGGGACAGGGGGGACGGTGTTTATACGATACTGGGAAAAAAATTTCTGGGGTCATTGAGGGACAGGGGGGCTGGGGGTTTTACAATATGGGATCCTTTCTGGGAACAAAAAAGGGACAGGGGGACTGGGGTTTTTTTCAAAACTGGGGTAAACCTTTTTTGGGATATAAGAGGTACCGGGGGCTGGGGTTTTTACAAAACTGGGAAAAACCTTTTCTGGGATCATTGAGGGACAGGGGACTTTGGGGTTATACAATTAAATGGGGTTCCTTTCCCGGATCCTTTAAAGGGGAAAAGGGGGGCGGTTTAAAAAAATCCGGGGTACCTTTCGGGATCATTGAGGTACAGGGGGGCTGGTGTTTAAAAAATACTGGATAACCCTTTTTGGGATCATTGAGGTACAAAGGGGACTGGTGTTTACAAAAACTGGGAAACCTTTCTGGGATCTTGAGGGAAAAGGGGGACGGGGGTTAAAACAAAACTGGGGGTACCCTCTGGGAACAACGAATGTACAAAGGGAGACTGGTGTTTAAACGATACTGGGGTACCTTTCCCGGGATCAATTTGGGGACAGGGGGACTGGTGTTATACCAAAACTGGAAAAACCCTTTTTGGGGTCAATTTAGGCACAGGGGGACTTTGGGGTTTTTAAAAGATACTTGGGGTACCTTTCTGGGAACAGTGATGGGACAGGGGTACTGGGGTTATACAATTCGGGGGTTCCTTTTCCCCGGGGTCAATTGGGGGCAAAAAAGGGGGACTGGGTTTAAAAAAACAAAACTGGTAAAACCCTCACCCGGGGTCATTTTGGGGTACAGGGGGAAAAAATTTGGGTTTTAAAACCAAAAATGGGATACCTTTCTTTCTTTTTCCCGGGATTTTATAAAAAACAGGGGGAACCCTGGTCTTAACGGGGGAGGTGTTTAAACAATAAAAAATTAAAAACCTTTCTGGGAAAACTTTCGGGGCTTTTATTTTTTAATTCTGGGATATTATTTTTTTGGATCAAAGGAGGACAAGGGAAACCCCCGGGGAAAAACCCCAAAAAGGATACCTTTCCTTGGGATCATTTTCCTTCCCCAATTAAACCTTCCCAAAAAATTTTTTCTAAAAATTATAACCCCTTTAAATCCGGTATTGTTACTTCCCAAACCCCCTAATATCCCTACTCCCCACAACCCCCAAAAAAACCCAAAACCCCAAAGCCTAAAGGCACCCACGACAAACCCCCCCAAACCCCAAACCCCCCCAGCCCCCCAAAAAAAACCCCGCCAACACCAAAAATTTTTCCCCTCCCCCCGCCCCGGTTTTCCCCTCCCCATCCCCCCTTTCCCCCCCCCCCCTCACCTCCACCTTTTTAAAATCCCCCCCCTCCCCCCAAAAATTAACCCCTTCGAAAAAAAAACCCTTTCAAAAAATTTTCCCCTTTTCCCCCCACCCCCAACCCCCTCCCAACACCCCCAAACCCCCCAAAAAGAACCCCCCCCTTACCCCCCCAGTCCCCCTTTCCCCCCCTCCGTTTCCCCCAACCCTTTCCCGCCCACCCTTACCCCCCCACCGGCCCAAACCCCAACCCCCCACCCCCCAAGTAATCCTCAAAGTTTTTCCCCTTTTTTCAAACCCCCAACAATTACCCCCACCCCAAAAAAACCCCTACCAATTTTCCCCCAACATTTCCTTTTTTCCTTTTCCCTAAAATTAAATAAAAGAAAAAAAAACCCCCCACGTTTAATCTCCGGGTTATCCCAAAAAAAGTTACCCCCACAAACCCCCTCCAGACCCCTCCCCAGTTAAATTCCCCCCCAAACCTTCAACATTATTTTACAGTCCCCTTTTTTAAAAAGGGGAATCCCTTTACCAAGGCCAAAGGGGATGGTGCCGTGGGATTTTAAAAATTTTTGGGTTTTCCCTTTGGAATCAACACTGGCAAAAAATTTCCCCCCCCTTTAGAGCTTAGTAACCATCTAAATTTTTAATTCAAAACAGTTTAAAAATTCAATCACAACACAATTAACAACCGTCAGAACCTTTCCCCAAACAGTATTAAAAACAAAGAATTCTAAAGGACCCGTCGAAAATTTCAATAGTCCCTGGGACAGGTACCAAACCCCGGCCCAAACCACCCCCCAACAGTCACAAATAAAAAAGGAATCCAACAGGGTTGCCCAAAACCCCCCCGGGCCCCTTGGTTTTTTTTCGTACGCCCTTTTTCCCCACAAAATACCTTCCAAAAGGGGGATGGCCTCCCCTCACAACAACCTTAAAATTACCCCCCACAACATTCCTTATTTCCCCTGCCACCTTTACAAATATCCCCCCCAAAAGGGCCCTTAAGGGTTTCCTCCCCAAACAACCCCTACCCGTTTTCCCCCCCCGTTAATTCACTTTCCCCTCCTCACACCCTACGGACCCTCAAAAAGGGTTAATTTCCCCTCCCCTCACCCTCTAACCCTTTCCCCTAAGTTTGGGCCCCTCACTTTTTTTTTGGGGTTAAAATTTTTTCCCTTGGGTGGTTTTCCCCCCTCCCCCCCCCCCCTACAGTCCAATTAATTTTAAAAGGTTCCCCTTAAATTTCCCCTCCGTTCCCCTCACAGAAAGAAATGGGGGGAAAAATTTAAAAAAAGGTCCCCCCTTTTTTTTTCACACCCCCTCACAACCCCTACCCTTACCCCCCAGGTTACCCCCCACATTTCCCCCCACCCTCACCCCCCACTTTTCCATTTACCCCCAAAAGGTTTATTTCCCCTCCCCCGCCAAACCCACAACTACCCCGGCCCTTACAAAAATTGGTTTTAAGGGTTTGCCTTTAAAAATACGGAACCCTTTTTTCCAACCCCGGGTCTTTGGGATGTGGGGGCCCCTCCAGCCCCTTTTAACCAACCCAACCTGGCCAGAAAACATGGCCTTGTTAATGTTCATCCTTCCTCTTCACAAAACTAAAAATCCCCAAAAAGTCCCGGGGTCCTCCGCGGCTTCCCCCCCAACTACTGGAAAAACCCTTACAACCCCGGCTTGGGAAAAAGGGCACCCCCCCCTCCACAACTACTTTGGGGCCATACAACATGGTCTTTGGTGGGGCCTCCTGCCTCTCACCCCCTACTGGCCCAGTACAACATGGCTTTGGGTTGGTTTCCTTCCCGCCCTCCCCAACTACTGGAAACCCGTACAAATTTGGGCATGGATGGTCCTCCGCTCTCCAAATACGGACCATTTCAACATGGTCTTTGGGTGGTCCCTCCTGCCCCTCACAAAATACTGGGCCATTTTAAAAATGGTCCCTTTGGGTGGTCCCTCCCGCCTCTCACAAAATACTGGACCCTAAAAACATTGGGCTTGGATGGGCAAAATCCCCGCCTCCACTACTGGACCATTTCAAATGGTCTTGGGTTTCCGCTCCCGCCTCTCACAACCCACTGGACCAAATTTTAAACATTTTGGGCTTTTATGGGCCCTCCTCCTCTCACAACTACTGGGCCAAATTTCAAAATGGTCTTGGATGGTCCCCCCGCCTTTTCCCCAACTACTGGACCATTTCAACAAAGTCTTGGGTGCCACCGCCTCTCACAACTACTTTGGGGGGGGTACAACATGGTCTTTGGGTGGCACTCCTGCCTCCACAACTACTGGGGCCCTTACAAAAAGGTTTTTGGGTGGTCCTCCCGCCCCCTCACAACACTGGACCATTTCAACATGGTCTTGGATTTTCACTTTCCTCCTCTCACAACTACTGGCCCATTAAAAAAACAATGGGGTCAAATTTTGGTGTCGCTCCCGCCCTTTACAACTACTGGAAACCCTTTCAACATGGTCCTTTGGGTGGTCACTCCTGCCTCCACAACTACTGGACCATTAAAAACATGGTCTTTTGGAAAGGGCACTCCTGCCCTCACAACTACTGGACCAGGGACAACCTGGTCCTTTGGATGGTCCCCTTTTCCCGGGCCCTCACAACTACTGGGCCATTTCAACAAATTTTTTGGATGGTCATCCTGCCTCTCACTACGGACCATTAAAAAACATTCTTGGATGGTCGCCCTGCCCTTTACAACACTGGAAACCCTATAACATGGTTTTTGGATGGTCGCCCGCCTCCCCACAACTAATTGGGCCATTACAACATGGGGCTTTGGGTGGTCAATCCTGCCTCTCCCCAACTACTGACCATTACAAAGGTCTTGGATGGTCGCAACTGGGGCCTCTCACAAATACTGGACCATTACAACATGGTTTTTGGATATCCCTCCTGCCTCTCAAAACTACTGGCCATTACAACCCTGGTCTTGGATGGTCACTCCCGCCACTCACAACTACTGGGCCAGTAAAAAACATGGTCCCTTGGGGTGGGACTCCTGGGCCCCTCACAACTACTTGGGGGGGCCCGTAAAAAACATGGGCTTGGATGTTTAAATCCTGCCTCTCCCCAAAATACGGGCCCGTACAACATGGGCTTGGATGGTCGCTCCGCCTCCACAACTACTGGACCATTACAACCTTTTCTTGGATGGGGCACTCCTGCCTCTCACAACTACGACCATTACAAAAAGTCCTTTGGGTGGTCGCTAAAAAGCCTCTCACCCAAATACTGGACCATTTCAACATGCCTTTGGGTTGGGCCCCCTGCCTCTCACAACTACGGGGCCCCTTACAAAAATGGTCTTGGATTGGGGCACTCCTTCCTCTCACAACATGGGGCCATACAACATGGTCCCCTTTTAAGGTCCTCCCCGCCTCTCACAACTACTGGGCCTACAACATGGTCTTGATTTGGCACTTTCCCGCCTTCTCCAAATAATGGACCATTAAAAACAAAGGGCTTTTATTTTCCCTTTCCCCCTCTCACAAAATACTGGGCCATTTTAAAAAGGTTTTTGGATGGTCCTCCTGCCTCCCCACAACTACTGGGCCATTTTTAACATGGTCTTGGGGGTTCCCGGAAAAGGCCAAAACGGTTTAAAGGGGGCCCCATGTTAAACACTGGGCCATTAAAAGGGCGGGGCATCCGTTAAATATGGGAAATTAAAAACAAATTTTTTGGGAGAAAAACTATAATAAAAATGGGGCGGGTGGTATTTTTCCCCAAATTGGGGATAAAAAAAAGGTTTATTAAAAATTTCCCCCCAAATTTTTTAAAGGGGTTTGGGGGGTGCCCTGGGGGCCCCTCAAATGGGCCAAAACTTCCCTTATGGACTTCCTCTCAAACCCGGCCCAAACAAAAATTTTTCCTTTATTGCTAACCTTCCTTCAAAACCCACACCAATTAAAATGGCGGGGTGGAAAAATTGGTTCCAATTTGGGAAAAACCTTTTTTTTACCCTTACAATACTGGCCCCTTTTTGTTTCCTTCCCCTTCTCACCATGGGGGAATTTAAAAAAAAGGCCCTTTTCCCCCCTTCCCCAAAAATTTCTAAAAAGTAAAAATGGTTTCCTTGATTTACACCCCCCTTCCCCCACTAAAAAACAGGGCTTAATGGCCCTGCCCTTTAAAAAAAAACTACCCCCGTTTAAAAAGGGCTTATTTTAAATGGAACAAAAATTAAAGCCCAATTTAAAAACCCACTTTTAAAATCCCTTTTCCAATTAATGAAATTTTTAAAAACCAAAAAAAAAGTGTATAAAAAAAGGGAAACTAAAAATGGGGGTGGGAAAACAAAAACCAAGGAAAAAAAAAGGGTTTCCATGGGCCATAAATTTTTAAAGGTTGGGGGGTGCCCCGGTGAGGACCCAAATTTTTATTACGGGGTTAAAGACCCCCAGGGAAAATTATTTTTCCGGCCGGAATTTTTAAAACCAAAACCCGTAATAAATTTTAAAGGTGGGAAAAGGGGCCGGGGGTTTAAAACTGTTTCCCCGGGAAAAATTTTTCCCCCTTTCCCAAAACCCCAAAAGTTTACTATTGCAGCCACAAAGAAAATGGTAAACTGAATAACTAGAATTTTCAAAACAAGGGATACTAAGCCAATGATGTTGGTCTCCATGTTACTTGCTTACTCTAGGCCGGAATACTGCTGTACACTGTACATTCCTTAGATCTCCAGGTGTAACTGTACACCTAGAGAATGTACAGAGAACCTTCACTGCTTGCATAGATTTTATCAAGCATCTTCATTACTGGGAATGTTTGAGTTCCCTTGATCTGCACTCCTTGAAACATAGCCGAGAGAGAGATACATTATAATCTACACCTGGAAAATTCTTGGGGATTGGTCCCAAATCTACACAAACAGATCACTTTCTATGATAGTAACAGACTTGATAGATGGTGCAAAGTAACCCTAATGAAAAGAAGGGATACTATGAGCACACTAATAGAAGACTCGATAAGTGTGAAGGGACCAAGACTTTTCAACGTTCCTGATCAGCCAGGCTGTGGTGCTTACGTTGGACTTCACAAGCGGCTAGCACCAGCAACCTGGGACTGGGCCCACAGGGGCGTCAACCCCCGGAACACACTCCAGGTAGATACACCCGCTGCTACCTCTATCAATGTTATCATCACCCCAGCGACCCGGTCTCAATCCTTGCCTTTAGGTTAACAGCCTAATCAACTAGGCTGTCGATGCTAGCAACACAAAATCCAACCTAGACAACACACCCAGCCTAACGAAGAACTAAATAGGGCAGTGTTGATAATCCTCGTTCCTCCTGTGTCTCCATTCGTAATTGAAATTTTCTTACAGCGTTTTCCCTAAAGTTTAAACATATAAAGCATATATAACTCCAGATAACTAAATTAAACCCTTAATTTGGTATTTAGTTAAGCAATTTGCAGCGTTTGTTTATGCTCGTTGTTTGAAGATGCACTAATTTCCTGAGCTGGGTTAATTTAAGAAATTACAAGCGTTATTAATCCTGCCAGAGTGCAGAATGTTTAACAGGCTTCTGTTTCACACTCAGGTGAGGGGTAGGTTGTACTTCCCTGGATGGTTCTTGTCTGACAACCTACACTGTCCCTGGAACAATTCATAACCCAAAATACTTTGGCTGGAACAACTCACAACCCACTGTAGAGTGACTGGAACAACTCACAACCCACTGTAGAGTGACTGGAGCAACTCACAACCCACTGTAGAGTGACTGGAACAATTCACAACCCACTGTAGAGTGACTGGAGCAACTCACAACCCACTGTAGAGTGACTGGAACAATTCACAACCCACTGTAGAGTGACTGGAGCAACTCACAACCCACTGTAGAGTGACTGGAACAATTCACAACCCACTGTAGAGTGACTGGAGCAACTCACAACCCACTGTAGAGTGACTGAACAATTCCAACAACCCACTGTAGAATGGCTGGAACAACTCACAACCCACTGTAGAGTGACTGGAACAACTCACAACCCACTGTAGAGTGACTGGAACAATTCACAACCCACTGTAGTGACTGGAACAACTCACAACCCACTGTAGAGTGACTGGACCAATTCACAACCCACTGTAGAGTGAACTGGACAACTCAAAACCCACTGTAGAGTGACTGGAACAATTCACAACCCACTGTAGAGTGACTGGAACAACTCATAAAACCCACTCTGTAGAGTGGACTGGAACAACTCACAACCCACTGTAGAGTGACTGAAACAATTCACAACCCACTGTAGAGTGACTGGAACAACTCACAACCCACTGTAGAGTGACTGGAACAACTCACAACCCACTGTTGAGTGACTGGAACAATTCACAACCCACTGTAGAGTGACTGGAACAACTCACAACCCACTGTAGAGTGACTGAAACAATTCACAACCCACTTGTAAGTGACTGGAACAACTCACAACCCACTGTAGATTGACTGGAACAACTCACAACCCACTGTAGAGTGACTGCAACAATTCACAACCCACTGTAGAGTGACTGGAACAACTCACAACCCACTGTAGAGTGACTGGAACAATTCACAACCCACTGTAGAGTGACTGGAACAATTCACAACCCACTGTAGAGTGGAACAACTCATAACCCACTGTAGAGTGACTGGAACAACTCACAACCCACTGTAGAGTGACTGGAACAACTCACAACCCACTGTTGAGTGACTGGAACAATTCACAACCCACTGTAGAGTGACTGGAACAACTCACAACCCACTGTTAGAGTGACTGAAGAATTCACAACCCACTGTAGAGTGACTGGAACAATCACAACCCACATGTAGAGTGACTGGAACAACTCACAACCCACTGTAGAGTGACTGGAACAATTCACAACCCACTGTAGAGTGACTGGAACAATTCACAACCCACTGTAGAGTGGAACAACTCATAACCCACTGTAGAGTGACTGGAACAACTCACAACCCACTGTAGAGTGACTGGAACAATTCACAACCCACTGTAGAGTGACTGGAACAATTCACAACCCACTGTAGAGTGAATGGAGCAACTCACAACCCACTGTAGAGTGACTGGAACAATTCACAACCCACTGTAGAGTGACTGGAACAATTCAACCCACTGTAGAGTGACTGGAACAATTCACAACCCACTGTAGAGTGACTGGAACAATTCACAACCCACTGTAGAGTGACTGGAACAATTCACAACCCACTGTAGAGTGACGAACAATTCACAACCCACTGTAGAGTGACTGGAACAACTCATAACCCACTGTAGAGTGACTGGAACAATTCACAACCCACTGTAGAGTGACTGGAACAATTCACAACCCACTGTAGAGTGACTGGAACAATTCACAACCCACTGTAGAGTGACTGGAACAACTCACAACCCACTGTAGAGTGACTGGAACAATTCACAACCCACTGTAGAGTGACTGGAACAATTCACACCCCACTGTAGAGTGACTGGAACAATTCACAACCCACTGTAGAGTGGCTGGAATAATTCACAACCCACTGTAGAGTGGCTGGAATAATTCACAACCCACTGTAGAGTGACTGAAACAATTCACAACCCACTGTAGAGTGACTGGAACAATTCACAACCCACTGTAGAGTGACTGGAACAATTCACAACCCACTGTAGAGTGACTGAAACAATTCACAACCCACTGTAGAGTGACTGGAACAATTCACAACCCACTGTAGAGTGACTGGAACAATTCACAACCCACTGTAGTGACTGGAACAATTCACAACCCACTGTAGAGTGACTGGAACAATTCACAACCCACTGTAGAGTGACTGGAACAATTCACAACCCACTGTAGAGTGGCTGTAATAATTCACACTAGGAGCAGGAATTATGAAGGACAAAAATAAACACGACAGAGGGGAAACAGAGGAAGGAAGAACGAAAGTATTAAGATTCTCGAAACTGATCGAAGGTAGGAACAAGGAAGAGGAGTGGGAACAAGGAAGAGGAGTGGGAACAAGGAAGAGGAGTGGGAACAAAGAGGGGAAGACGAGTAAGAATATATATAGGGAGGAATAGGAGCAAAGAATAAGGTGTGAGAAACAGTAAGAAGGAAGACAGGGAGAAAGGAATATCAGGGAAGAGAATGAAGGTTGAGGAGGAGAGAAGAGAAAAGAGGAAGAGAAGGGGAGGAGGAGGAAGAAGAAAGGAAGGAACTAGGAAGACATTCCAGCCATGTTGTGTGTGTGCTTTTGTGTTGTGTGTTGTACTCACCTAATTGTGGCTGCAGGGGTCGAGACTCAGCTCCTGACTCCGCCTCTTCACTGACCGCTACTGGGTCCTCCCTTTCCCTGCTCCATGAGCTTTATCATACCTCGTCTTAAAATTATGTATGGTTCCTGCTTCCACTACATCACTTGCTTGACTATTCCACTTCCTAACAACTCTGGCTGAAGAAATACTTACCTAACATCCCTTTGACTCATCTGAGTCTTCAACTTCAAATTGTGACCCCTTGTTTCGGTGTCCCATCTCTAGAACATCCTGTCTTTGTCCACCATATCTATTCCACGCAGTATTTTGTATGTCGTTATCATGTTTCCCCTGACCTTCCTGTCCTCCAGTGTCGTCAGACGGATTTCCCTTAATATTTCTTCGTAGGACATTCCCTTTCGTTCTGGAACCAGCCTTGTTGCAAACCTTTGCACTTTCTCTAATTTCTTGACGTGCTTGACCAGGTCTGTGTTCCAAACTGGTGCTGCGTGCTCCAGTATGGGCCTGACGTACAGTGTACAGTCTTGCCAGGCGCCCATATGCCGCAGCAGTTATCTGGTTAATGTGTGCTACCGGCGACGTGCTCGGTGTTATACTCACCCCAAGATCTTTCTCCTTGAGTGAGGTTTGCAGTCTTTGGCCACCTAGCCTATACTCTGTCTGCGATCTTCTTTGCCCTTCCCCGATCTTCATGACTTTGCATTTGGCGGGGTTAAATTCTAGGAGCCAGTTGTTGGTCTCTTTGTATACCTGTCTGATCCGCATCTGATTTAATTCTCTTCATCATCTTCAAACAGGGATACTTCTGAGCCTAACCCTTCCGTCATGTCATTCACATATACTAAGAATAGCTCTCGTCCCAGGATTGACCCCTGTGGGACCCCGCTCGTCACAGGCGCCCACTGTGATACCTCATCACGTACCATGGCTTGCTGTTGCCTCCCTGTCAGGTATTCTTTGATCCATTGCAGTGCCCTTCCTGTTATACGTCCCTGATCCTCTAGCTTCGCACTAATCTCTTGTGAGGAACTGTGTCGAAGGCCTTCTTGCAGTCCAAGAAAATACAATCAACCCACCCCTCCCTCTCATGTCTTACTTCAGTTACTTTGTCATAAAACTCCAGTAGGTTTGTGACGCTATTTGCCTTCCATGAATCCGTGCTGGTTGTCGTTTATACTCTTGTTCAGTTCCAGGTGCTCCACCACTCTCCTCCTGATAATCTTCTCCATGACTTTGCATACTATACACGTCAGTGCCTCGTTTTTGTCTCCTTTCTTAAAGATGGGAACTACATTTGCCGTCTTCCATACCTCAGGTAGTTGCCCAGTTTCAAGGGATGTGTTGAAGATTGTGGTTAGTGGTACACACAGTTAGTTACCACTTTGTCCTAGACACATGTCGATTAGACACTAGGCCTGTTGTATGTGTGTGTGTGTGTGTGTGTGTGTGGTGCTCCCTCTAAGGACCCACGGAGAGATGTCCGGTCCCACCGCCTTTGAGGCATCAAGGTCACTTAGCAGCTTCTTCACCTCCTCCTCGGTTGTGTATATCTCATCCAACACTTGTTGGTATATCCCTTGTTGGTGTACCCCACTGTTTTGTCTTCCCAGTGTCCCTTCTGCCTCCACTGTAAATACTTCCCGAAATCTTGTGTTGAGCTCCTCACATGCTTCTTGGTCGTTTCTTGTGAGTTCTCCACCTTCTTTCCTCATCCTGATTACCTGGTCCTTGACTGTTGTCATCCTCCTAATGTTTCTATAAAACAGTTTCGGGTCAGACTTGATTTTCGATGCTATGTCGTTTTCATACTGCCGCTGGGCCTCCCTCCTTATCTGTGCATACTCATTTCTGGCTCGTCGACTAATCTCTTTATTTTCCTGGGTCCTTTGTCTTCTGTACTTTTTCCATTCTCTAGCACACTTAGTTTTTGCCTCCCTACACCTTCGGGTAACCTAGGGCTCGTTCTGTTCTTCCCGTTATTTGTGTTGACCTTGGGAACAAACCTTTCCTGTGCCTCCTTGCATTTTGTTGTTACATAGTCCATCATTTCGTTTACTGATTTTCCTACCAACTCTCTTTCTCAATGAACCTCCTGTAGGAAGATCCTCATGCCTGTGTAGTCCCCAATTTTATAATTTGACTTTTCCGTTTCTACTCCTGTTTCCCTCTCCACTTGTAGCTCTGCGATATATTCAAAGCTCAACCACGTGGCCACTAGCTCCGAGGGGCCTTTCATATGTGACGTCCCTAATATCTGAGCTACTCAGGGTGAACACAAGGTCCAGTCTTGCT
>NC_069486.1:1202457-1228205 GCF_026875155.1 Cherax quadricarinatus
TAGTGGTGGTAGTAGTAATAGTGGTAGTAGTGGTGGTGGTAGTAGCAGCCGTAGTAGTGGTGGTGGTGGTAGTAGTAGTGGTGGTAGTAGTAGCAGTAGTAGCAGTAGTAGTGGTGGTGGTAGTAGTAGTGGTGGTAGTAGTAGCAGTAGTAGTGGTGGTGGTAGTAGTAGCAATAGTGGCAGTAGCAGTAGTAGTGGTGGTAGTAGTAGTGGAAGTGGTGGTGGTGATAGTAGTAGCAGTAGTGGCAGTAGTAATAGTAGTAGTGGTGGTGGTAGTAGTAATGGTGGTAGTGTTAGTAATAGTTGTGGCAGTATTATCACCTAAATCTTATTCATCAAACTAATAGAGTTTTCAGAAGTGTCAGGGATCCCCGACTGTTCAACGCCCTCAATACAAACTTCTTACTGTCTCCAAGAGAGAACTTAAAGAACAAACCAGCAACTGTCATTTAAGACAATATTTCAGCATCAACATCCTTGACTATACCAGGTAAATAGACTAGTGTATGGAATATAATGAGAGAGCCTTACGCTTTTCTGTTCTTGTACATCTAAATAATACACGTCATTGGCCTTTCAGTTTGTATTGGACTGAAGAAGTCACTGGTGGGCGAAACGTTTCCTCAATAATGATTGCTAAATGTTGCACGAGTGCCGCATTCTTCATATACATAGAAAGAGTTCTTAATAGATCTAAATAGATAGTTCTTAATAGATAGTCTCTGTGCGGCCAGCCCTCTTCTGTCATTCCCAGGTACTGCCATGTACTTCCATGTACTGCCATGTACTTCCATGTCCTGCTATGTACTGCCAGGTACTGCTATGTACTACCATCTACTGCCATGTACTGCCAGGTACTCCTATGTACTACCATCTACTGCCATGTACTGCCAGGTACTGCCATGTACTTCCATGTACTGCCATGTACTGCCAGGTACTGCTGTGTACTACCATCTACTGCCATGTACTGCCAGGTACTGCCATGTACTTCCATGTACTGCCATGTACTGCCAGGTACTGCTGTGTACTACCATCTACTGCCATGTACTGCTAGGTACTGCTATGTACTACCATCTACTGCTATGTACTGCCATGTACTGCCAAGTACTGCTGTGTACTACCATCTACTGCTATGACTCACGAAATCGTAATGACACGATTGCAAACAAACCATACCCCGGCCGGGATTGAACCCGCGGTCAGAGAGTCTCAAAACTCCAGCCCGTCGTGTTAGCCACTAGACCAGCTAGCCACAATAAGATTCGTCCAACTAGGTATATTTCTACACCATAGGAAGGTTAGCACAGGCACCATTGTGACCACAAATGCAAGTTTTTACAGACGAATCTCCAGCTAGCGTGGCCGTGACGAACTCTAGCTCAAGTCCCTTCACTGCCTTCACTAGCTGGTCTAGTGGCTAACGCGACGGGCTGGAGTTTTGAGACTCTCCGACCGCGGGTTCAATCCCGGCCGGGGTATGGTTTGTTTGCAATCGTGTCATTACGATTTCGTGAGTCATGTTGACGGCAGTGAAGGGACTTGAGCTAGAGTTCCCTTCTTGATGATAACCAGGGGTCTGTTGGTAAGCCCCTTATGTATAAAGGGAGGGTGTTGAAGAGTCTTGGTCCTCTCACACTTATTGAGTTTTTCTCTTACTGTATTCACTGCATCTCTGGACTTACTCACACAGTATGGACCTTTTATCATCCAGCAGCACTATCTTCATCCTCATTATCCTCACGTATCATCCACCAGCACTGTTATCCACATCATCCTCAACAATGAACCGGTCAAAGCTGGATGAAAAAATTACTAGAATCAAAATGGATTTTCCGCTACTTATAACAAGCATCATCGTCACTGATGGTGGTGGGTGGGTAGGGGGTGGTAGGGGTAGTAGGGAGGTGGTGGAAATGGGAGGTAGTGGTTTGGGAGTGGCTGTGAGTGGTGTTGGTGGTGCTGCTACTGTGTGAGAGCATTGATGACACAACAAACTACCAAGCTGATATAAACAAAGTCTTCCAGTGGACCACTGACAACATTGATGACACAACAAACCACCAAGCTGATATAAACAAAGTCTTCCAGTGGACCACTGACAACATTGAGGACACAACAAACCACCAAGCTGATATAAACAGTCTTCCAGTGGACCACTGACAACATTGATGACACAACAAACCACCAAGCTGATATAAACAGTCTTCCAGTGGACCACTGACAACATTGAGGACACAACAAACCACCAAGCTGATATAAACAAAGTCTTCCAGTGGATCACTGACAACATTGATGACACAACAAACCACCAAGCTGATATAAACAAAGTCTTCCAGTGGACCACTGACAACATTGATGACACAACAAACTACCAAGCTGATATAAACAAGTCTTCCAGTGGACCACTGACAACATTGATGACACAACAAACCACCAAGCTGATATAAACAAAGTCTTCCAGTGGACCACTGACAACATTGATGACACAACAAACCACCAAGCTGATATAAACAAAGTCTTCCAGTGGACCACTGACAATATTGATGACACAACAAACCACCAAGCTGATATAAACAAAGTCTTCCAGTGGACCACTGACAACATTGATGACACAACAAACTACCAAGCTGATATAAACGAAGTCTTCCAGTGGACCACTGACAACATTGATGACACAACAAACACCAAGCTGATATAAACAAAGTCTTCCAGTGGACCACTGACAACATTGATGACACAACAAACTACCAAGCTGATATAAACAAAGTCTTCCAGTGGACCACTGACAACATTGATGACACAACAAACTACCAAGCTGATATAAACAAAGTCTTCCAGTGGACCACTGACAACATTGATGACACAACAAACTACCAAGCTGATATAAACGAAGTCTTCCAGTGGACCACTGACAACAGTATGATGTTCAATGGGAAAAAAGTTTCACTTACCTCGTTATGGGAAGACTGACTGAAATAATTCAATAGAGCATAAGACTAATGTGAGAGACCTGGGAGTGATCATGTCAGAAGATTTCACTTTCAAGGATCAAAATGGTGTCAGTGTCATAACTGCAAGGAAAATGATAATCTGGATAATTAGATCCTTCAAAACAAGGATTACTCTTCAAGTCACTAGTTTTCTCAAGGCTATTGTACTGCTGTACTCTAACAGCTCCATTCAAGGCAGGTGAAACTGCGAACCTGGGGAATGTACAGAGAACCTTCACTGCTCACATAAACTCAATCATGCACCTAAATTACTGGGGACGTCTGAATTTCCTTGATTATAGTCCGTGGAACGCACGAAAGGTACATTATAATCTACACCTGGAAATTCTTGGAGGATTAGTCTCAAATTTGCAGACACAAATCATTCCCCATGATGTGCGACAGTTGGGTATCTTTATTGTTGAAGCGTTTCGCATCCACTGTAGGTTTCTTCAGTCAGATATAGAGGCAGCAGGTGTAATAGTGATATGGACATGTAAATCAGTCCATCAGCCTTGCAGATTTGAGGTGGTCAGTCCCTCAGCCTGGAGAAGAGTTCAGCTCCATGGTCTGGATCATGGAGCTGAACTCTTCTCCAGGCTGAGGGACTGACCACCTCAAATACTATTTATCCAACGTTGATGGACTGATTACATCATCTTCATATCACTACTACACCTGCTGCCTCTATATTTGACTGAAGAAACCCACTGTGGAGGCGAAACGTTTCATCAGTAAAGATACCCAACTGTTGCACATGTGTCTAAATCATCAACTTGTGGGTATTTGATAACATTTTCTGCATTCCCCAAGGCTGATGAATGGTAGTAAATCTGTAGTCTGGTGGACCACCAGGCTGTGATGGTCGTGTGGACCTGTGGTTCACTAGCAGCAACAGTCTGGTGGACCAGCAGGTTGTGATGGCCGTGTGGACCTGTGGTCCACTAGCAGCAACAGTCTGGTGGACCAGCAGGTTGTGATGGCCGTGTGGACCTGTGGTCCACTAGCAGCAACAGTCTGGTGGACCAGCAGGTTGTGATGGTCGTATGGACCTGTGGTCCACTTGCAACAACAGTCTGGTGGACCAGTTTAGGAAATAGACGAAAAAAAATTAACAAATTACATAGAGGGTAGGCCTACCCTTGCAGGGTGATACATAAATCAAGTTAGGCCTACGCCAGGTGGGAAATTTGCACACGGGAACAACTCGGAATGACAGTCAAGACGCTATTTAGGCTTGAACCCCAGTAAGTTTTACCACACTACCCTCCAGCAGGGTAGTGTGGTTCATACACTAGGTCTGACTACCTCCAGCAGGGTAGTGTGGTTCATACACTAGGTCTGACTACCTCCAGCAGGGTGGTGTGGTTCATACACTAGGTCTGACTACCTCCAGCAGGGTAGTGTGGTTCATACACTAGGTCTGACTACCTCCAGCAGGGTGGTGTGGTTCATACACTAGGTCCCGACTACCTCCAGCAGGGTAGTGTGGTTCATACACTAGGTCTGGCTACCTCCAGCAGGGTGGTGTGGTTCATACACTAGGTCTGGCTACCTCCAGCAGGGTAGTGTGGTTCATACACTAGGTCTGGCTACCTCCAGCAGGGTATGTGGTTCAAAACACTAGGTCTGGCTACCTCCAGCAGGGTAGTGTGGTTCATACACTAGGTCTGGCTACCTCCAGCAGGGTGGTGTGGTTCATACACTAGGTCTGACTACTTCCAGCAGGGTAGTGTGGTTCATACACTAGGTCTGACTACCTCCAGCAGGGTGGTGTGGTTCATACACTAGGTCTGACTACCTCCAGCAGGGTATGTTGGTTCATACACTAGGTCTGGCTACCTCCAGCAGGGTAGTGTGGTTCATACACTAGGTCTGGCTACCTCCAGCAGGGTAGTGTGGTTCATACACTAGGTCTGACTACTTCCAGCAGGGTAGTGTGGTTCATACACTAGGGCTGAACTACCTCCAGCAGGTGGTGTGGTTCATACACTAGGTCTGACTACCTCCAGCAGGTAGTGTGGTTCATACACTAGGTCTGGCTACCTCCAGCAGGGTATGTGGTTCATACACTAGGTCTGGCTACCTCCAGCAGGGTAGTGTGGTTCATACACTAGGTCTGACTACCTCCAGCAGGGTAGTGTGGTTCATACACTAGGTCTGGCTACCTCCAGCAGGGTAGTGTGGTTCATACACTAGGTCTGACAACCTCCAGCAGGGTAGTGTGGTTCATACACTAGGTCTGACAACCTCCAGCAGGGTAGTGTGGTTCATACACTAGGTCTGGCTACCTCCAGCAGGGTAGTGTGGTTCATACACTAGGTCTGACAACCTCCAGCAGGGTGGTGTGGTTCATACACTAGGTCTGGCTACCTCCAGCAGGGTGGTGTGGTTTATACACTTGGTCTGACAACCTCCAGCAGGGTGGTGTGGTTCATACACTAGGTCTGGCAACCTCCAGCAGGGTAGTGTGGTTCATACACTAGGTCTGGCAATCTCCAGCAAGGTAGTGTGGCTCCTAAACTGGGTCTGTCAACCGCCAGCAGGGTAGTGTGACTCCTACACTGGGTCTGGTAACCTCCAGCAGGGTAGTGTGGCTCCTACACTTTGTCTGGCAACCTCCAGCAGGGTAGTGTGGCTCCTACCCTGGGTCTCACAACCTCCAGGAGGGTAGTGTGGCTCCTAAACTGGGTCTGGCAACCTCCAGCAGGGTAGTGTGGCTCCTACACTGGGTTGGCAACCTCCATCAGAGTAGTGTGGCTCCTACACTGGGTCTGGCAACCTCCAGCAGGGTAGTGTGGCTCCTACACTGGGTCTGGCAACCTCCAACTGGGTAGTGTGGCTCCTACACTGATTCATTGTCTTCTAGCAGCTTAAACAAGGGAGTATTTTGTCGTAAGTGCTCTGCTGAGGGAAGGAAGGCTTGGGTGAGGGGAGGAGAGCTTATGTGAGGGGAGGAAGGCTTGAGTGAGGGGAGAAGAGCTTTGGTGAGGCGAGGAAGGCTTGGGTGAGGGGAGGAGAGCTTGGGTGAGGGGAGGAAGGCTTGGGTGAGGGGAGAAGAGCTTGGGTGAGTGGAGGAAGGCTTGAGTGAGGGAGAAGAGCTTGGGTGAGGGAGAAGGCTTGGGTGAGGGGAGAAGAGCTGGTGAGGGAGGAAGGCTTGAGTGAGGGGAAGAAGGCTTGGGTGAGGGAAGGAAGGCTTGTGTGAGGGGAGGAAGGCTTGAGTGAGGGAAGAAGGCTTGGGCGAGAGGAGAAAGACTTGGGTGAGGGGTAAGACAATGAGGGGAGGGAAAGAGAACAATGAGAAAAGATGAGAGGAATATTGAAGATGCTGCTGCTGATGATGATAATGATGATAGTGATGATAATGATGATTGCGGTTGGTAAGTAGTTGTAAGTTAAGAAACTCTGGGTTGAAGGTCAGGAAGAGGAAACTGGATCAGCCGGGCTGTGGCTCGTACGTTGGTTTGCGTGCAGCCAGCAGCAACAGCCTGGTTGATCAGGCTCTGATCCACCAGGAGGCCTGGTCACAGACCGGGCCGCGGGGGCGTTGACCCCGGAACTCTCTCCAGGTAAAACTCCAGGTCCTCAAGTCAGTTCCTGACCAGCTGGGCTGTACTTCTTATGATGAACTGCGTGTGACCAGCAGTAACAGCCTGGTTAATCAGGCCTTGATGCTCCGGGAGGCCTGGCCTAGGACCGGGCTGCGGGGGAATTGACCCCGCTGAAATGTCCTTCAGTTATCCTTCAGGACTGTCTTGAAGTGGGAATCTTGACGGGTTCCTTCAGTCAGTTCCTGGTTATGTTGGATTGTGACCTGCTAGCACCAGTAGCCTGTCTGATCATACCTGGTTCATTACCGGGACGCAGGTAAGAACGCTCAAGAGCACGGAGAGAATACGAACGCAAAGAGGAATAAACCATACCACGGGCAGGGTTTGAACCTGCGATCAGAGAGTCATAAAACTCCAGACCGACGCGTTAACCACTGGACCAGATGGCTACAATAAGATTCATCCAACTAGGTATATTTATACACTATAGGAAGGTTAGCATAGGCCACCACTGTGACCACAAATGCAAGTTTTTACAGACGAATCTCCCGCCAGCGTGGCCGTGACGAACTCTAGCTCAAGTCCCCTCACAGTCGTCAACATGAGTTTTCTGACTCTCTGATCGCGGGTTCTAACCCCACCCGTGGTATGGTTTGTTTGTAACCGTGTCATTACGATTTTGTGTGTCAAAGAGGAATAGTCGACAAAGTCAGAGACTGACACAGTGAGAAGCTCTGTTCCTCAAGGCACAGTACTCGCCCCAGACAGTAGTAGTAAACAGAGTGAAGTCAGAGGCTGACACAGTGAAAAGTTCTGTTCCTCAAGGCATAGTACTCGCCCCAGACAGTAGTAGTAAACAGGGTGAAGTCAGAGGCTGACACAGTGAAAAGTTCTGTTCCTCAAGGCACAGTACTCGCCCCAGACAGTAGTAGTAAACAGAGTGAAGTCAGAGGCTGACACAGTGAAAAGTTCTGTTCCTCAAGGCACAGTACTCGCCCCAGACAGTAGTAGTAAACAGAGTGAAGTCAGAGGCTGACACAGTGAAAAGTTCTGTTCCTCAAGGCACAGTACTCACCCCAGACAGTAGTAGTAAACAGAGTGAAGTCAGAGACTGACACAGTGAAAAGTTCTGTTCCTCAAGGCACAGTACTCGCCCCAGACAGTAGTAGTAAACAGTGTGAAGTCAGAGGCTGACACAGTGAAAAGTTCTGTTCCTCAAGGCACAGTACTCGCCCCAGACAGTAGTAGTAAACAGAGTGAAGTCAGAGACTGACACAGTGAAAAGTTCTGTTCCTCAAGGCACAGTACTCGCCCCAGACAGTAGTAGTAAACAGAGTGAAGTCAGAGGCTGACACAGTGAAAAGTTCTGTTCCTCAGGGCACAGTACTCGCCCCAGACAGTAGTAGTAAACAGTGAAGTCAGAGACTGACACAGTGAAAAGTTCTGTTCCTCAAGGCACAGTACTCGCAAGAGCACCATAGAGCTGTTTCATTCTTAAGGCCAGATGATTAAAAGTATATCATCCATGGATAACCATGCTGGATAATCTTAAGATCAGAGATGACAAGAATGTTGCTATCAAAACTGTTAGGAGGATTAGACGCTGGATAACAAGAGATGTCAGAGGCACTACAGGAAGGAGATGAAAGTGAACAAGAAGGAAGGAGAGACCTATAATAGGAAGGAAGGAAGGAAGGAAGAGAGATACAACAGGAAGGCAGGAGAGACATACAACAGGAAGGCAGGAGAGACATACAACAGGAAGGCAGGAGAGAATACAACAGGAAGGCAGGAGAGACATACAACAGGAAGGCAGGAGAGACATCACAACAGAAGGCAGGAGAGACATACAACAGGAAGGCAGGAGAGACATACAACAGGAAGGCAGGAGAGACATGCAACAAGAAGGCAGG
This sequence comes from Cherax quadricarinatus, assembly GCF_026875155.1. Classification (NCBI taxonomy): domain Eukaryota; kingdom Metazoa; phylum Arthropoda; class Malacostraca; order Decapoda; family Parastacidae; genus Cherax; species Cherax quadricarinatus. Next base: position 1,210,912 of record NC_069486.1, read on the forward strand.
AGAGACATACAACAGGAAGGCAGGAGAGATATACAACAGGAAGGCAGGAGAGACATACAACAGGAAGGCAGGAGAGACATACAACAGGAAGGCAGGAGAGACATACAACAGAAGGCAGAGAGACATACAACAGAAGGCAGGAGAGACACAACAGGAAGGCAGGAGAGACAACAACAGGAAGACAGGAGAGACATACAACAGGAAGGCAGGAGAGACACAACAGGAAGGCAGGAGAGACATACAACAGGAAGGCAGGAGAGACACACAACAGGAAGGCAGGAGAGACACACAACAGGAAGGCAGGAGAGACACAACAGGAAGGCAGGAGAGACATACAACAGGAAGACAGGAGAGACATACAACAGGAAGGCAGGAGAGACATACAACAGAAAGGCAGAAGAGACATACAACAAGAAGGCAGGAGAGACACACAACAGGAAGGCAGGAGAGAACACAACAGGAAGGCAGGAGAGACACAACAGGAAGGCAGGAGAGACACAACAGGAAGGCAGGAGAGACACAACAGGAAGGCAGGAGAGACACAACGAAGGCAGGAGAGACACAACAGAAAGGCAGGAGAGACACAACAGAAAGGCAGGAGAGACACAACAGGAAGGCAGGAGAGACACAACAGGAAGGCAGGAGAGACACAACAGAAGGCAGGAGAGACACAACAGAAGGCAGGAGAGAAACACAAACAAGGAACGGCAGGAGAGACACAACAGAAAGGCAGGATAGACACAACAGAAAGGCAGGAGAGACACAAGAAGGCAGGAGAGACACAACAGAAAGGCAGGAGAGACACAACAGGAAGGCAGGAGAGAAACACAACAAGAAGGCAGGAGAGACACAACAGAAAGGCAGGATAGACACAACAGAAAGGCAGGAGAGACACAAGAAGGCAGGAGAGACACAACAGAAAGGCAGGAGAGACATACAACAGGAAGGCAGGAGAGATAAAGTGTAACAGAGAGGAAACGAAGGGAAATAGGGCAGGAAGGCAATATGAGGAAAGAGCAGGGGAAAGAATAAAAAAGAGGAAATAGAAGGAGGAAGAGGAGTCAGTCCGCTGTTGTTTAGGAAAATCTAGGAGATAAGATGAACCTTAATTAGTTAATGGAGATCCTGGGAGCAGACACTGTTGTTGTTGTTGTTGGTGTTGTTGTCTTATGGGACTCTCCAGTGTACCCTGCCAAGTGTTGCCAAAGTCACCCCTTACTGACCTTTCAGGGAGATATTTACATTCTCAGTGACCTTTATTGACCTCTTAGGGAACTGTTTACCCTATCACTTACCTTTATTGACCTCTCTGGGGATTGTTTACACTCTTAGTGACCCTTATTGATCTTTAAGGGGGGCGTTTACACCCATTAACCTTTACTGACCGCTAAGGGTAATGTTTACCCTCTCATTGACCTTTATTCACTTATAAGGGTAGTGTTTATCCTCTCAGTGACCTTTACTGACCTTCATTGATCATTTGGTCTGCAAGTGGTTAGCACCAACAGTGTGGTCGATCATTGCAGCAACGACGAGGTCTAGTTTGAGACCAAAATCGGCGCAGAGTAAGTGGAAGGCTGCACACACTCTGCATCGTTCCTCCCGGGTTGTATTCCATGTCCGGTCTTCTCGCTGGCTTCCAGATTCATTCTTCTGCAATCAAGTTTCTGTCCCAGGCTTCCACTTGGCCAATTGCATGTGACCGAGAAATTACCTGGGTGGGCTGAACTGGAATGACCTGACTGTGGGTCAGGTAGGTGGTGTTGGTTGCCAATATGACGTTTTTCAGATCATAGTTCTAGCTGCCCAGACAGCTTATGTTCCGAGTGGGGAAATTAGATCAAACAGAAATGATCCCAAATGGATAAACAGTAGATTAAAGCATCTCATTGGTCAAAAGAGAGACATATATAGGCGTATCAAAAGCGGAATCAAAGGGAATCAAGCTAAAAGAGACCCACTCAAAAGCAACTACGTCGGATCACCGACTGTGATAAGGAAATGTGTGAAAATCTCAACACTTCCTCTCACTTTTTACTCAGGAAGATATTAATGAAATTCCAGAAATAAATTATGTAGAACAGGACAGTAAACCATGCACGATTAAGGTAACTAGTGACATGGTCCTCAGACAAATAGATAAATTAAAACCTAACAAATCCCCAGGCCCTGATGAACTGTTTGCAAGGGTTTTAAAGGAATATAAAGAGATGTTTAGCAAACATTTGGTTAATCTTTTCAACATATCACTATAAACTGGCATAGTGACAGACAAGTGAAACATGACAAATGTAATGCCTACTTACAAAGCAGGATACAGGTCCTTAGCTTCGAGCTATAGACCAATAAGCCTTACCTCCATAGTGGGAATATTTATGGAATCAATATTGTCGAGGCAATTCGTAGCCATATGATAGGCATAAATTGATTAGTGAATCTCAACACGGTTTTACAAAGGGGCATTCCTGTCTTACGAATTTACTAACTATAGATAGCAGGGTTGACTGCTTTGAGGAGGATTCTTGCTAATACTTCAAAGAATATGAAGTTGACGTTATTTTACTTAATTGCCTTTACTCTTGTTTACCTAGCAGCAAGTAGATACCTGGGTGTTAGTCGACTGATGTGTCAGTATAGCTACTGAATTCCCTATTACCTGGAGTTTACCTGGAGAGAGTTCCGGGGGTCAACGCCCTCGCGGCCTGGTCTGTGACCAGGCCTCCTGGTGGATCAGAGCCTGATCAACCAGGCTGTTACTGCTGGTTGCACGCAATCCAACGTATGAGCCACAGCCCGGCTGGTCAGGTACCGACTTTAGGTGCTTGTCTAGTGCCAGCTTGAAGACTGCCAGGGGTCTATGGGTAATCCCCCTTATGTATGCTGGGAGGCAGTTGAACAGTCTCGGGCCCCTGACACTTATTGTATGGTCTCTTAACGTGCTAGTGACACCCCTGCTTTTCATTGGGGGGATGTTGCATCGTCTGCCAAGTCTTTTGCTTTCGTTGTGAGTGATTTTCGTGTGCAAGTTCGGTACTAGTCCCTCTAGGATTTTCCTATACTTATACCTGTGTAGTATATTGTAGATCGTATTATCCATGTATATATTTAGGCTCCCTTTCAGTAGGCTCAGTGACTAGCATGTGTGACGTCACGTGATGCGCATGTGTGCGTGAGAATCCCTGTAACTCTCTCAGTTCTCCACGCTTAGATCTACAGGCAACACAGGCAGTCTGGACTCTCCCTCCACACTCTGCCAATACATGTATAAGTATTACCATCCAACAAGTGTGTTTAAATCCAACCATCACATCTCCACGAACCCTCCCAACAGATGTGGGTAGCATCCAGGGGGACAAAATTAACCTAATTTGCCTGAAATGCTCGGCAAAAACCAGGGACTTTCTATATAGTATGTCACTGATGTCAGCTATGGTCTGTATAAGTTGTATCATGTACTTGTGGAAATAAAGATTATTATAATTAGTATTAATATTATTATTATGAAAATGATCCTGACACGGCAGTTCGCACTGCTTTCATTGTATCTGGTTCTCTCTCTCTCTCTCTCTCTCTCTCTCTCTCTCTCTCTCCTCTCTCTCTCTCTCCTCTCTCTCCTCTCTCTCTCTCCTCCTTCCTTTTCATCTCTCCTCTCTCTCTTCTTCTCCTCCGATTCTCCTCTTCTAGTGCCTCTCAGCCGTTTTCATTTTGGCTAATCTCTGCTTCTCTCACTTTTCCTTCCTGGAATTTCCTCTGATTAAGGTGAAGGCCTCTCAGAGCCGTTTATTCAATTCTTGGCATGCCTGCCTGTCATCCTTCACCAGTTCACTCTCTTATCCGCCTTAAATGGTATTGCCTGTGGTAATAGAGGTACCAGGAAGATCAGTGAAGTGTCTGGTACTGTACCAGGTAAAAGGAAGGTCAGTGGTGAGGTACCTGGTACTGTAACAGGTACCAGGAGGGTCGGTGGTGAGGTACCTGGTACTATAACGGGTGCCTGGAAAGTCAGTGGTGAGGTACCTGGTATTATAACGGGTACCAGGACGGTCAGTGGTGACCTGCCTGGTACCATAATTAACAGGTACCAGGAATACCAGTGGTGAGGTACCTACCTGGAGTCTACCTGGAGGGCATCCGGGGATCAACGCCCCCGCGGCCCGGTCCACGACCAGGCCTCCCGGTGGATCAGTGCTATAATCAACAGGTGCCAGGAAGCTCACTGGTGAACTTCCTGGTACTATAATTAACAGGTACCAGAAAGCTCAATGACGAGGTACCTGGTATTATAGACAACAGGTATCGGGTTTTAACCCCCCAAAAACTTTTTTTAACCTTTAAAACCCCCACGGGAATAATCACCGTCTGACCTTTTGGATTATCCTAAAAATTTTTAACATACATTACAAAAGGTTAATAATTTACTTATGTGATCTGTACCAAATAAACCCACCCCAAACCTTTTTTCTTACCCCTTGCCGTAAAAAAGGTCCACTATTCTCATGTTAGTGGAAGCTTGACTGTGTCCTCAAAACCTCCTGGATTTTCCCAGCTTAACCTGGGTACACTCTGCTTTAATGTGTAAATACTATAGAATATGTACAAAAACTTGGGGTTCCCCCAATGTAACTTTCAATAGAAAGTGTACAACACTGGGTGTTTCCCCCAATGTAACTATCTATAAAAAAGGAGGGAAAACATTTTTGGGGGTTTTTCCCCAATGTAACTTCATATAAATAGTGTAGCAACACGTGGGGGGTTCCCCCAATGTAACACAATAGAAATGTAGCAAACAAATGGGGTGTCCCACAAGTAACTATCATATAAATAGTGTACAACCACGTGGGTTCCCACAATGTAACTATCAATTTTGAATATGAGCAACACCGTGGGGGTTTCCCCCAATGTAACTATCATATAGAATAGTTAGCAACACTGTGGGGGGTTTTCCCCCAATGAACTATCATATAGAAAAGTGTAGCAACACGTGGGTGTTTTCCCCAAATTTAAATTATATAGAATAGGTACAACACACTGTGGGGGGGGGGTTCCCAATTAACTAACAAAGAAAAGTGTAGCAAAACACTGTGGTTCCACAATGTAACAAACATATAGAAAGTGTAGCAAAACACTTGGGGTTCCCCCCTTTTTTTAAAAAATTACCAACCACCTGACCAATTGGGGGCATTTGGGGCTTTAACCTAAGATTTTGGAAAACCTTGCCCGCAAAGGCAAATTTAAAAAATGCCTGGGGATGTTCCCCTTCTTTTTTTCGTTTTAAGTACTTTTAAAAAACCCAATGATTTTTTACCTCCTGAGCTAGGGGGATGATAAATGGGGGAAAAATTTCCCCCGCTGCCCGGGCCCCTGCCCGGCCCTTTTTAATGATAGATTGAAAATCCTTTTTTACCCCTGGCCACAAAGTATCCCCCCTGGAATAAACCTGGCGTCAGGAGCTGATTTTTGGAAATAAAAACCAGACGGAAAAATACAATATTAGTCATAACCCAAGGAACAATACGACGGAACATACAATAAGATCAAACAGACAAACATGCAACAGGTACAATAAGTACAGACAGACAGGAACAATACAGACAGACAATATAATAAGTACCGAAACAGGAAAATCAGGAGGACAATACAAGTACAATACAACAGGGAAAAAAACAATATAGGAAATAAGACAGGGAAAATAAGAAGGGAAAATACAAACAGAAAAATACAGACATGAAAATACAGACAGGAACAATACAGGACAAAAACAAACAACAGGAAAAATCAGACAGAAAAAAAAAACAATTCAGACGACAATTTCAGACATGAACAATACAGCAGGAACAATACAGAAGGAAAAACAATCAGACAGAACAATACAGCCCCCAACAACCAGACTGAAAAAAACGCGGGAACAATCAGAAAGGAAAACAATACAGACAGGGCAATACAGACAGGGAAAAAATAAAAGGGGCAATTCAGACAGAACAATAAAAAGAAAAATGGAACAAACAGAAGGAACAATACAGACAGGAACAATAAGACAGAAAAAAAAAGGGGGGAAAAAAAACAATACAGACAGGGGCAATAAACCCGGAACAATACGACAGGAACAATACAACAGGAACAAAACAGACAACAATACAACAGGAACAAAACAGACAGGAAAATACAGACCGGAACAAAACAACAGGACAATAAAACAGGAACAAAAAACCCAGGAAAATACCAGCAAAACAACAGGAAAAAAAAAAACAAACGGGCAAAACAACGGAAAATACAGACAGGGAAAAATCAGACAGGACAATACAACGGAACAATCAAAAGGAACAATACAACAGAACAATACAACAACAAATAAGTACAACATACAGGGAAAAATACGACAGACAATACAGACAGGAACAATACAGAAGGAAAAATAAAAACAGGGCAATACAACAGAAAATAAAGACATCAAACAGGACAAAAAGACAGGGCAAAACGACAGGAACAAACAGACAGGTTTCAAAAAAATAAAACAGAAAATACAAAGGAAAAATACCAAACAAACAACAGGGAAAAACAGACAGGATCAAAACAGACAGAACAAAACAGACAGGAAAATCAGACAGAAAAATACAAAAACAAACAGACAGGGAAAAAAAAGAAGGAACAAAACAGACAGGGCAATAAACAGGAACAATACGAAGGACAATAAAACGGAACAATCAGACAGGACAATACAGACGAACAACAACAGGGAAAATACAGACAGGACAAACAACAGGAAAAATACAACAGGAAAAAATACAACAGGGAAAAAACAACAGGAACAAAACAACAGGAACAATAAACAAACAAAAAACAGACAAAAAACCAATCAGCAGGAAAATACAGACAGGGCAAAAAACACAAAACAGAAACAATACAACAGGAACAATACAGACAGAACAAACAGAAGGGCAATACAACAGGAACAATAAACAGGGCAAAAGACAGAACAATACAAAAGAAATACAACAGGAACAAAACAGACAGGAACAATTTACAAACCAAAAAAAACAATACAGACAGGAACAAACAAAAGGAACAAAACAACAGGATCAACACAGGAAAAAATACAACAGGGAAAAATACAGACAGAACAATAAAACAGGAACAATACGACAGGGAACAATACAACAGGAACAATACAGACCGGAACAATACAACAGGACAATACAACAAGACAATACAGACAGGGCAAAACAGACAGGGCAATACAAAAAGGAACAAAACGACAGGGAACAATACAGACAAACAAACAGGGAAAAATCAAAAGGGGAAAAAACGACAGGGCAATAAAAAGAAACCACGACAATACAACAGGAAAAAAACCCCAAAACAAAAAACAGGAACAATACAGAAGAACAAAACCCGAAAAAAAGACAGGGAAAAATTCCCCGGACAATGACCAAAAAAGAAAAAGAACAATACAACAGAACAAACAGACAGGAAAAAAACAAAAGGGAAAAAACAAAGGAACAATAAAAGGAACAATCGCGACAATACAGACAGGAAAAATACAGACAGGGAAAATACAGACAGGAAAAACAGAAGGGCAAACAATAAACAAAAAACGAAACAAAACAGACAGGAACAATAAGACAGGGAAAAAAAAACAGACAGGAAAAACAATAAAGACAGTACATACAAAAAGAACCAAAAAACAATAAAAAGGAACAATACAGAAGAACAATACGACGGGCAATACAGACGGGGGCAATAAGCAGTCATACAAAGGGAACAATACAAAAAGGGCAAAAACAGACAGGAAAAAAACAGACGGAAACAATACAGACAGGGTAAACAGACGGATCAAAACAACAGGAACAATACAGAAAAAGACAGGGAAAAATACAGCAGGCAATAAAGACAAACAAAAAACAGAACAAACAAAAAGGACAATACAGACAAAACAATAAAGGACAATACAAAAGGGCAAAACAACAGGGAAAAACAGACAGGGAAAAACAACGGAACAATACAGACAGGGAAAATACGACAGGGCAAACAAAAGGAACAAAACAAAGGGAACAATACAGAAAGAACATACAACAGGGCAAACGACAGGGAAAAAACGACAGAACAATACAAAAACGGGGCAATCAGACAGGGCAAAACAGACAGACAATACAGACAGGGAAAAATACAAAGGAACAAACAACAGGGAAAAATACACAGGACAATACAGACAGACAATACAGAAGGGAACAATACAGACAGGAACAATCAGACGGAACAATACAGACAGGAACAATACAACAGAACAATACAGACAGGGAACAATACAGACAGGAAATACAAAAAAGGAACAAAAACAAAAGGAACAATACAACAAACAATACAACAGGGAAAAATCAAAACAAACAATACAACAAACAAAACAACAAAACCCAAAACAACAAACAAACACAAACAAAAAACCCAACCCAAAAAAAGGGCCCCTTACAACAGACAATACAACAAACAAAACACAACAAAACTCAAACAAACAACAAAAAATAAAAAAATTACAACAAACCAAACAACAACAACAACCAAACAACAACAACAACAACAACAACATACAACAAACATACAACAACAAAAAACACACAAACAACAACAAACCAAAAAAAACATAAACCCCAAACAAACATAAAAACCCCAAACAACTAACAAACACAAACAAACCCCCCCAAAAAACACAAATCAAACCCCAAAAAACCCCCAAACAAAAATTAAAAAATCCAAAAATTTTTAAAAAAAAACCAAAAAAAATTTCTCCAAACTAACTCTAGGAGACTTTAATTTATCATTTTGTTTGGGAATTTTTTGAGGGGAATTTAAAATCATACGACTTTTTAAGAAGTTTTTAGGATTGTTTTTTAAAGCAGTTTGGGGACAAAACCTACAAGGGGAAATAACCGCTTGACTTAGTTGGCAAAAAGAACCCCTTGTTAAAAATTTTTGAAATTTTCTGAGGAAGGGGTGCTAGCGCACAAATCTTTTTAATTTAGCATTAAATGGAAGTACGTTAGTAGCGAAACTCAGAAAAGTCCCGTTTTCGCTTAGAGATTACGAGGGGGCTTAGAGAACACTTATCATCTGTTGACTGGGGTAACGAAGAGGCTATCAATTGACTTTTTCTGAACATTTAAAACTGCTGCCAAAGAGCGTTTACCCCCATATAAAAAAAATTGTCAAATAAAAATGACCCAAAATGGATGAAAATAGGCTCAAATATCTACTAGGAAAAAAAAAAGGAATTTATGGGCTATCAAAGAGGGGGGTATCTTATTAGTTATTGACTTAAAAGGGACTTAAAAAGGGGTAAAAAAAGCAAAAAGGGGGACTTGAAATTAAATTTTGCTGGGGGACTCGAAAAAAAAAACCAAAAAATTTTTTTCCAGGTTAAAAAAAAAGTTGAGAAAAGATGGGCCCCCTTTAAAAAAATAACTATGGGCACCTTACTGAAAAAGAGAATGAAATGTGCTTGATTTTTAAAAAATTATTTTCCTCAGTTTTTACACGGGAAAGACACTAACAATTTTCCAGTAATTATTTTTTACAGGGGGCTAGAAAAAGAAAATTATGTAACATCACAGTCACTATAAAGGGGTTGGGGGGCAGATAACAGACTGAAGCAAAATAAGCGCCAGGCCTGATGGGGTTTTTTTCAAGGGTTCTTAAGGAATGCAAAATGGAACTCTGTGAACCATTAAAATATTTTTTTAATTTATTTTCAAACAGGTGTAGGTCTGTATTTTAAAGAGGGCTAATGTAACTCCTATTTTAAAAACGGGGGACAATCGTTACCGTAAAATTTCCCGCCCAATAACCCTGACCTAAATTGTGGGCAAATTACTAGAGTCAATTATAGCTGGATTATAAGAAGCCATCTCGATAAGCATAGTTTGATTAATGATACTCAGCGGATTACAAGGGGCCGGTTTTGTCAATAATTTATTAATTTTCTTCAGAAAAAGTTTTGGGCGTTGCCCACAAAAAAGAATTTGATATTTTTTACTTAGATTTTAGTAAGGCTTTTGATAGAGTTCCGCACCATAGATTTAAAGAAAGTGGCAGTCATGGCGGGGGGGGGAAAAAGTGCTCTCGTGGATCGAGTCATGGCTCACTGCGGGGAAGCAGAGAGTGCCAAAAGGGGGTTTAAACCCAGGGGGGTCTGTAAAAAGGGCGTTCCACAGGGATCAGTTTGGGCCCGTTGTTTTTTATAAAATTATATCATGATCTGATGAGGGAATTTATATTATTTTAGAAAATTCGCCGAGACAAAAGAAGGTAGGAAAATTGTTCAAACGTAGTGTTAGGGAAATTCAGGGGGATTTAAAAAAAACCTTTTTCTTGGTCAGAAAGTGGCAGATGCAGTTCAATGTAGATAAATGCAAGGGTTTTGAGGGGTTGGGGGGGCCCCAAAAAAAGTATTATAAATTTTAAAAGATGTAGAACTTTTCATAAGTTGCGGGGGGACTTGGGGGGTTATGGGAGCAGCAACCTTAAAAACCAAGACAGCAACCTAAGCGTACGTTAAGGAAATATTCGGGGGTTTTATCAAGAAGTGTAAGCAACAGAAGTCCCAAAGGTCTTTCTGCATTTTTTTTTATCATTGTAAGGCCTCACCCTAATTATGCGCTCAGTTTGGGCCCGTTTCAAAATGGACATAAATTCTTTAAAAAAAACATTTAGGTGGGGTGACTAAATTAATACATAGCATCAGAAATTTCCTTTTGAAGAAAAATTGAAGATCTTAGTTACATTCATTTTTAGACGAAGAAGGGGGAGACGTCAAGTGTTAAGTGGAAAATAGGGATAAATAAAGGGAATTAATAAGGGCTTGGGATGTCTCTCCAAAGAGAAAAGCGCGTAAAGGATTTAAAAAGGTAAGTTTTTAATTTAAAAGGACTAGGAAGTATGGGTTTTGGAAATGGGTAGTTGATGAGTGGAACGTTAAAAACCCAGTTGGGTTTTTGGGCTGGGGCTTTGGGTATTTCAAATCTAGGTTGGATAAGTACAGAGTGGGAGGGTTGGTTTTGGGGGGGACTTTACATCAAGTTTTTCTTGGGGGCATTTAAAATTGGGTTGGGCAAAATTTTTTTTGTGGGAAGAAATTTTAAAGGACCTGCCTTATGGGGCCCGCAGGCCCCCGCAGTGTTTTCCCCCTTTTCTTATGTTCTTTGTTCTTAAAATACACACAACAAAAACAAAACACACAACACACACAAAAACCTACACACACAACATACACACACACATCATACACACCACAACATACACACACAACACAAACATTTACACACAAACATTACACACACACACAACATACCACACAACATACACACACAACAACATACACACACACACACATACACACACCAACATACACAACAAATACACACACACACATACACACACAACATTATACCCACACCACAACATACACACACACATACATTACACACACACAACAAAACAAAACATACACACACAACCTACACACACAAACATACACGCACACACAACATACACACACACACAACATACACACACAACATACACACACACAAACTACACACACAACAAATCCACACACACCCACAAAATACACACACACACTCAACATACAACACACACAACATACACACACAACATACCACACACAAACATACACACACAACATACACACACACATACACCAACACAACATACACACACACAACATACACACACCACACAAACATACACCACACACAATATACACACAACATACACACAACAACAAACACCACACAACATACACCCACAACATACACACACACTATACACACACACACAACATACACACACCCAACCTAACATCACACATCATACACACCACATAATACACACACAACCATACACAAACACACACACATACACACAAATACACCCACCCACAAATCACACAACACATACACACACACAACATACACACACACAACATACACACACAACATACACACCACATTACACACACACACAACATTACACAACAAACAATACCACACACAACCATACACACACAAACATACACACACACAACACCAACATACACACACACAACTACACACACCACACACAACATACACAACATTACAACATACCACACACACAAACATACACACGCACACAACATAACACACACCACACACAAACATATACACTCGCACAACATACACACACACAACATACACACACACAACATCCACACACAACCTACCACAAACAACATAACCACACACACATAACAACCACACACACAACATACACACACAACATACACACACACACACATACACACACACAACATACACCCACAACACATACCCACAACAACATACACACACAACAACATACACACACAACATACACACACACACAACATACACACACACAACATACATACAACAACATTACCACACACAACATACACAACACACAACATACAAACACAAACATACACCACACACACAACATACATACACACACAACATAACACCACCCACAACATACAAACACACACAAACATACACACACAACAACCATACCACACACAACATACACACACACAGCATACACACACACAACATACACACACAACATACACACACAACAAACCTACACACCCCATTACGTCCACAACACACAACACCACAACAAACATACACAACACAACATGCACACACAACATACACACACCACATACACACACAACATACATACACACACACATAACATACACACACACACAACATACACCACACACAACAATACAAACACCACAACATTACAACACAACATACACACTCACAACACATAGACACACAAGATACACACACACACAAGCATACACACACACACACATACACACACAACACACACACACAACACACAAACACACACAACACACACAACATACACACACAACATACACACACACAACATACAACACAACAACATACACACACACAATCCATCCACACACACACATACACAACATGCACACACACACAACATACACACACACACAGCATACACACACAACATACACACCCACAAACATACCACACAACAACAACATACACCCACACAACATCTACACACCACATTTGCACACACACACACAAACATAACAACATACACACACACAACATTACACACACACAACATACACACACAACATACACACACACACAACATACCGCACAACACAACGTACTCCACACACATAAACACACACCACATCATACACACACCTACTGACACACACACAACATACACACACACACTACATACACAACACACACAACATACACCACACAACATACACACACCACATACACACACACACAACATACACACACACACAACATACACACACACAACATACACACACACTCAACATATACACACACAACATACACACACAACACACCACACACAACATACACACACACACAACATACACACACACACACACAACATACACACACACACAACATACACACACAACATACACACATACACACAACATACACACACAACATACACACACACATACACACACACACAGCAAACACACACACAACATACACACACAACATACACACACACAACATACACAACATACACACACACAACATACACACACAACATACACCACACAACATACACACCCAACATACACACACACACACAACATACACAAAACACACACATACACACACACAGCATACACACACACACACAACATACACACACACACAACATACACACACAACATACACACACAACACAACATACACACACAACATACAAAACACAAACATACACACACACACAACATACACACACAACATACACACACACACAACATACATACACACACACACACACACACACACACACACACACACACACACACACCACACACACACAACATACACACACACACACACAAACACACACACACACACACACACACACACACACACACACACACACACACACACAACACACACACACACACACACACACACACACACCCCACAAAGCAGCAGAAGCTAGGATATAGAGTTTAGAAGAGGAATTGAAAAATCTGAAGCAGCCTAAAGAACTAAAGAACATTTTGGGATTGACAACAGAGACTGCTACCTCAGCCACAAATAAGGGGACTGTAGGGAAAGAAGGGGCACAACTGCATGGAGAAGGTCTATCAGAGGAGACTGTAGCAAATGAAAGAGCTAAGCTTTATGTGGAGGCCCTAACAGACAACAGCAGAGCCCAGGGAAAGCCGAGAAGGGAAAAATGACAGGCCACTGAGCCCAAGTACATTAGCCAGTGAAACTGATGAAAGGAAAGCTGCAGTGGAGGAAACCAAATTAAATGAGGGGATGCACAGGGATATGCAGTGGGAGAATGAAAGAGTGAGGTCAGTCTTTGTGTATGGGCTCCAGGAAGTTGAAGGGGAAACATATGAAGCAAGAAAACAAGGGGAAAAAAACAATTGAAAGCATCATGAAATCAATAGGAGAAGACGACATGACCCAGCTGGAAAATTTTCGGAGAATAGGGGGGTTTGTAAAAAAAAGAACCCAGCCAGTGAGAGTGACCTTCAAGGCAGAAGTGACTCGGACCAGGATCCTGCAGGAGAAAGCACGATTAAGGGACATGCCGGCCTACAGGAAGGTGTATCTCGACCGCGACAGAACACAAGAAGAAAGGCAGAAACTGAGAGAGATGGTACAAAGGCGAAAGGAGGAAAGAGAGGGGATGCAGAAGACAGACAGGAGATCCCTGACCCAGGAAGAAGATCAAATACAGCCTCCCTCACAACTTCCTATAGAAGCCTCCCAACCAGGTCAACCCCAGTGCAACCAAACACTCTAAATCAAAACTCCCAAGCCACATCCCATGCCCCCACCCACTACATTACAAATTCCACCCCCACAGCAACAACCCATAGTTCCTTACCAGGTCTCCCACTTCCCCAACCCCAATATACCTCCCAGACCACAGTCTTAGAAAAGAAGTTGAAGGTGTGGTATACAAATGCAGATGGAATAACAAACAAGTATGAGGAGTGGCATGAAAGAATCAAAGAGACATCCCCAGACATAATAGCACTCACAGAAACAAAACTCACCAGAATAATAACAGATTCAATCTTTCCATCCGGATACCAAATCCTCAGGAAAGACAGAGGGAGGAGAGGGGAAGGAGGAGTTGCACTACTCGTTAAAAACCAGTGGGATTTTGAGAAAATGGAAGGAATGGATGGCATGGGCGAAAGGGACTACTTAGTAGGAACAATCCAGTCTGAGGGACATAAGGTGATAATTGCAGTAATGTACAACCCACCACAGAACTGCAGGAGGCCAAGAGAAGAATACGATGAGAGCAACAGAGCAATGATCGACACACTAGCCGAGGTGGCCAGGAGAGCACACATGGGGGGAGCAAAGTTACTAGTTATGGGTGATTTCAATCACAAGGAGATTGACTGGGAAAACCTGGAGCCCCATGGGGGTCCCGAAACATGGAGAGCCAAGATGATGGATGTGATACTGGAAAACCTCATGCATCAACATGTTAGAGACACTACCAGAGAGAGAGGAGAGGATGAACCAGCAAGGCTGGACCTTGTATTCACCATGAATAGTTCGGACATCGAGAATATTATGTATGAAAGGCCCCTGGGAGCTAGTGATCATGTGGTTCTGTGCTTCGACTACATAGTTGAGCTCCAAGTGGAGAGAGTAGCAGGAATAGGCTGGGAAAAACCAAACTACAAAAGGGGGAACTACTCAGGCATGAGGAACTTCCTTCAAGACATTCAGTGGGAGAGGGAACTGACAGGAAAACCAGTACAAGAAATGATGGACTATGTAGCAACAAAATGCAAGGAGGCAGAGGAGAGGTTTGTTCCCAAGGGAAACAGAAATAATGTGAAGAACAGAACGAGTCCTTGGTTCACCCAAAAGTGTAGGGAGGCAAAAACTAGGTGTACTAGAGAATGGAAAAGGTACAGAAGACAGAGAACTCAGGAAAATAAAGAAATCAGCCGAAGAGCCAGAAACGAATATGCACAGATAAGAAGGGAGGCTCAGAGACAATATGAAAATGACATAGCATTAAAAGTAAAGACTGACCCGAAGCTGTTGTACAGCCACATCGGGAGGAAAACAACAGTCAAGGACCAGGTAATCAGACTGAGGAAGGGTGATGGGGAATTCACAAGAAACGACCGAGAGGTATGTCAGGAGCTCAACACAAGATTTAAAGAGGTACTTACAGTGGAAAGCAGTAGGACTCCAGGAAATCAGAACAGGGGGGCACACCAGCAAGTGCTGGATGAGGTACATATAACCAAGGAGGAGGTGAAGAAGCTGCTCTGCGAACTTGACACCTCAAAGGCGGTGGGACCAGACAACATCTCTCCATGGGTCCTTTTAAAGAGGGAGCAGAGATATTGTGTGAGCCATTAACAAAGATCTTCAACACATCTTTCGAAACTGGGCAACTCCCTGAGGTATGGAAAATGGCAAATGTAGTCCCAATTTTTAAAAAGGGAGACAGACATGAGGCACTAAACTACAGACCTGTATCGCTAACGTGTATAGTATGCAAGGTCATGGAGAAGATCATCAGGAGGAGAGTGGTGGGGCACTTGGAAAGAAACAAGTGTATAATTGACAACCAGCACGGTTTCAGGGAAGGAAAATCCTGTGTCACAAACCTACTAGAGTTTTATGACAAGGTGACAGAAGTAAGACAAGAGAGAGAGGGGTGGATCGACTGCATATTTTTGGACTGCAAGAAGGCCTTCGACACAGTTCCTCACAAGAGGTTACTGCAAAAGCTAGAGGATCAGGCACACATAACAGGAAAGGCACTGCAATGGATCAGACAATACCTGACAGGGAGGCAACAACGAGTCATGGTACGCGACGAGGTGTCAGAGTGGGCGCCTGTGACAAGCGGGGTTCCACAGGGGTCAGTCCTTTGGACCTGTGCTGTTCTTGGTATATGTGAACGACATAACGGAAGGGATAGACTCGGAAGTGCCCTTGTTTGCAGATGATGCGAAGTTAATGAGAAGAATCAAATCGGATGAGGATCAGGCAGACTACAAAGAGACCTGGACAGGCTACAAGCCTGGTCCCGCAACTGGCTCCTTGAATTTACCTGCAAAGCAAAATTAGATTGGGGAAGGGGAAAAAAGACCGCAGACCCCAAATTTT
>NC_069486.1:1228705-1346205 GCF_026875155.1 Cherax quadricarinatus
GAAGGGCTGGAGGCAGTGGAGAATGTCATGTCTGAGGGCCAATGTTTGGTGTGAATATAATGCAGGGAATTCGTAGTTTGAAGTTAGGGGAGGTGCGGGATTACCAAAATGTTGTCCAGAGGGCCTGGAGGAGGGTTGTTGAGGGGGTTCGGACATGTAGAGGAGAATGGAGCGAACAGAATGACTTCAAGAGTGTATCAGTCTGTAGTGAAGGAAGGCGGGGTAGGGGTCCAGGGCTAGGAAGGGTTGGAGGGAGGCGGGTAAAGGAAGGTTTTGTGTGCGAGGGGCTTGGCTCTCCAGCAGGCATGCGTGAGGTGTTTGATAGAGGAATGGAGGGGACTCCATTCACTCCTATCAAACACGCTCACGCATGCCCTGCTGGAAACGTCCAAGCCCTCGCACACAAGAAAACCTCCTTTATACCCCTCCCTCCAAACCCTTCATAGGCGACCCCTACCCGCCTTCCTTCCCACTACAGGATGATACACTCTGAAGGTCATTCTGTTTCGCTCCATTCTTCTCACATGTCCGAACCACCTCAACAAAAACCCTTCCTAAGCCCTTGGGACAAACCAGGTTTTGGTAAATCCCGCACCTCCTCCTCCTAACTTCCAAAAACTACGAATTCTCTGCATTATATTACACCACACATTGCCCTCAGACGATGACATTCTCCCACTGCCTCCAGCTTCTCCTCGCTAACATTCAATCACCACGCTTTCACCACCCATATAAGAGCGTTGGGTTAAAACTATACTCTCATACATCCCCTCTTTGCCTCCAAGGACAAAGTTCTTTGTCTCCACAGACTCCTAGTGCACCACTACTCTTTTTCCTATCAATTCTATGATTCACCTCATCTTTCATAGCCATCCGCATGACACGTTCCACTCCCAAAAAAAATCTGATACGTTCACCACCTCCATACTCTCTCCCTCAAATCTGATATTCAATTTTTCATCACACTAATCTTTTTGTTATCATCATAACCTTCTCTTTCCTGTATTTCCCTTTAATTTTCTTCTTTTGCACACCCTACCAAATTCATCCACAATCTCTGCAATTTCTCTCCAGGTTCTCCCAAGAGCCAGTGTCATCAGCAAAGAGCTGCTGTGACAACTCCCTTTGTGTGTGATTCTTTATCTTGTAACTCCACGCCTCTTGCCAAGACCCTCGATTTACTTCTCTATACAACCCCATCTATAAATATATTAAACAACCACGGGTGACATAACACATCCGTGTCTAAGGCCTACTTTTACTGGGAACAAATTTCCCTCTTTCACATACTCTAACTTGAGCCTCACTATCCTCGTAAAACTTTCACTGCTTTCAGTAACCTACCTCCTACACCATACACTTGCAACATTTGCCACATTTGGCCCCCCCTATCCCACCCTGTCATACGCCTTCTCCCAATCCATAAATGCCACAAAGACTTTTAGCCCTTATCTAAATACTGTTCACTTATATGGTTTCACTGTTAAACACTGGTCCACACACCCCCTACCTTTACTAAAGCCTCCCTTGTTATCTGTATTCCTTTTCTCCGTTTACTCTTAATTCTTTCAATTATAAACTCTACCATCAATTTACCAGGTACACTCAACAGACTTATCCCCTATAATTTTTGCACTCTCTTTTATCCCCTTTGACTTTATAAAAAGGAACTATGCATCGCTCTATGCCAATCAGTTAGGTACCTTACCCTCTTCCATACATTTATTAAATATTGCACAACCACTCCAAAACTATATCCCCCACCTTGCTTTTAACATTTTCTATCTTTATCCCAATCAATCCCGGTGCTTACCCCTTACTGTTTTACCTACTGCCTCACGAACTTCCACCCACACTCACCAACTGGCTCTTCCTCACTCCACAATATGTTATTCCTCCTTGCCCTATACACGAAATCACAGCTTCCCTATCTTCATCAAACATTTATGCAATTCTTCAAAAATATTCCTTCCTTCTTCCCAATACCTCTAACTTCCTCCATTTAATAAATCTCCTCTCCTATTTTTAACTGACAAATCCATTTGTTCTGCTAGGCTCCTCTTAACTTGTTAATCTCACTCCAAAACTTTTTCTTATTTTCAACAAAAATTTGTTTGATAACCAATCTCACCCCTCTATCATTTTGCTCTCTTTTTACATTGCTTCCACCACTCCTTAACTTCTTCCTTTTTCTCCATATCTCTTCCCTCTTGCATCACTTCTACTTTGTATAAAACTTCTCATATGTGACTTTTTCTCCTACTACTCTCTTTACAACATCATTCACCAAAATCGTCCTCTTCCCTCCTTTGCACCACTTTCCTGTAACACCAAACTTCTGTGAACACTCTAACACTACATATTTAAAACCTACCCCATACCTCTTCGACCCCTTGCCTATGCTCTCATTAGCCATCTATCCTCCAATAGTGTTTATATTTACCCTAACTGCTCATCTTTTAGTTTATAAACCTTCACCTCTCTCTTCCCTGATGCTTCTATTCTCCTTTGTATCCATCTACCTTTTACTCTCAGTGCTAGCATACAAAAAAATACTAGAAAGTGATCTGATATATCTGTTGGCCCCTTATAACATGTTTACATCCTGAAGTCTACTCAACATCTTTTTATCTTCCAATACATAATCCAACCAAACTACTGTCAATTCGCCCCTACATCATATCGTTGTATACTTAATTATCCTCTTTTTCTTAAAATATGTATTAACCTATAACTAAACCCCTTTCTATACAAAGTTTCAATCAAAGGGCATCCCAATTATCATTTACACCTGGGCACCCCAAACTTACTTCTACCACACCCTCTCATAAAAAGTTTCTCCTACTTTTGCATTCAAGTCCCCTAACCACAAATACTCTCTCACTTGGTTCAAAGGCTCCTATACATTCACTTAACATCTCCCAAAATCTTTCTCTCTCCTCTGCATTCTCTCTTCTCCAGGTCATACACGCTGATTATGACCACTTCTCGCATCCAACCTTTACTTTAATCCACATAATTCTTGAATTTTACACATTCATATTCTTTTTCCTCCTTTCCATAAACTGATCATTGAACATTACTGCTACCCTTCCTTTGCTCTAACTCTCTCAGATACTCCAGATTTAATCCCATTTATTTCCCCCCACTGAAAAACTTCTCCTACCCCTCTTCAGCTTTGTTTCGCTTAGGGCCAGGACATCCAACTTCTTTTCATTCATAACATCAGCCAATCATCTGGTTTTGTCATCCGCACTACATCCACGCACATTATAAGCCAAACCCAGTTTAAGTTTTATAAAGTTTTTCTTCTTCTCTTTTTTAGTAATTGTATACAGGAGAAGGGGTTTACTAGCCCCATTGCTCCGGCATTTTAGTCGCCTCATACGGGACACGCATGGCTTGCGGAGGAAAGATTTTTTCCACTTCCCCATGGACAATAGAAGAAATAAAAAGAACAGAGCTATTTAGAAAACACGGAGAAAAACTAGAGTGTAGGTATATATATATATGCATGTGCGATGTCTGTGAAGGTGAACCAAAGTGTAAGTAGGAGTAGCAAGAATTCCCTGTTATCTTAGGTGTTTATGAGACAGAAAAAAGAAACCCAGCAATCCTACCATCATGCAAAAACAGTTACAGGTTTTTGTTCACAAGTTAATCTGGCAGGACGGTAGTACTTCCCCTGGGTGGTTGCTGTCTACCAAACCTATATATATATATATATATATTTATATATATATATATATATATATTATATATATATATATATATATATTATATATATATTTTCAACAAGTCGGTTCGTCTCCCACCGAGGCAGGGTGACCCAAAAAAGAAAGAAAATCCCCAAAAAGGAAAAATACTTTCATCATCTTCAACACTTTCACCAAAACTCACACATTATCATGCTTTTTGCAGAGGCTGCTCAGAAATAAAACAGTTTAGAAGCATATGGTATAAAGATACACAAATATCCCTCCAAACGGACAATATCCCAAACCCCTCCTTTAAAGTGAGGCATTGAACTTCCCATTTCCAGGACTCAAGTCCGACTTATGAAATACAACCGGTTTCCCCTGAATCCCTTCACTAAAATTATTACCCTGCTCACACTCCATACAGATGTCAGGTCCCAGTATCATTCGTTCTCCATTCACTCCTATCTAACACACTCATGCACGCTTGCCTGGAATCCAAGCCCCTCGCTCACAAAACTCCTTTACCCCTCTTTCCAACCTTTCGAAGGACGACCCCCTAACCCTCTTTCCTTCCCCGATAGATTTATATGCTTTCCATGTCATTCTACTTTGATCCATTCTCTCTAAATGACCCAAACCACCTCACAACCCCTCTTTGCCCTCCTGACTAATGCTTTTATTAATCCACCACCTTCTCCTATTTCCACACTCCGCGATTTTCTGCATAATATTTACCACCACACATTGCCCTTAGAACAGGACAATCTCCACGCTCCAACCGTCTCACTCGCTGGTGCATTTACCACCCAAGCTTCAATTCCTATAGAGTGTTGGTACTACTATACTTTATACATTCCCTCTTAGTGCCTCCATAGATAACGTTTTTTGACTCCAATAATACCTCAACGGCACCACTCACCTTTTTTTCCCCCTCATCATTTCTATGATTACCTCATCCTTTCATAAATCATCCGCCGACACGTCAACTCCAAAGTATCTGAAAACATTCACTTCGTCCATTCTCCTCCTCCCCAAATTGATATCAATTTTTCTTTATCTAAATCATTTGAACCCTCATCACCTTACTCTTTTCTTATGTTCACTTTCAATTTCTATCTTTACACACATTCCCAAACTCATACATAACCTTTGCAATTTTTCTTTACAAGAATCTCCATAAGACAGTAATCAGCAAAAAGTAACTGTGGGTCAGTCCATTTTGAATTTGGATTCCCCAAAATTTTAATATTATTATAATATTATATATACATAATATATACCTGGGATATTTCTTTCTTTCAACACACCGGCCGTTATCCCCACCGAGGCGGGGTGGCCAAAAGGAAAAACGAAGTTTCTCCTTTTCACTTAGTAATATATACCGGAGAAGGGTTACTTAGCCCCTTGCTTTCCCGGCATTTCATTTTAGTCGCTTCTTACAACACGCATGGCTTTACGGAGGAAGAATTCTGTTCCACTTCCCATGGAGATAAGAGGAAATAAACAAGATAAAGAACTAGAAAGAAAATAGAAGAAAACCAGGGGGTTGTGTATATATGTGCTTGTACATGTATGTGGATGAAAGAAAACAGATGCGCTGATGTTATGAATGAAAAGAAGTTGGATGTCCTGGCCCTAAGCGAAAACAAAGCTGAGAGGGGCGTAGGAGAGTTCAGTGGGGGGAAATAAATTGGATTAAATCTGGAGTATCTGAGAGAGTTAGAGCAAAGGAAGGGGGTAGCAGTAATGTTAAATGATCAGTTATGGAAGGAGAAAAGAGAATATGAATGTGTAAATTCAAGAATTAGTGATTAAAGTAAAGGTTGGATGCGGAGAAGTGGGTCATAATAAGCGTGTATGCACCTGGGAATAAGAGGAGGGAAGCAGAAAAGGAGAGAGAGAGGATTTTGGGAGAGTTAAGTGAATGTATAGGAGAGCCTTGAAACCAAGTGATGAGAGTAATTGTGGTAGGGGACTTTGAATGCTAAGGTAGGAGAAAACTTTTAGAGGAGGTGTGGTAGGTTTTAAGTTTGGGGTGGTGCCAGGTGTAAATGATTAATGGGAAGCCCTTTGATTGAACTGTGTATTGAAAAGGGGTTTAGTTATAGGTAATAATATTTTAAGAAAAGAGGATAAATAAGTTACACGATATGATGTAGGGCGAAATGACAGTAGTTTGTTGGATTTGTATTGGTTAGATAAAAGGATGTTGAGTAGACTTCAGGATGTACATGTTTATAGAGGGGCCACAGATATATCAGTTCACTTTCTAGTTGTAGCTACACTGAGAGTAAAGGTAGATGGGATACAAGGAGAATAGAAGCATAGGGAAGAGAGAGGTGTAAGGTTTATAAACTAAAAGGAGGAGGCGTTAGGGTAAGATAATAAAAGCTATTGGAGGATAGATGGCCTAATGAAGAGCATAGGCAATGGGGTCGAAGAGGTATGGGGTAGGTTTTAAAATGTAGTGTTAGGGAGTGTTCAGCAGAAGTTTGTGGTTACAGGAAAGTGGTGTATGCAGGAGGAAGAGTAGCGATTGGTGGAATGATGATGTAAAGAGAGTAGTAAGGAGGAAAAAGTTAGCTATGAGAAGTTTTTACAAGTAGAAGTGATGCAAAAGGAGGGAAGAGTATATGGAGAAAAAGACGAGAAGTTAAGAGAGTGGTGATGCAATGTAAAAATGAGAGCAAATGAGAGAGTGGGTGAGATGTATCACAATTTTGTTGAAATAAGAAAAGTTTTGGTCGGATTAAACAAGTTAAGAAAAGCCTAGAGAAACAAATGATTTGGTCAGTTAAAAATAGGAGAGGAGAGTTATTAACTGGAGGTTAGAGGTATTGGGAAGATGGAAGGGAATATTTTACGAGGAATTGTTAAATGTTGGATGAAGATAGGGAAGCTGTGATTGATTTGTGTATAGGGCAAGGGAGGAATAACAATCTTGTGGAGGTGAGGAAGAGCAGTTGTGAGTGTGGGGAAGTTTCGTGAGGCAGTAGGTAAAAATGAAAGGGGGGTAAAGGGCAGCCGGGATTGATGGGATAAAGATTAGAAATGTTAAAAAGCAGGTGGGGATATAGTTTTGGAGTGGTTGGTGCAATAATTTAATAAATGTAGGAAGAGGGTAAGGTACCTAGTGATTGCAGAGAGCATGCATTAGTTCCTTGTATAAAGGCAAAGGGGATAAAAGAGAGTGCAAAAATTATAGGGGGATAAGTCTGTTGTGGTGTACCTTGGTAATGCTTTATGGTAGAGTTAATAATTGAAAGAATTAAGAGTAAGACGGAGAATAGGATAGGCAGATGTAACAAAGGAGGCTTTAGAAAGGTTAGGGGGGGTGTGGACAGGTTTTACAGTGAAAAATTATAAGTGAACAGTATTTAGATAAGGCTAAAGAGGTCTTTGTATTTAGGCATTTATGGTTTGGAAAAGGCCGTATGACAGGGTGGATAGGGGGGCAATGTGGCAGATGTTGAAGTGTATATGTGTTGGAGGTAGGTTCTGAAAGCATGTGAAGAGTTTTTACGGGTAGTTGAGGCTAAGTTAGAGTATTAGGAAAGAGGGAAATTTTTTTTCCCTAGTAAAAGTAGGCCCTAGACAAGGTGTGTGATTGTCACCGTGGTTGTTTAATATTTTATAGATGGGGTTGTAAGGAGAAGTAAATGCGAGGGTTTGGCAAGAGGCGTGGAGTTATAAGATTAAAGAATCCACACACAGTGGGTTGTCACAGCTGCTCTTTGCTGATGACACCTGTGCTCTTGGGAGATTTCTGAAGAGAAGTTGCAGGATTGGTGGATGAATTTTGTTAGGTTGTGCAAAAGAAGAAAATTAAAGGTGAATACAGGAAAGGAGTAAGGTTATGAGGATAAAAAAAAGGTTAGGTGAAGAAAGATTGAATATCAGATTGGAGGGAGAGAGTATGGAGGAGGTTGACGTTATTCAGATATTTGGGAGGGACGGGTCAGCGGGAATGGGGTCTATGAAGAGGATGTGAAATCATAGAATTGATGAGGGAAAGAGTGAGTGGTGCCACTTAGGAGTCTGTGGGCAGACAAAGAACTTTGTCCCTTGGAGGCAAAAGAGGGGAATGTATGAGAGTATTAGTTTTACTCCAACGCCTTATATTGGTGTGAAGCGTGGGTGATGAATGTTGAGCGAGGGAAGGCTGACGGCAGTGGAGATGTCATGTCTGAGGGCATGTGTGGTCGTGAATTTTAATGCAGAGTATTTTGTAGTTTAGTGTGGAAGTTCGGAGGAGGTGCGGGATTACCAAAAACTGATGGTCAGAGGGCCTGAGGAAGGGTTGTTGAGGTGGTTCGGAATGTAGAGAGAAATGGAGCGAAACAGAATGTCTTCAAGAGTGTATCAGTTTGAAGTGGAAGGATGGCGGGGGTAGGGTGGCCTAGGAAGGGTTGGAGGGAGGGGGGTCGTTAAGGGAGGTTTTTGTGTGCGGGGGGCTTGGACTTTCCAGCAGGCATTTGCGTGAGGTTGGTTTGATAGGAGTGAAATGGAGACAAATGGTTTTTTTAATACTTGACCGTGCTGTTGGAGTGTGAGCAAGTATCATTTATGAGGGATTCAGGGAAACCGGCAGGCCGGGCTGGAGTCCTGGGAGATGGGAAGTACAGTGCCTGCCACTCTGAAGGAGGGGTGTTAATGTTTGCAGTTAAAACTGTAGTGTAAAGCACCCTTCTGGCAAGACAAGTGAAGGAGTGAATGATGGAGAAAGTTTTCTTTTTCGAGGCCCACCCTGCCTTGGTGGGAATCGGCCGGTGTTGTAATAAAAAAAAAAAAAAAATACATGTACGTGTAGTGTGACCTAAGTGTAAGTAGCAAGACGTACCTGAAATCTTGATGTTCATGAGCCAGAAGAAAAAAAGGACACCCGCAATCCTGCCATCATGTAAAACAATTACCAGGCTTGTTTTACACTCACTTGGCAGGACGGTAGTACCTCCCTGGGCGGTTGCTGTCTATCAACCCTACTACCTATAAATGTATATATATATTATTATATATATATATATATATTTTATTTATATATATATATATATATATATATATATATATATATATATATATTCATAATTATATATATTTACCATACATTATACATACATACATACATACATGGAAGTGGGGGAAGTACAGTGCCCTCTGAATGAGTGGGTGGGGATTTGTTACAATTTTTAATTGTAGTATGAGCCAGCCTTGGGCAAGACAGTGATGGATTCTGAGTGAGTGATGAAACGCATTTCTTCTTTTTTTTGGGTCACCCTGCCTCAGTGATAAGCAACACAATGTGTTAAAAAATACAGACTGTACTGGAAATACGAATTTATTTTCGTTCCAGAAGGCTGTTCGAGTGCCGATTACCGAACGAATTTTGTTTCCCATAAGGAATAATGTAAAATGAGATTAGTCCGTTTCAGACCCCCAAAAAATATACTTACAAAACCAATTACATAAATACACTTACATAATTGTTTGAATTTTGAGTTGTTCGTATCCCAAAGTACCACTGTACTATTTGTATATATAAACAAACACATATATATTATTTTTCTTACATTCTAGTTCCTGTTGCAACTTACGTCTTAGGGCCCAGTCGTTTTGGCAGCACCAGCAACTATCCTGACATGAAAGGTTGCGAACTCTGTGAAAATGTCATATATTTAGGTAAGTGATGTGATGTTAGCACACTTCTGGTAAGATGGTAGTTGAATGAATGATGGTGAATGTGTTCCTTCTTTTGGAGTCCTGTCTTGGTGGGAGACGACTGTCAGGTTAACAAAATAATAATTTATTTTCCGATAAGACACGTTTGATGTGAAAGTTTCTTACGTGGAAAATCCCACCTTATATTATTTTTTGAACCACTTCCGCTGTTTCACACAGTGTGTCTTCAAGGAAAACATTCAATTTTTTTTTTCAAATTCACTTAGTCTGTAGCTGTCTTTATCTTAATCAGTTGCATTTAAGTTATGGTCTTACAGTTGCTAGTAATGTGTCTCTTACTAGTTGTAAGTAATGTGTCTTACTAGTTGTTAGTAATGTGTCTTACTAGTTGCGAGTAATGTGTTTACTAGTTTGCTAGTAATGTGTTCTTACTAGTTGCTAGTAATGTGTCTTACTAGTTGCTAGTAATGTGTCTTACTAGTTGTAAGTAATGTGTCTTACTAGTTGTTAGTAATGTGTCTTACTAGTTGCTAGTAATGTGTCTTACTAGTTGCTAGTAATGTGTCTTACTAGTTGCTAGTAATGTGTCTTACTAGTTGTTAGTAAATGTGTACTTTTTTGTGGGTGGTTGTTTTTCCACAGAGGTTCATATGCATCCACGAGTCATGTACATATTACAGCAGGCCCACTTCTACAGCACTTCACTTTACGGCATTTTGGTAATGCAGCAGTTTTTCAGTTTTATACCCATTCTGCATTTATTCCGACTTCCTACAATAAATATACTATTCATCACTCATATAAGCTAAAATTGAAAAATATTTTAAGGTAAGTAATGTATGTACTGTTACATGCATTTTATAGGCCTAGTTATTTGATCACTTAACCCTTAAACTGTCCAAATGTAGATCACGTTTTTTTCATCATGTTGAAAGTATGTAAAAAATAGTAGATTTTTTTTTTTACCATTTGTAAATGCATAAAAACCTTTGATCTTACTTTTTTTTTTGTTATATTTGAAAATATGTAAAAAAACGTAGATCTACTTTTGGAGCACTACACATGTGAATGTAGATCTGCTTGGACAGTTTAAGGGTTATTAATATATAATAGGTGTAAACTGCGTTATTAGACTTTATATGCATTTTGGAAGTGAAGAGAAAGGCTGTTTTACTTTACATAACGATTTTCACTTCACAGCAGTAGCCTGGAACCTAACCTGCTGTATTAGTGGGGCCCTACAGTAGCACAGAACCTAACGTGCTGTATAAGAGAGGCCCACCTGTAGTTTGTGTATTTATTGGTTAATTTATTATTAATATGTTTTATAACCCAGTGACTGTATAGTAGACCATCAGTCAGAGCAGGTTACATTCTTGATAATTTATTTAATCTTAGGTTAGTAGGTTGGTGACAGCAACCACCCAGGACAGAGGTCTACTGTCAGGCGATTGACGTTTTAAGAATGGAAACCTGTAAATTGTTTTTAATATGATGGTAGGATATGCTGATGTGCCTTTATTCTGTCTCATAAACAATAAGATAAAAGTTTATATCTTGCTAGTTCGGCATACACTTAGGTCACACTCACACATCCATCTGGGTTTTCTTCCTTCTTTCTTAGATAAATTCTTGTTCTTTATTTTTTCTTATCTCCATGGGGAAGCGGAACAGAATTCTTCTCATAAGCCATGCATTGTCATAGGAGGCAAACCTAACATGTGGGAAGCAAGGGCGGCTAGTAAACCCCTTCTCCGGGTTTGTGGAAAAAATAAAATTCGTTACATTACTTATTACTACCATTGTAGTATAAATACTACCACAAAACATTACAGTCTACACCCCATTGTAGCATTTCATACTTTTAAACTACTTTCGGCAATTTAAATATTTTATATATTTACTATTGATATACAAAAACCTACAAAATACTTTCAACTTGTACAATGTAAATCCCCAGATGTAACTTGAGTAAAATTATTGTCTGCTATAATAATAAACAGATTATCAACTAAACTGTGATCAATTTCTCTAGTATTATTAAGCAGGACCCCTCACTTCAAAGCCACAGTACTATGAACAGACCTGAAGGCATGATACTTAGTTTTTAGTCTGTATATTCTGTACCTTCTAGGAGTTCTGGTCAGAGACATGATGCAGAACAGTAATCTCTAGTATGATTAGCTGATATATGGACAGCTTTACACAAATACCCACCCATAGGAGAATGAAACCTAAAGGCAGAAGATGCAAACACAAAACGTATGCAAAATTTGTTTTGATACACAGGCAGAATTATAGCAAAAAGAGATGAACCACTGGCTCAGGTTTATAAGAGTAAATACAATAGTCACTGGACCATTAACTAGACACAGTTAATGGTTCCAAGTTGGCCAAAAACATCGTAAGTTTAATTCTAGTACGTGACGAGTATTCTGTGTAGTGTTCTGATATGGTATTGTGCTTTTGTTTCTTATATGGACAGCTTAAATGGTATAAAATGTAGATATAACAGACAGCAACAATTAAGTCATTAAGTCTTTTCCTCCAGGTCCAAGTGGCATCTATCCTTGCAGACAGCGGGGACTGAGAATAATGTATCTGAGTGGATGAAGTCGAGGAACAACAGAGAAAAGACTGCTTCCACCTTCATTTTCGATGACATCACATCGCTGGAGGACTCAGGCTACCAGCAATCCTGCCTGCCATTGACATCCTCATCACCAGTCAAGGCCTAATGCTGTCTGCAAACTTTGCTAAGAAACCTTGTGAGTGAATGGTTGAAAAGTTTACAGAGTTGATTAAACGTTCTGGGAGCAGGACATTGGGAACAGTTCAAGGCTTTATTCAATGAATTTATTACAACATGGGACTCCATGGGGACAGTCAGCATCAAAGATTTATTTCCACATGATACATGTTTGTACAAAATATGGGTGACATTTTGGTCGTGCATGCAAGAAAGAAGCCCATCATAGTCATGCAGGAATTGATACATTCACAACTTTGATTCTGGCAAGGACGGTCACGACCGGGGCCGCGGGGGCGTTGACCCCGAAACTTCTCTCCAGGTAAACTCCAGGTATAAGTGCTATTTTCTTTGTGCTTAGTACATTTCTCTACACTGAACCTCCCCACTTTGTTATGTGGGATTTTTACAAGGTTAGGTTTAGGGTTCCTAATTTTAATTTATAAGCTAAGTGACATGTTGTTGGTAAATGGCTTCTTGATCTGAGGAATTTGAGCTCCCTGCCCTTCTCAGATCAAACTTGAATACTCCTGCCATACCTCCCTTACCCCAGTCCCTGTACCATACAGGTTTACTCTGTCCCTCCATGACTAATAATAATTGTGAGCTGAACTTGTTGGTGATAAGATATTTCTATTTCTTAAAAATTTATAAAAATGATCATTTGTCATCATTATTAATTTCTTCAGTACAGGAGTTTATTATAGGATTAAAATGTAACTTTTAGTATTATAGGATATTGTAGTTATATTTTCCTATAGCATATGATCATTGTTCATAACTTTATTTTATAATTTATATTTACCAATTATATTTTGTACAGTATGTGATGATTGACATCATTTTCTATACTTCACTATTTTTACACTATATAGGATGGTGAGGTTCTTACTCTATAAAAAAAAATGGGTACATACTGCAGATTTCATTTCCTTGATTCTTATACAGCAATACCACACAGTCAGGTCCCACTTATACAGCAATACCAAACACGTCAGGTTCCACTTATGCAGCAATACCACACAGTCAGGTCCCACTTCATACAGCAATACAACACAGTCAGGTCCCACTTTTCAGCAATACCACACAGTCAGGTCCACTTATACAGCTAATACCACACAGTAAGGTTCCACTTATACAGCGATACCACACAGTCAGGTTCCACTTATACAGCCATACCAAACAGTCAGGTCCACTTATACAGCAATAACCACACAGTCAGGTCCACTTATACAGCAATACCACACGTCATGGTCCCAACTTTCAGCAAATTACCACACAGTAAGGTTCCCACTTTACAGCGTACCACACAGTCGGTTCCACTTATACAGCGATACCCACGAGTTGGTTCCACTTATACAGCAATACACACGTAGGTCCAACTTTACAGCAATACCACCACAGTCAGGTCCCATTATTACAGCAATACCACACAGTCAGGTTCCACTTATACAGCGATACCACACAGTCTGGATTTTTCCACTTATACAGCGATTTACCACACAGTCAGGTTCCCACTTATACAGCATTTACCACACCAGTCAGGTCCCACTTATACAGCAAATACCACACAGTCAGGTCTCACGTATACAGCTATACCAAAGTCAGGTCCCACTTATACAGCAATACCACACAGACAGGTCCCACTTATACGCAATACCACACAGTCAGGTCCCACTTATACAGCATACCACACAGTCAGGTCCCACTTATACAGCAATTCCCAACAGTCAGGTTTTCCACTTAACAGCTTCCACACAGACAGGTCCACTTATACAGCAATACCACACAGACAAGGTCCCACTTTTACAAGCAATACCACACAGACAGTTCCCACTTATACGCAATAACACACAGGTCAGGTCCCATTATACAGCAATACCACACAGGTCAGGTCCCACTTATACAGCATTACACACATTCAGGGTTCCACTTACACACAATAACCCACAGACAGGTCCCAATTATACAGGCAATACCACACAGGTTCACGGTCCCACTTATAGAGCAATACCCACACAGTCAGGGTCCACGTATACAGCATTACCACAACAGACAGGTCCCTCTTATACAGCTATACCACACGTCAGGTCCCCCACTTATACAGCCAATACCACACAGACAGGTCCCACTTATTACAGCAATACCTACCACCAGGACAGTCACACTTATACAGCAATTTACCACACAGACAGTGTCATTATACAGCAGGTTAGGTACCAAGCTACTGTTGTAAAAGCAATATAATTGCTGGAAGTGAAACAGCCTTTTTTTGTACTTAGAGATGCATATAAAAACCTAATAACATGTTTTACATATCATATAATAGAATGAACAAATAGATCTAGGCCTAAAAAATGCATATACAGTGGACCCCCGGTTAACGATATTTTTTCACTCCAGAAGTATTTCAGGTGCCAGTACTGACCAAATTTGTTCCCATAAGAAATATTGTGAAGTAAGTTAGTCCATTTCAGACCCCCAAAAACATTACACGTAACAAACGCCCATTACATAAATACACTTACATAATGGTCTCATTCGGAGTTAATTCGTTATGCCGGGGGTCCACTGTACAGTACACACATCAATTAACTTTAAAAATATTTTCTTCCTTAGCTTATATAGTGAGAAGTCTGAATAAATGAAGAATGGATATAATTAAAAACTTCTTGCATTAGCAGGAATGACCTAAAAGCTAAGCGCTGTAAAGTGGGGCCCTCCTTTATTGTGTTTACTGGGGAAGACTCTTGGTTCCAAGGAGTTTGAGCTCCCCTTTTTTGTATTGTATCTGATTATGTCCCTTTCCTCTTGAACTGTATGATGTACAAATTTGATGAATTACTTATACCAAGTGCTAGAGTATCCAGGCTGTGATGGGTATGTGGAGCTCAGCAGGTCCACCAAACAGCAGCAACCTGGTCAACAGACCATACACAGAAAAGCCTGGCTTTAGGCCCAGACTGTGAGGGTAGAAAAACCTCATGACCGATTACAAAGTATAGTATATTAGTTATTGAAGCATAGGACACAATTACAGTTATGCAGCAAGAATGAGTTACTGAATACAGAATTACAGTTACGAAGCCACAAAATTACAATTACTGAAACAGATTGTTACTGAAAACAGATTACAGTAGTGAATTCAATACTTATATTTTTATAGCTGAGTTATATCAACATTTACGGATGGTTGTGACCCTGAGGACTACAGGATCAACCATGTATCCAGACTAGCGTTCAAGATGAGACCACGTCTATCATTTTCTTGGGATGGAAGGAGTGTACTAAATGAAGCTTGCCATTCAGGTAAGCTGGCTGCAGATTATTGTGAACAGTTTTGTTTACCCCTTTTTTTCAGCTGTTTTCAAAAGAAATGTTTTGCTAAATTAGCCATTATATAAAAATGAATCAACACAGTATTAAATTAGTTCAGTTAAAGCCTTCCTCTACGGTCGCCTCGTAATTATGAGGGTTATGCTTTTCAAGGCCACGCAAAATCCCAGAGCTGTGAGTACTTGTTAAGTGCTATTCAGTAATAGATTTTGCTTTAAATTTATGCACGTTATTTTGTTCTGGATGCCTAATTTGTTTAAAGTACAGGCGGGGCCCTGCTTATACAGACAGGTTAGGTTCCAGGCTACTGTAGGACCCTGGCTTTATACAGGCAGTGTTAGGTTCCAGGCTACTGTAGGTCCCTGCTTATGCAGCAGGTTAGGTCAAGGGGCTACTGTAGGCTCCCGGCTTATACAGCAGTTTAGGTTCAGGCTACTGTAGGGCCCTGCTTATAAGCAGGTTAGGGTTCCAGGCTACTTGTGGGCCCTGCTTATACAGCAGGTTAGGTTCCAGGTACTGTAGGGCCCTGTTATACAGCAGGTTAGGTTCCAGGCTACTGTCAGGGCCCCTGCTTATACAGCAGGTTAGGTTCATGCTACTGTAGGGCCCCGCTTATACAGCAGGTTAGGTTCCAGCTTATGTAGGGCCCTGCTTATACAGCAGTCTAGGTTCCAGGCTACAGTAGGGCCTGCTATACAGCAGGTTAGGTTACCAGGCTACTGTAGGGCCCACGATTAATGAGCAGTTTGGGAGTTTCCTGGCTACACTGTATAGCAAAAATTTCTGTAAAGCAAAACATAATCTTTTTCACTTTCAAATGCATTAAAAAGCCTGATAACATGTTTACATATATATATTAAAGTGAACAATAGAAACTTGGCTTGAAAAAAAGACATAGGAGTAAGTACACTCAAGCGAGGAGAAGGGCTGGAGGCAGTGGAGAATGTCATGTCTGAGGGCCAATGTTTGGTGTGAATATAATGCAGGGAATTCGTAGTTTGAAGTTAGGGGAGGTGCGGGATTACCAAAATGTTGTCCAGAGGGCCTGGAGGAGGGTTGTTGAGGGGGTTCGGACATGTAGAGGAGAATGGAGCGAACAGAATGACTTCAAGAGTGTATCAGTCTGTAGTGAAGGAAGGCGGGGTAGGGGTCCAGGGCTAGGAAGGGTTGGAGGGAGGCGGGTAAAGGAAGGTTTTGTGTGCGAGGGGCTTGGCTCTCCAGCAGGCATGCGTGAGGTGTTTGATAGAGGAATGGAGGGGACTCCATTCACTCCTATCAAACACGCTCACGCATGCCCTGCTGGAAACGTCCAAGCCCTCGCACACAAGAAAACCTCCTTTATACCCCTCCCTCCAAACCCTTCATAGGCGACCCCTACCCGCCTTCCTTCCCACTACAGGATGATACACTCTGAAGGTCATTCTGTTTCGCTCCATTCTTCTCACATGTCCGAACCACCTCAACAAAAACCCTTCCTAAGCCCTTGGGACAAACCAGGTTTTGGTAAATCCCGCACCTCCTCCTCCTAACTTCCAAAAACTACGAATTCTCTGCATTATATTACACCACACATTGCCCTCAGACGATGACATTCTCCCACTGCCTCCAGCTTCTCCTCGCTAACATTCAATCACCACGCTTTCACCACCCATATAAGAGCGTTGGGTTAAAACTATACTCTCATACATCCCCTCTTTGCCTCCAAGGACAAAGTTCTTTGTCTCCACAGACTCCTAGTGCACCACTACTCTTTTTCCTATCAATTCTATGATTCACCTCATCTTTCATAGCCATCCGCATGACACGTTCCACTCCCAAAAAAAATCTGATACGTTCACCACCTCCATACTCTCTCCCTCAAATCTGATATTCAATTTTTCATCACACTAATCTTTTTGTTATCATCATAACCTTCTCTTTCCTGTATTTCCCTTTAATTTTCTTCTTTTGCACACCCTACCAAATTCATCCACAATCTCTGCAATTTCTCTCCAGGTTCTCCCAAGAGCCAGTGTCATCAGCAAAGAGCTGCTGTGACAACTCCCTTTGTGTGTGATTCTTTATCTTGTAACTCCACGCCTCTTGCCAAGACCCTCGATTTACTTCTCTATACAACCCCATCTATAAATATATTAAACAACCACGGGTGACATAACACATCCGTGTCTAAGGCCTACTTTTACTGGGAACAAATTTCCCTCTTTCACATACTCTAACTTGAGCCTCACTATCCTCGTAAAACTTTCACTGCTTTCAGTAACCTACCTCCTACACCATACACTTGCAACATTTGCCACATTTGGCCCCCCCTATCCCACCCTGTCATACGCCTTCTCCCAATCCATAAATGCCACAAAGACTTTTAGCCCTTATCTAAATACTGTTCACTTATATGGTTTCACTGTTAAACACTGGTCCACACACCCCCTACCTTTACTAAAGCCTCCCTTGTTATCTGTATTCCTTTTCTCCGTTTACTCTTAATTCTTTCAATTATAAACTCTACCATCAATTTACCAGGTACACTCAACAGACTTATCCCCTATAATTTTTGCACTCTCTTTTATCCCCTTTGACTTTATAAAAAGGAACTATGCATCGCTCTATGCCAATCAGTTAGGTACCTTACCCTCTTCCATACATTTATTAAATATTGCACAACCACTCCAAAACTATATCCCCCACCTTGCTTTTAACATTTTCTATCTTTATCCCAATCAATCCCGGTGCTTACCCCTTACTGTTTTACCTACTGCCTCACGAACTTCCACCCACACTCACCAACTGGCTCTTCCTCACTCCACAATATGTTATTCCTCCTTGCCCTATACACGAAATCACAGCTTCCCTATCTTCATCAAACATTTATGCAATTCTTCAAAAATATTCCTTCCTTCTTCCCAATACCTCTAACTTCCTCCATTTAATAAATCTCCTCTCCTATTTTTAACTGACAAAT
Organism: Cherax quadricarinatus; assembly: GCF_026875155.1. Classification (NCBI taxonomy): domain Eukaryota; kingdom Metazoa; phylum Arthropoda; class Malacostraca; order Decapoda; family Parastacidae; genus Cherax; species Cherax quadricarinatus. The sequence continues at coordinate 1,247,127 of NC_069486.1, forward strand.
CCATTTGTTCTGCTAGGCTCCTCTTAACTTGTTAATCTCACTCCAAAACTTTTTCTTATTTTCAACAAAAATTTGTTTGATAACCAATCTCACCCCTCTATCATTTTGCTCTCTTTTTACATTGCTTCCACCACTCCTTAACTTCTTCCTTTTTCTCCATATCTCTTCCCTCTTGCATCACTTCTACTTTGTATAAAACTTCTCATATGTGACTTTTTCTCCTACTACTCTCTTTACAACATCATTCACCAAAATCGTCCTCTTCCCTCCTTTGCACCACTTTCCTGTAACACCAAACTTCTGTGAACACTCTAACACTACATATTTAAAACCTACCCCATACCTCTTCGACCCCTTGCCTATGCTCTCATTAGCCATCTATCCTCCAATAGTGTTTATATTTACCCTAACTGCTCATCTTTTAGTTTATAAACCTTCACCTCTCTCTTCCCTGATGCTTCTATTCTCCTTTGTATCCATCTACCTTTTACTCTCAGTGCTAGCATACAAAAAAATACTAGAAAGTGATCTGATATATCTGTTGGCCCCTTATAACATGTTTACATCCTGAAGTCTACTCAACATCTTTTTATCTTCCAATACATAATCCAACCAAACTACTGTCAATTCGCCCCTACATCATATCGTTGTATACTTAATTATCCTCTTTTTCTTAAAATATGTATTAACCTATAACTAAACCCCTTTCTATACAAAGTTTCAATCAAAGGGCATCCCAATTATCATTTACACCTGGGCACCCCAAACTTACTTCTACCACACCCTCTCATAAAAAGTTTCTCCTACTTTTGCATTCAAGTCCCCTAACCACAAATACTCTCTCACTTGGTTCAAAGGCTCCTATACATTCACTTAACATCTCCCAAAATCTTTCTCTCTCCTCTGCATTCTCTCTTCTCCAGGTCATACACGCTGATTATGACCACTTCTCGCATCCAACCTTTACTTTAATCCACATAATTCTTGAATTTTACACATTCATATTCTTTTTCCTCCTTTCCATAAACTGATCATTGAACATTACTGCTACCCTTCCTTTGCTCTAACTCTCTCAGATACTCCAGATTTAATCCCATTTATTTCCCCCCACTGAAAAACTTCTCCTACCCCTCTTCAGCTTTGTTTCGCTTAGGGCCAGGACATCCAACTTCTTTTCATTCATAACATCAGCCAATCATCTGGTTTTGTCATCCGCACTACATCCACGCACATTATAAGCCAAACCCAGTTTAAGTTTTATAAAGTTTTTCTTCTTCTCTTTTTTAGTAATTGTATACAGGAGAAGGGGTTTACTAGCCCCATTGCTCCGGCATTTTAGTCGCCTCATACGGGACACGCATGGCTTGCGGAGGAAAGATTTTTTCCACTTCCCCATGGACAATAGAAGAAATAAAAAGAACAGAGCTATTTAGAAAACACGGAGAAAAACTAGAGTGTAGGTATATATATATATGCATGTGCGATGTCTGTGAAGGTGAACCAAAGTGTAAGTAGGAGTAGCAAGAATTCCCTGTTATCTTAGGTGTTTATGAGACAGAAAAAAGAAACCCAGCAATCCTACCATCATGCAAAAACAGTTACAGGTTTTTGTTCACAAGTTAATCTGGCAGGACGGTAGTACTTCCCCTGGGTGGTTGCTGTCTACCAAACCTATATATATATATATATATATTTATATATATATATATATATATATTATATATATATATATATATATATTATATATATATTTTCAACAAGTCGGTTCGTCTCCCACCGAGGCAGGGTGACCCAAAAAAGAAAGAAAATCCCCAAAAAGGAAAAATACTTTCATCATCTTCAACACTTTCACCAAAACTCACACATTATCATGCTTTTTGCAGAGGCTGCTCAGAAATAAAACAGTTTAGAAGCATATGGTATAAAGATACACAAATATCCCTCCAAACGGACAATATCCCAAACCCCTCCTTTAAAGTGAGGCATTGAACTTCCCATTTCCAGGACTCAAGTCCGACTTATGAAATACAACCGGTTTCCCCTGAATCCCTTCACTAAAATTATTACCCTGCTCACACTCCATACAGATGTCAGGTCCCAGTATCATTCGTTCTCCATTCACTCCTATCTAACACACTCATGCACGCTTGCCTGGAATCCAAGCCCCTCGCTCACAAAACTCCTTTACCCCTCTTTCCAACCTTTCGAAGGACGACCCCCTAACCCTCTTTCCTTCCCCGATAGATTTATATGCTTTCCATGTCATTCTACTTTGATCCATTCTCTCTAAATGACCCAAACCACCTCACAACCCCTCTTTGCCCTCCTGACTAATGCTTTTATTAATCCACCACCTTCTCCTATTTCCACACTCCGCGATTTTCTGCATAATATTTACCACCACACATTGCCCTTAGAACAGGACAATCTCCACGCTCCAACCGTCTCACTCGCTGGTGCATTTACCACCCAAGCTTCAATTCCTATAGAGTGTTGGTACTACTATACTTTATACATTCCCTCTTAGTGCCTCCATAGATAACGTTTTTTGACTCCAATAATACCTCAACGGCACCACTCACCTTTTTTTCCCCCTCATCATTTCTATGATTACCTCATCCTTTCATAAATCATCCGCCGACACGTCAACTCCAAAGTATCTGAAAACATTCACTTCGTCCATTCTCCTCCTCCCCAAATTGATATCAATTTTTCTTTATCTAAATCATTTGAACCCTCATCACCTTACTCTTTTCTTATGTTCACTTTCAATTTCTATCTTTACACACATTCCCAAACTCATACATAACCTTTGCAATTTTTCTTTACAAGAATCTCCATAAGACAGTAATCAGCAAAAAGTAACTGTGGGTCAGTCCATTTTGAATTTGGATTCCCCAAAATTTTAATATTATTATAATATTATATATACATAATATATACCTGGGATATTTCTTTCTTTCAACACACCGGCCGTTATCCCCACCGAGGCGGGGTGGCCAAAAGGAAAAACGAAGTTTCTCCTTTTCACTTAGTAATATATACCGGAGAAGGGTTACTTAGCCCCTTGCTTTCCCGGCATTTCATTTTAGTCGCTTCTTACAACACGCATGGCTTTACGGAGGAAGAATTCTGTTCCACTTCCCATGGAGATAAGAGGAAATAAACAAGATAAAGAACTAGAAAGAAAATAGAAGAAAACCAGGGGGTTGTGTATATATGTGCTTGTACATGTATGTGGATGAAAGAAAACAGATGCGCTGATGTTATGAATGAAAAGAAGTTGGATGTCCTGGCCCTAAGCGAAAACAAAGCTGAGAGGGGCGTAGGAGAGTTCAGTGGGGGGAAATAAATTGGATTAAATCTGGAGTATCTGAGAGAGTTAGAGCAAAGGAAGGGGGTAGCAGTAATGTTAAATGATCAGTTATGGAAGGAGAAAAGAGAATATGAATGTGTAAATTCAAGAATTAGTGATTAAAGTAAAGGTTGGATGCGGAGAAGTGGGTCATAATAAGCGTGTATGCACCTGGGAATAAGAGGAGGGAAGCAGAAAAGGAGAGAGAGAGGATTTTGGGAGAGTTAAGTGAATGTATAGGAGAGCCTTGAAACCAAGTGATGAGAGTAATTGTGGTAGGGGACTTTGAATGCTAAGGTAGGAGAAAACTTTTAGAGGAGGTGTGGTAGGTTTTAAGTTTGGGGTGGTGCCAGGTGTAAATGATTAATGGGAAGCCCTTTGATTGAACTGTGTATTGAAAAGGGGTTTAGTTATAGGTAATAATATTTTAAGAAAAGAGGATAAATAAGTTACACGATATGATGTAGGGCGAAATGACAGTAGTTTGTTGGATTTGTATTGGTTAGATAAAAGGATGTTGAGTAGACTTCAGGATGTACATGTTTATAGAGGGGCCACAGATATATCAGTTCACTTTCTAGTTGTAGCTACACTGAGAGTAAAGGTAGATGGGATACAAGGAGAATAGAAGCATAGGGAAGAGAGAGGTGTAAGGTTTATAAACTAAAAGGAGGAGGCGTTAGGGTAAGATAATAAAAGCTATTGGAGGATAGATGGCCTAATGAAGAGCATAGGCAATGGGGTCGAAGAGGTATGGGGTAGGTTTTAAAATGTAGTGTTAGGGAGTGTTCAGCAGAAGTTTGTGGTTACAGGAAAGTGGTGTATGCAGGAGGAAGAGTAGCGATTGGTGGAATGATGATGTAAAGAGAGTAGTAAGGAGGAAAAAGTTAGCTATGAGAAGTTTTTACAAGTAGAAGTGATGCAAAAGGAGGGAAGAGTATATGGAGAAAAAGACGAGAAGTTAAGAGAGTGGTGATGCAATGTAAAAATGAGAGCAAATGAGAGAGTGGGTGAGATGTATCACAATTTTGTTGAAATAAGAAAAGTTTTGGTCGGATTAAACAAGTTAAGAAAAGCCTAGAGAAACAAATGATTTGGTCAGTTAAAAATAGGAGAGGAGAGTTATTAACTGGAGGTTAGAGGTATTGGGAAGATGGAAGGGAATATTTTACGAGGAATTGTTAAATGTTGGATGAAGATAGGGAAGCTGTGATTGATTTGTGTATAGGGCAAGGGAGGAATAACAATCTTGTGGAGGTGAGGAAGAGCAGTTGTGAGTGTGGGGAAGTTTCGTGAGGCAGTAGGTAAAAATGAAAGGGGGGTAAAGGGCAGCCGGGATTGATGGGATAAAGATTAGAAATGTTAAAAAGCAGGTGGGGATATAGTTTTGGAGTGGTTGGTGCAATAATTTAATAAATGTAGGAAGAGGGTAAGGTACCTAGTGATTGCAGAGAGCATGCATTAGTTCCTTGTATAAAGGCAAAGGGGATAAAAGAGAGTGCAAAAATTATAGGGGGATAAGTCTGTTGTGGTGTACCTTGGTAATGCTTTATGGTAGAGTTAATAATTGAAAGAATTAAGAGTAAGACGGAGAATAGGATAGGCAGATGTAACAAAGGAGGCTTTAGAAAGGTTAGGGGGGGTGTGGACAGGTTTTACAGTGAAAAATTATAAGTGAACAGTATTTAGATAAGGCTAAAGAGGTCTTTGTATTTAGGCATTTATGGTTTGGAAAAGGCCGTATGACAGGGTGGATAGGGGGGCAATGTGGCAGATGTTGAAGTGTATATGTGTTGGAGGTAGGTTCTGAAAGCATGTGAAGAGTTTTTACGGGTAGTTGAGGCTAAGTTAGAGTATTAGGAAAGAGGGAAATTTTTTTTCCCTAGTAAAAGTAGGCCCTAGACAAGGTGTGTGATTGTCACCGTGGTTGTTTAATATTTTATAGATGGGGTTGTAAGGAGAAGTAAATGCGAGGGTTTGGCAAGAGGCGTGGAGTTATAAGATTAAAGAATCCACACACAGTGGGTTGTCACAGCTGCTCTTTGCTGATGACACCTGTGCTCTTGGGAGATTTCTGAAGAGAAGTTGCAGGATTGGTGGATGAATTTTGTTAGGTTGTGCAAAAGAAGAAAATTAAAGGTGAATACAGGAAAGGAGTAAGGTTATGAGGATAAAAAAAAGGTTAGGTGAAGAAAGATTGAATATCAGATTGGAGGGAGAGAGTATGGAGGAGGTTGACGTTATTCAGATATTTGGGAGGGACGGGTCAGCGGGAATGGGGTCTATGAAGAGGATGTGAAATCATAGAATTGATGAGGGAAAGAGTGAGTGGTGCCACTTAGGAGTCTGTGGGCAGACAAAGAACTTTGTCCCTTGGAGGCAAAAGAGGGGAATGTATGAGAGTATTAGTTTTACTCCAACGCCTTATATTGGTGTGAAGCGTGGGTGATGAATGTTGAGCGAGGGAAGGCTGACGGCAGTGGAGATGTCATGTCTGAGGGCATGTGTGGTCGTGAATTTTAATGCAGAGTATTTTGTAGTTTAGTGTGGAAGTTCGGAGGAGGTGCGGGATTACCAAAAACTGATGGTCAGAGGGCCTGAGGAAGGGTTGTTGAGGTGGTTCGGAATGTAGAGAGAAATGGAGCGAAACAGAATGTCTTCAAGAGTGTATCAGTTTGAAGTGGAAGGATGGCGGGGGTAGGGTGGCCTAGGAAGGGTTGGAGGGAGGGGGGTCGTTAAGGGAGGTTTTTGTGTGCGGGGGGCTTGGACTTTCCAGCAGGCATTTGCGTGAGGTTGGTTTGATAGGAGTGAAATGGAGACAAATGGTTTTTTTAATACTTGACCGTGCTGTTGGAGTGTGAGCAAGTATCATTTATGAGGGATTCAGGGAAACCGGCAGGCCGGGCTGGAGTCCTGGGAGATGGGAAGTACAGTGCCTGCCACTCTGAAGGAGGGGTGTTAATGTTTGCAGTTAAAACTGTAGTGTAAAGCACCCTTCTGGCAAGACAAGTGAAGGAGTGAATGATGGAGAAAGTTTTCTTTTTCGAGGCCCACCCTGCCTTGGTGGGAATCGGCCGGTGTTGTAATAAAAAAAAAAAAAAAATACATGTACGTGTAGTGTGACCTAAGTGTAAGTAGCAAGACGTACCTGAAATCTTGATGTTCATGAGCCAGAAGAAAAAAAGGACACCCGCAATCCTGCCATCATGTAAAACAATTACCAGGCTTGTTTTACACTCACTTGGCAGGACGGTAGTACCTCCCTGGGCGGTTGCTGTCTATCAACCCTACTACCTATAAATGTATATATATATTATTATATATATATATATATATTTTATTTATATATATATATATATATATATATATATATATATATATATATATTCATAATTATATATATTTACCATACATTATACATACATACATACATACATGGAAGTGGGGGAAGTACAGTGCCCTCTGAATGAGTGGTGGGGATATGTTACAATTTTTAATTGTAGTATGAGCCAGCCTCTGGCAAGACAGTGATGGAGTGAGTGATGAAAGCATTTCTTCTTTTTTTTGGGTCACCCTGCCTCAGTGATAAGCAACCAATGTGTTAAAAATACAGAGGTACCTTGGAATACGAATTTATTTCGTTCCAGAAGGCTGTTCGAGTGCCGATACCGAACGAATTTGTTCCCATAAGGAATAATGTAAATTAGATTAGTCCGTTTCAGACCCCCAAAAATATACTTACAAAACCAATTACATAAATACACTTACATAATTGTTTGAATTTTGAGTTGTTCGTATCCCAAAGTACCACTGTACTATTTGTATATATAAACAAACACATATATATTATTTTTCTTACATTCTAGTTCCTGTTGCAACTTACGTCTTAGGGCCCAGTCGTTTTGGCAGCACCAGCAACTATCCTGACATGAAAGGTTGCGAACTCTGTGAAAATGTCATTTATTTAGGTAAGTGATGTGATGTTAGCACACTCTCTGGTAAGATGGTATTGAATGAATGATGGTGAATGTTGTTCTTTTTTGAGTCTGTTTGGTGGGAGACGACTGTCAGGTTAACAAAAATTAATAATTTATTTTCGATAAGACACGTTTGATGTGAAGTTTTTACGTGGAAAATCCCACCTTTATTATTTTTTGAAACCACTTCCGCTGTTTCACACAGATGTGTCTTCAAGGAAAACATTCAATTTTTTTTTTCAAATTCACTTAGTCTGTAGCTGTCTTTATCTTAATCAGTTGCATTTAAGTTATGGTCTTACAGTTGCTAGTAATGTGTCTCTTACTAGTTGTAAGTAATGTGTCTTACTAGTTGTTAGTAATGTGTCTTACTAGTTGCGAGTAATGTGTTTACTAGTTTGCTAGTAATGTGTTCTTACTAGTTGCTAGTAATGTGTCTTACTAGTTTGCTAGTAATGTGTCTTACTAGTTGTAGTAATGTGTCTTAACTAGTTGTTAGTAATGTGTCTTACTAGTTGCTAGTAATGTGTCTTACTAGTTGCTAGTAATGTGTCTTACTAGTTGCTAGTAATGTGTCTTACTAGTTGTTAGTAAATGTGTACTTTTTTGTGGGTGGTTGTTTTTCCACAGAGGTTCATATGCATCCACGAGTCATGTACATATTACAGCAGGCCCCCCTTTACAGCACTTCACTTTACGGCATTTTGGTAATGCAGCAGTTTTCAGTTATACCCATTCTGCATTTATTCAGACTTCCTACAATAAATATACTATTCATCACTCACTATAAGCTAAAAATGAAAATATTTTAAGGTAAGTAATGTATGTACTGTACATGCATTTTATAGGCCTAGTTCTATTGATCACTTAACCCTTAAACTGTCCAAATGTAGATCTACGTTTTTTCAACATTTGAAAGTATGTAAAAAAAGTAGATTTTTTTTTTTTACATTTGAAAATGCATAAAAACACTTTGATCTACTTTTTTTTTTGTTATATTTGAAAATATGTAAAAAAAACGTAGATCTACTTTTGGAGCATACACATGTGAATGTAGATCTGCTTAGGGACAGTTTAAGGGTTATTAATATATAATAGGTGTAAACTGCGTTATTAGACTTTATATGCATTTTGGAAGTGAAGAGAAAGGCTGTTTTACTTTACATAACGATCTTCACTTCACAGGCAGTAGCCTGGAACCTAACCTGCTGTATTAGTGGGGCCCTACAGTAGCACAGAACCTAAGTGCTTCTGTATAAGAGAGGCCCACCTGTAGTTTGTGTATTTATTGGTTAATTTATTATTAATATGTTTTATAACCCAGTGACTGTATAGTAGACCATCAGTCAGAGCAGGTTACATTCTTGATAATTTATTTAATCTTAGGTTAGTAGGTTGGTGACAGCAACCACCCAGGACAGAGGTCTACTGTCAGGCGATTGACGTTTTAAGAATGGAAACCTGTAAATTGTTTTTAATATGATGGTAGGATATGCTGATGTGCCTTTATTCTGTCTCATAAACAATAAGATAAAAGTTTATATCTTGCTAGTTCGGCATACACTTAGGTCACACTCACACATCCATCTGGGTTTTCTTCCTTCTTTCTTAGATAAATTCTTGTTCTTTATTTTTTCTTATCTCCATGGGGAAGCGGAACAGAATTCTTCTCATAAGCCATGCATTGTCATAGGAGGCAAACCTAACATGTGGGAAGCAAGGGCGGCTAGTAAACCCCTTCTCCGGGTTTGTGGAAAAAATAAAATTCGTTACATTACTTATTACTACCATTGTAGTATAAATACTACCACAAAACATTACAGTCTACACCCCATTGTAGCATTTCATACTTTTAAACTACTTTCGGCAATTTAAATATTTTATATATTTACTATTGATATACAAAAACCTACAAAATACTTTCAACTTGTACAATGTAAATCCCCAGATGTAACTTGAGTAAAATTATTGTCTGCTATAATAATAAACAGATTATCAACTAAACTGTGATCAATTTCTCTAGTATTATTAAGCAGGACCCCTCACTTCAAAGCCACAGTACTATGAACAGACCTGAAGGCATGATACTTAGTTTTTAGTCTGTATATTCTGTACCTTCTAGGAGTTCTGGTCAGAGACATGATGCAGAACAGTAATCTCTAGTATGATTAGCTGATATATGGACAGCTTTACACAAATACCCACCCATAGGAGAATGAAACCTAAAGGCAGAAGATGCAAACACAAAACGTATGCAAAATTTGTTTTGATACACAGGCAGAATTATAGCAAAAAGAGATGAACCACTGGCTCAGGTTTATAAGAGTAAATACAATAGTCACTGGACCATTAACTAGACACAGTTAATGGTTCCAAGTTGGCCAAAAACATCGTAAGTTTAATTCTAGTACGTGACGAGTATTCTGTGTAGTGTTCTGATATGGTATTGTGCTTTTGTTTCTTATATGGACAGCTTAAATGGTATAAAATGTAGATATAACAGACAGCAACAATTAAGTCATTAAGTCTTTTCCTCCAGGTCCAAGTGGCATCTATCCTTGCAGACAGCGGGGACTGAGAATAATGTATCTGAGTGGATGAAGTCGAGGAACAACAGAGAAAAGACTGCTTCCACCTTCATTTTCGATGACATCACATCGCTGGAGGACTCAGGCTACCAGCAATCCTGCCTGCCATTGACATCCTCATCACCAGTCAAGGCCTAATGCTGTCTGCAAACTTTGCTAAGAAACCTTGTGAGTGAATGGTTGAAAAGTTTACAGAGTTGATTAAACGTTCTGGGAGCAGGACATTGGGAACAGTTCAAGGCTTTATTCAATGAATTTATTACAACATGGGACTCCATGGGGACAGTCAGCATCAAAGATTTATTTCCACATGATACATGTTTGTACAAAATATGGGTGACATTTTGGTCGTGCATGCAAGAAAGAAGCCCATCATAGTCATGCAGGAATTGATACATTCACAACTTTGATTCTGGCAAGGACGGTCACGACCGGGGCCGCGGGGGCGTTGACCCCGAAACTTCTCTCCAGGTAAACTCCAGGTATAAGTGCTATTTTCTTTGTGCTTAGTACATTTCTCTACACTGAACCTCCCCACTTTGTTATGTGGGATTTTTACAAGGTTAGGTTTAGGGTTCCTAATTTTAATTTATAAGCTAAGTGACATGTTGTTGGTAAATGGCTTCTTGATCTGAGGAATTTGAGCTCCCTGCCCTTCTCAGATCAAACTTGAATACTCCTGCCATACCTCCCTTACCCCAGTCCCTGTACCATACAGGTTTACTCTGTCCCTCCATGACTAATAATAATTGTGAGCTGAACTTGTTGGTGATAAGATATTTCTATTTCTTAAAAATTTATAAAAATGATCATTTGTCATCATTATTAATTTCTTCAGTACAGGAGTTTATTATAGGATTAAAATGTAACTTTTAGTATTATAGGATATTGTAGTTATATTTTCCTATAGCATATGATCATTGTTCATAACTTTATTTTATAATTTATATTTACCAATTATATTTTGTACAGTATGTGATGATTGACATCATTTTCTATACTTCACTATTTTTACACTATATAGGATGGTGAGGTTCTTACTCTATAAAAAAAAATGGGTACATACTGCAGATTTCATTTCCTTGATTCTTATACAGCAATACCACACAGTCAGGTCCCACTTATACAGCAATACCAAACACGTCAGGTTCCACTTATGCAGCAATACCACACAGTCAGGTCCCACTTCATACAGCAATACAACACAGTCAGGTCCCACTTTTCAGCAATACCACACAGTCAGGTCCACTTATACAGCTAATACCACACAGTAAGGTTCCACTTATACAGCGATACCACACAGTCAGGTTCCACTTATACAGCCATACCAAACAGTCAGGTCCACTTATACAGCAATAACCACACAGTCAGGTCCACTTATACAGCAATACCACACGTCATGGTCCCAACTTTCAGCAAATTACCACACAGTAAGGTTCCCACTTTACAGCGTACCACACAGTCGGTTCCACTTATACAGCGATACCCACGAGTTGGTTCCACTTATACAGCAATACACACGTAGGTCCAACTTTACAGCAATACCACCACAGTCAGGTCCCATTATTACAGCAATACCACACAGTCAGGTTCCACTTATACAGCGATACCACACAGTCTGGATTTTTCCACTTATACAGCGATTTACCACACAGTCAGGTTCCCACTTATACAGCATTTACCACACCAGTCAGGTCCCACTTATACAGCAAAATACCACACAGTCAGGTCTCACTATACAGCAATACCACAGTCAGGTCCCACTTATACAGCAATACCACACAGACAGGTCCACTTATACAGCAATACCACACAGTCAGGTCCCACTTATACAGCAATACCACACAGTCAGGTCCACTTATACAGCAATTACCACACAGTCAGGTTCCATACACGGGCAATACCACACAGACAGGTCCCACTATACAGCAATACCACACAGACAGGTCCCACTTATACAGCAATACCACACAGACAGGTCCCACTTATACAGCAATACCACACAGTCAGGTCCCACTTATACAGCAATACCACACAGTCAGGTCCCACTTATACAGCATACACACAGTCAGGTTCCACTTACACAGCAATACCACACAGACAGGTCCCACTTATACAGCAATACCACACAGTCAGGTCCCACTTATAGAGCAATACCACACAGTCAGGTCCCACTTATACAGCAATACCACACAGACAGGTCCCACTTATACAGCAATACCACACAGTCAGGTCCCACTTATACAGCAATACCACACAGACAGGTCCCACTTATACAGCAATACCACACAGACAGGTCCCACTTATACAGCAATACCACACAGACAGGTCCCACTTATACAGCAGGTTAGGTACCAAGCTACTGTTGTAAAGCAAATATTGCTGTAAAGTGAAACAGCCTTTTTTTACTTAGAGATGCATATAAAAACCTAATAACATGTTTACACTATCATATATTAGATGAACAATAGATCTAGGCCTAAAAAATGCATATACAGTGGACCCCCGGTTAACGATATTTTTTCACTCCAGAAGTATGTTCAGGTGCCAGTACTGACCAAATTTGTTCCCATAAGAAATATTGTGAAGTAGATTAGTCCATTTCAGACCCCCAAACATACACGTACAAACGCACTTACATAAATACACTTACATAATTGGTCGCATTCGGAGGTAATCGTTATGCGGGGGTCCACTGTACAGTACACACATCACTTAACTTTAAATATTTTCATCCTTAGCTTATAGTGAAGTCTGAATAAATGAAGAATGGATATAATTAAAAACTTCTGCATTAGCAGAATGCCCTAAAGCTAAGCGCTGTAAAGTGGGGCCCTCCTTTATTGTGTTACTGGGGAAAGACTCTTGGTCCAAGGAGTTTGAGCTCCCCTTTTTTGTATTGTATCTGATTATGTCCCATTCCTCTTGCACTGTATGATGTACAAATTTGATGATTACTTATACCAAGTGCTAGAGTATCCAGGCTGTGATGGGTATGTGGAGCAGCAGGTCACCAACAGCAGCAACCTGGTCAAACAGACAATCACTAGAAAAGCCTGGCTTTAGGCCAGACTGTGAGGGTAGAAAAACACTCATGACCGATTACAAGTATAGTATATTAGTTATTGAAGCATAGACACAATTACAGTTACTGCAACACAGAATTAGTTACTGAAATACAGAATTACAGTTACTGAAGCACAAAATTACAATTACTGAAACAGAATTAGTTACTGAAACAGAATTACAGTAAGTGAATTCAATACTTATATTTTTATAGCTGAGTTAATTATCAACATTTACAGGATGGTTGTGACCCTGAGACTACAGGATCAACCATGGTATCCAGACTAGCGTTCAAGATGCGACCACGCTATCATTTCTCTGGGATGGAAGGAGTGTACTATGAACGCTTGCCATACAGGTAAGCTGGCTGCAGATTATTGAACAGTTTTGTTTACCCCTTTTTTTCAGCTGTTTTCAAAAGAAATGTTTATGCTAAATTGCATTATATAAACATGAATCAACAAGTATTAATTTAGTCAGTTAAAGCCTTCCTCTACGGTCAGCCTCTTAATTATGAGGGTTATGATTTTCAAGGCCACGGCAAATCCCAGAGCTGTGAGTTCTTGTAAGTGCTATTCACGTAATAGATTTTGCTTTAAATTTAAGCACGTATTTTGTTCTGGATGCCTAATTTGTTTAAAGTACAGGCGGGCCCTGCTTATACAGCAGGTTAGGTTCCAGGCTACTGTAGGACCCTGCTTATACAGCAGGTTAGGTTCCAGGCTACTGTAGGTCCCTGCTTATGCAGCAGGTTAGGTTCCAGGCTACTGTAGGTCCCTGCTTATACAGCAGGTTAGGTTCCAGGCTACTGTAGGGCCCTGCTTATACAGCAGGTTAGGTTCCAGGCTACTGTAGGGCCCTGCTTATACAGCAGGTTAGGTTCCAGGCTACTGTAGGGCCCTGCTTATACAGCAGGTTAGGTTCCAGGCTACTGTAGGGCCCTGCTTATACAGCAGGTTAGGTTCCAGGCTACTGTAGGGCCCTGCTTATACAGCAGGTTAGGTTCCAGGCTACTGTAGGGCCCTGCTTATACAGCAGGTTAGGTTCCAGGCTACTGTAGGGCCCTGCTTATACAGCAGGTTAGGTTCCAGGCTACTGTAGGGCCCCGATTATATGGCAGTTTAGGTTCCTGGCTACACCTGTATAGCAAAAATTTCTGTAAAGCAAAACATAATCTTTTTCACTTTCAAATGCATATAAAAGCCTGATAACATGTTTACACTATCATATATTAAGTGAACAATAGAACTTGGCTTGAAAAAAAGACATAGAGTACAGTACACACTTTTTTTTTTTTTTTTTTTTCTCAACAAGTCGGCCGTCTCCCACCTAGGCAGGGTGACCCAAAAAAGAAAGAAAATCCCTGAAAAGAAAATGCTTTCATCATCATTCAACACTTTCACCACACTCACAAATTATCACTGTTTTTGCAGTGATAATGTGTGAGTGTGGTGAAAGTGTTGAATGATGATGAAAGCATTTTCTTTTCGGGGATTTTCTTTCTTTTTTGGGTCACCCTGCCTCGGTGGGAGACGGCCGACTTGTTGAAAAAAACAAAAAATGTGTGTACTGTACTCTGTCTTTTTTTTTTGAGCCTAGCTCTATTGTTCACATTACTTACCTTAATAAAATATTTTCATCCTTATCTTATAGTGAGTGTTAAATATACATATTAATTATAGGAAGTCTGAATAAATGAAGAATGGGTATATAATTGAAAACTTCTATATTAGCAAAACTGTGTAAAGCAAAGCACTTAAAGTGGGGCCCACTTGGCCTAATTCTCATTAATACTACTATTCATACTACTATTCATAGGCATTCTGTAAACTCAGCATTGTAATCCTTATAGAGAATAAACTTTGAATTTGAATTTGAATTTATAAAAGAGATTTGGATGTGACAAATCCAGTGAGAAAGTTGTCTGTGGTTTCTAATGGTTAGTTTCAAGTTGGCTCTGTGATGAAATAAAATATGTAATACAAAAACAAAAGATGTTTGAAAAGGAAGCCTTCAGAAAAAACATTGAATAATTAAAATCTCATAATTTAGATTAAAGTGAACGTGTTGGTGCGATGGTAAACAATGTTTGTGTGACTGTAAACAACACTAACAATGTTTACAGTCGCACTAACATTGTTAGTGCGACTGTAAACACACATAAATTTTGAAAAAGAAATTGAAATTATGCCCATTCACTCAGCACCTGGACTACTTTCATGAAATGCTTTATTTATAAAGAAATGCTAAGTACTGCTAGCACGAGCTCTCAGTATTCAGTGGAGAATACCAGAGTCCTTAGAGTGCAGACATAACTCCAAGTTGCAAAGGTTGGTGAACGAGTTTGGAAGGATATGTGAAAAGAAGGAAATTAATAGTGTACATAGGAAAGAGCAAGGTGATGAGGATAACAAAAAAATTAGATTGGAGGGAAGGAGTATGGAGGAAGTGAAAATATTCAGATATTTGGGAGTGGACTTGTCAGTAGATGGGTCTATGAAAGACGAGGTGAACCACAGAATTGATGAGGGAAAAAGAGTGAGTGGTGCACTTAGGAGTCTGTGGAGACAAAGAACTTTGTCCTTGGAGGCAAAGAGGGGAATGTATGAGAGTATAGTTTTACCAACGCTCTTATATGGGTGTGAAGCATGGGTGATGAATGTTGCAGCGAGGAGAAGGCTGGAGGCAGTGGAGATGTCATGTCTGAGGGCAATGTGTGGTGTGAATATAATGCAGAGAATTCGTAGTTTGGAAGTTAGGAGGAGGTGCGGGATTACCAAAACTGTTGTCCAGAGGGCTGAGGAAGGGTTGTTGAGGTGGTTCGGACATGTAGAGAGAATGGAGCGAAACAGAATAACTTCAAGAGTGTATCAGTCTGTAGTGGAAGGGAGGCGGGGTAGGGGTCGGCCTAGGAAGGGTTGGAGGGAGGGGGTAAAGGAGGTTTTGTGTGCGAGGGGCTTGGACTTCCAGCAGGCATGCGTGAGCGTGTTTGATAGGAGTGAATGGAGACAAATGGTTTTTAATACTTGACGTGCTGTTGGAGTGTGAGCAAAGTAACATTTATGAAGGGATTCAGGGAAACCGGCAGGCCGGACTTGAGTCCTGGAGATGGGAAGTACAGTGCCTGCACTCTGAAGGAGGGGTGTTAATGTTGCAGTTTAAAAACTGTAGTGTAAAGCACCCTTCTGGCAAGACAGTGATGGAGTGAATGATGGTGAAAGTTTTTCTTTTTCGGGCCACCCTGCCTTGGTGGGAATCGGCCAGTGTGATAATAAAAAAAAAAAAAATTTAGATTAAAGTGAACGTGTTGGTGCGATGGTAAACAATGTTTGTGTGACTGTAAACAACACTAACAATGTTTACAGTCGCACTAACATTGTTAGTGCGACTGTAAACACACATAAATTTTGAAAAAGAAATTGAAATTATGCCCATTCACTCAGCACCTGGACTACTTTCATGAAATGCTTTATTTATAAAGAAATGCTAAGTACTGCTAGCACGAGCTCTCAGTATTCAGTGGAGAATACCAGAGTCCTTAGAGTGCAGACATAACTCCAAGTTGCAAAGGTTGGTGAACGAGTTTGGAAGGATATGTGAAAAGAAGGAAATTAATAGTGTACATAGGAAAGAGCAAGGTGATGAGGATAACAAAAAAATTAAATTGGAGGGAAGGAGTATGGAGGAAGTGAAAATATTCAGATATTTGGGAGTGGACTTGTCAGTAGATGGGTCTATGAAAGACGAGGTGAACCACAGAATTGATGAGGGGAAAAAGGTGAGTGGTGCATTGAGGCATTTGTGGAGACAAAGAACATTATCCATAGAGGCAAAATTGAGAGTGTACCAGAGTATGGTGGTGTCATGCTTTTATATGGGTGTGAAGCATGGGTTGTCAATGTTGTAGTGAGGAAAAGGCTGGAGCCTGTGTTGCCATGTCTGAGGGCTGTGTGTGGTGTGAATATAATGCAGAAAATCTGTAACTTGAAGATGAGGAGGTTTGGAGTTTCTAAAAGTATTATCCAGAAGGCAGAGGAAGGGTTGTTGAGGTGGTGTGGACATTTAGAGAGAATGGAACAAAATAGAATGACTTGGAGAGTGTATAAATCTGCAGTGGAAGGAAGGCAGGGTTGGGGTCAGCGTGAGCATGTTAGATAGGAGCGAGTGGAGATGAATGTTTTTTATGACCTGATGTGCTGTTGGAGTGTGAGCAAAGTAACATTTATGAAGGGTTTCAGGGGAAACTAGTTAGCGAGACTTGCATCTTGCCTGCACTCTGAAGGAGGGGTGTTAATGTTGCAGTTTTTTTTACTGTAGTGTAGCCATGTCTCTGATGATGATGAGGAAAGTGTTTCTTCTTTTTCAGGTCACCCTGCCTTGGTGGGAAACTGCTGTTGTGTTAATAAAAAAATAAATAATTATCACTTGAAAATACAAGGGCTAAATCCAGTACTTAATGTAATTGTCAATCATAATATTTTTTTCAGATTTAATACTGTACTCCCATTTTCTTCTGAAAAGTACAATGAGGCCTTTTAACCCTTAAACGGTCCAAAGAGATCGACGTTCAAGTTCGTAGTGCTACAAAAGTAGATATACAGTGGACCCCCGGTTAACGATATTTTTTCACTCCAGAAGTATGTTCAGGTGCCAGTACTGACCGAATTTGTTCCCATAAAGAATATTGTGAAGTAGATTAGTCCATTTCAGACCCCCAAACATACACGTACAAACGCACTTACATAAATACACTTACATAATTGGTCGCATTCGGAGGTAATCGTTATGCGGGGGTCCACTGTACTTTTTTTTTTACATATTTTCAAATATAACAAAAAAAAAAGTAGGTAAAAGTTTTTTTTACATGTTTTCAAATGTAAAACAAAAAAGAAGATCTACATTTTTTTACATACTTTCAGATGTTGAAAAAACGTATATATACATTTGGACCATTTAAGGGTTAACTTTTGAATACATTCATAACTCCAAATATCCACTCTTGCCTCCCTGCCAATATTTACAATATAATACTAACTCAAGTTTCACACTTAAACAATACAGGTTCAAATTGAGAACTTCAATTCTTTTATGTTATACAAAGGTAATGTAGTTTGGATTTAAAAAAATAAAGCCATGAGTATGCAATACATTAACTTATTGCTTTGTTATTGAGTTAATTCTGTACTGTAGTAATATTTAATTCATTACTATTTTAATGATTTAACTAATATAGTAATAAAATTTCTTGGCAGAAACCACAAGGTGTTGAAAGAAAAATCCCGCCATATTTCTCGCTTCATAGGATTAGCGAAAGTTGGAAACCCAGAGAAACACAAGTGGCTCTATGCCTTTAACATCACTCCGTTGATTCACTGCGATGCAGCTGAGCTCACCAGACAGCCACCAGATGTCACTGAGTGTCCTTACTCTGATACTAATGTTCCTCAACAACCAAGACAGGTACCCCTATGTGCTAACTTTCATAACTTTCAGTCAATAGCTGCCTTGCCAGGTAAATACATGAACTTCATACTTATTCTTAGTATTAGCAGATGTTATTGTACAGACAAAACAGGTATCGTATTCACTAGCTTTCAAAAGTCGATTATTAATTTTTTTTCCACGGCTGTTTTCCAAAGAGGGGAGCATTTTCATCGTGAGTCAGTCAATAGCTGCCTTACCAGAAAAATACATTAACTTCACATTTATCCTTATTGTTAACAGATGTTTTTTATACAGTAATACTTTACAACTATCAGATAACTTTATGCATATTACTCTGATACAACACTAATGCATTTTTGCCTATTTATGCCTAATATGTGTAGATAAAGATGCTAAAGGGCCCCTTTTGTGCAATTCTTAGCTTCCCGGCCCCAGGCAATGAGCAAAAATCACCAGTGGATGGAAAAGTGTTTTCTTTTTTTTTTATTATTATTTTTTATTATCACACTGGCCAATTCCCACCAAGGCAGGGTGGCCCGAAAAAGAAAAACTTTCACCATCATTCACTCCATCACTGTCTTGCCAGAAGGGTGCTTTACACTACAGTTTTTAAACTGCAACATTAACACCCCTCCTTCAGAGTGCAGGCACTGTACTTCCCATCTCCAGGACTCAAGTCCGGCCTGCCGGTTTCCCTGAATCCCTTCATAAAAGTGTTACTTTGCTCACACTCCAACAGCACGTCAAGTATTAAAAACCATTTGTCTCCATTCACTCCTATCAAACACGCTCACGCATGCCTGCTGGAAGTCCAAGCCCCTCGCACACAAAACCTTCTTTACCCCCTCCCTCCAACCCTTCCTAGGCCGACCCCTACCCCGCCTTCCTTCCACTACAGACTGATACACTCTTGAAGTTATTCTGTTTCGCTCCATTCTCTCTACATGTCCGAACCACCTCAACAACCCTTCCTCAGCCCTCTGGACAACAGTTTTGGTAATCCCGCACCTCCTCCTAACTTCCAAACTACGAATTCTCTGCATTATATTCACACCACACATTGCCCTCAGACATGACATCTCCACTGCCTCCAGCCTTCTCCTCGCTGCAACATTCATCACCCATGCTTCACACCCATATAAGAGCGTTGGTAAAACTATACTCTCATACATTCCCCTCTTTGCCTCCAAGGACAAAGTTCTCTGTCTCCACAGACTCCTAAGTGCACCACTCACTCTTTTTCCCTCATCAATTCTATGATTCACCTCATCTTTCATAGACCCATCCGCTGACACGTCCACTCCCAAATATCTGAATACGTTCACCTCCTCCATACTCTCTCCCTCCAATCTGATATTCAATCTTTCATCACCTAATCTTTTTGTTATCCTCATAACCTTACTCTTTCCTGTATTCACCTTTAATTTTCTTCTTTTGCACACCCTACCAAATTCATCCACCAATCTCTGCAGCTTCTCTTCAGAATCTCCCAAGAGCACAGTGTCATCAGCAAAGAGCAGCTGTGACAACTCCCACCCTGTGTGTGATTCTTTATCTTTTAACTCCAGCCTCTTGCCAAGACCCTCGCATTTACTTCTCTTACAACCCCATCTATAAATATATTAAACAACCACGGTGACATCACACATCCTTGTCTAAGGCCTACTTTTACTGGGAAAAAATTTCCCTCTTTTCTACATACTCTAACTTGAGCCTCACTATCCTCGTAAAAACTCTTCACTGCTTTCAGTAACCTACCTCCTACACCATACACTTGCAACATCTGCCACATTGCCCCCCTATCCACCCTGTCATACGCCTTTTCCAAATCCATAAATGCCACAAAGACCTCTTTAGCCTTATCTAAATACTGTTCACTTATATGTTTCACTGTAAACACCTGGTCCACACACCCCCTACCTTTCCTAAAGCCTCCTTGTTCATCTGCTATCCTATTCTCCGTCTTACTCTTAATTCTTTCAATTATAACTCTACCATACACTTAACCAGGTACACTCAACAGACTTATCCCCCTATAATTTTTGCACTCTCTTTTATCCCCTTTGCCTTTATACAAAGGAACTATGCATGCTCTCTGCCAATCCCTAGGTACCTTACCCTCTTCCATACATTTATTAAATAATTGCACCAACCACTCCAAAACTATATCCCCACCTGCTTTTAACATTTCTATCTTTATCCCATCAATCCCGGCTGCCTTACCCCCTTTCATTTTACCTACTGCCTCACGAACTTCCCCCACACTCACAACTGGCTCTTCCTCACTCCTACAAGATGTTATTCCTCCTTGCCCTATACACGAAATCACAGCTTCCCTATCTTCATCAACATTTAACAATTCCTCAAAATATTCCCTCCATCTTCCCAATACCTCTAACTCTCCATTTAATAACTCTCCTCTCCTTTTTTTTAACTGACAGATCCATTTGTTCTCTAGGCTTCCTTAACTTGTTAATCTCACTCCAAAACTTTTTCTTATTTTCAACAAAATTTGTTGATAACAGCTCACCCACTCTCTCATTTGCTCTCTTTTTACATTGCTTCACCACTCTCTTAACCTCTCTCTTTTTCTCCATATACTCTTCCCTCCTTGCATCACTTCTACTTTGTAAAAACTTCTCATATGCTAACTTTTTCTCCCTTACTACTCTCTTTACATCATCATTCCACCAATCGCTCCTCTTCCCTCCTGCACCCACTTTCCTGTAACCACAAACTTCTGCTGAACACTCTAACACTACATTTTTAAACCTACCCCATTCCTCTTCGACCCCATTGCCTATGCTCTCATTAGCCCATCTATCCTCCAATAGCTGTTTATATCTTACAGTGGACCCCCGGTTTACGATCAGCTCCCAATGGGACCAATTATGTAAGTGTATTTATGTAAGTGCGTTTGTACGTGTATGTTTGGGGGTCTGAAATGGACTAATCTAATTCACAATATTCCTTATGGGAACAAATTCGTTCAGTAATGGCACCTGAACATACTTCTGGAATGAAATAATATCGTAAACCGGGGGTTCACTGTATCTCTAAAATGCCCAATAATGTGTTTATACTATCATATATTAGGTGCTCAATACAGCTAGATGTAAAAAAAGATGAAAAAGTAAATTAAATGTACAGTACATACAATATTTACCAGGGTGGCTCGTGGCCTGGTAGGCAAAGCTCTCACTTCACACACTGAGGGTCAAGGTTCGATTCCTGGCAAGGGCGGAAACATTGGGCACATTTCCTTACATCTGTTGTCCATGTTCACCCATCAGTAAAATGGGTACCTGGGTGTTAGTCGACTGGTGTGGGTCGCATCCTGGGAAAAAATTCACCTAATTTGCCCAAAATGCTCTGCATAACAAGCGGCTTTCTATATACAGGAGGGTCCCACATGTACAGTACCCTCTTTTTGGTAACAAAAAAAGGCACAATACCGTGACTGGAACGATACACAAATAACCGACCGAAACGTCGTCGTAAGCTTCTCTCTTTTATGTGCAGGTTATTTGTGTAACCCTCTTTTTGGTGTTCCACCTTTTCATTGGCTTTCAGTTGAGCCATTTCTCATTATGCTCGCTGCTTTTACCGCTTTATTGCTTTTTTTACCATTTTTGTAGAATTGTGTAAAGGAATGATGACTGGCACCATATTTTAAGATAAATATTGTATGTACTGTGTGTTTATTTCCCTTTTTTATCTGTTTTTATTGAGCTGTATTGAGCATTTAATATATGATAGTGTAAACATGTCAGATGTTTTATAAATGATGTATTCAGTAATGAAAAAAACACTCTTTTCTACTTGCCAGCTATGTTCGCTTGCCGTATGGAAACAGGAATGAAAGAGTAATACAAATGGGGTCTTCCTGTATTGATCACTTCCAGCAAAACACGTACACATTCTCCTTACACCACCCTTCAGCATATTGATCATTTCTAGCAAAACACGCAACATCTCCATGACCTGCATGCCACCCTTCAGTATAATGATCACTTCTGGCCTTAGGAAGGTGTGGTCTGAGACACGTCCTTGAGGGTGATGATCCTGAGCCATCACTGGACACTATAACTCATAATTATTACTTGCTCTGTGTAAAGGGGGTGACTTGATACTTATGAAGATATTCTGATCCAAGCAAGTGGAGCTACCCTTCCCTTCCTTAGATCGAACTTAATTACCCCCCAGTCCTAATACGTACACTGTATGATCTCGACAGGTTTATCTCTTTCCCATGAAAATATTAATAACAGAGGAGAGCCTCACTTCTACAGCAGGTTAGGTTCCAGGCTACTGCTGTAAAGTAAAAATCGCTGTAAAGTGAAACAGTCTGCTTTCCCTTTCAAATGCATTTGAAAACCTGATAACTTGTTTATATTATTGTATATGAAGTGAGCAATAGAGTTAGGCCTAAAAAATGCATATGCAGTAAACACATTACTCACCTTGAAATATTTTTGTACTTAGCTTATAGTGAGGAGTGAATATATTTATTGTAGGAAGTCTGAATAAATGAAGAATAGGTATAATTGAAATCCACTGTATTAGTGGAACGCCACAAAGTGAAGTGCTGTAAAGCGGCTCCCTCCTGTACATGGAAAATAGATTGCTAATTCTTCTATGTATATACAATATTACCATTTTGTGCCTTGCAGACACCAGCACAAATTAGTGGAGCGCAGTTCTTCTATGACATGGATGCCAAGCCATACGAGGATAAGAAGGCAAAGAAGAGAAGAGGAGACAGTGATGATGGTGGACCAAAAAAATGGGTGCCTCCTAAACCTACTGGTTAGTGAATCAGGAAACAGGTGGGGTTTGAACCCATGGCAGGCGAGTCCTGAAACTCTCAGGCCTTTGAGTTTTAAGTCTCACTTGCCTATTTGTGATAACTCTGCTCCATCTTCCACCTCACCTCATGCATGTCACTGATCCTGTCAAATCTCTCTCCTTCATGTCACTGATCCTGTCAAATCTCTCTCTCCTTCATGTCACTGATCCTGTCAAATCTCTCTCCTACATATCATTGATCCTGTCAGACCTCTTACCTCCATGTCACTGATTCTGTCAAATCACCATCCTACATGTTACTAATCCTATCAAACCTCATACCTCTGTGTTTGTGTTATGGTCTGCATGACTAGCCTCTCTGCAATTCTACAACAGTTCTATGGCTGCCTTTATACCTGTGTATTTCTGGTATGATTCCAGGTGACTTACATGGATCTCTCAAAAGCAGAAGGCTACATTTTAATTAGAGAAAAGAATTTCTACCTAAGGCCTGGCAGGGTGGGGTCCATGGATTCCTCCACCTCCCCCATTTAGGTGCCAAGTCTATTCATGGAGAAGAGGGAGGGCATGATGTTGATATAGGGCTTATTCAAGTGTCAGGGGCCCAAGACTGTTCAACAGCCTTCCATCAAGCATGAGGTGAATTACCAATAGACCCCTGGATGTTATCAAGAGGGAACTGGGCAGATACTTAGTCAGTACCTGATCAGCCAGGCTGTAGTTCGTACATTGGACTACGTGCAACCAGCAGTAACAACCTGGTTGAAAAGGCCCTGATACACCAGGAGGCCTGGTCAAGGATTAGGCCATGAGGGTGTTCACCCTTGAAACACCCTCCAGGTATCGTCACCTGCCTTGAATAAACTTTTTTACCATCCATTCTCCTTGAGTGTAATAATGTGTGTTGTGAAGTTTTGCTGTACTCTCAGCTGATGTTGGTCATAACCAGTAAACTACCTTGGCCAGCAGTGATAAACAGAGGCTATACTGAGAGTAAGTCAGGAAATGGTCCATGCAGGAGTCAGAAATGTATTGGTATGAACTAAACATGATGTGTTTGAGGTGGACCCCTTCAAAGCCTCTGACATTTATGCATTTTTCTAATCAAAACTTTTGTAGAGACAAATACATTGCCACATGGTCATGCATTTGTGTATCTTAGCAGTGTGTCAATATCCTGAACAAATATATACACAAATAACCCGCACTTAAGAGACTGAAACTGAGGATGATATTTTGGTCCAAATTAGACCATTAACCTTTTCAGGGTTTCGGCAGTACTAGGATGGCTTACACACCAGGGTTTTTGATGTACTAGTACGCCTAAATTCTAGCGCCCTCAAATCTACTGAGAGAAAGCTGGTAGGCCTACATATGAACGAATGGGTCTATGTGGTCAGTGTGTGCAGTATAAAAAAAAATCCTGCAGCATACAGTGCGTAATGAGAAAAAAACTTTGACCGTGTTTTTGGATCACAACAGCGACTTTGCACTGTATTTTCGTATGGTATTTATTGTTGTATTCTAGTTTTCCTGGTCTCATTGTATAGAATGGAAGACATATTACAGAAATTGAGATGATTTTGACTGATTTTACAATGAAAAGTACCTTGAAATTGAGCTCAATATAGCAGAAATGTTGATTTTTACCAAAGTTCAAAAGTAAAAAATTCATGCTAAGCGTCCAATACACGTCAACTGGTGAGTCTGATATTCTTTCACAAGTGCGCCGATATTATTTATACCATTTTTTACACTAATGCAGTAGTCTGCATAACAGTAAATCTTGTATTTTTTGTGAGAATAAAAATTCAAAGTGGAAAGCAAAAGAATGTAAGAGGGGCGTTGGGACATAACTAATGAACAGAGGAAATGTCATTTTAGTGCCAGGAATGTCTTTCTTGTTTATTCTGTACTCTATTTGGAAATCGGCATCTTTTGAAATTTGTGTGAAATTGGCAAAATTGCTAAATTCTGACCACTGTATTGGATAGTTGAAATCGGTGAATGGGTAGTTTCTTGCACTCATTTGATAGAAAAAATGGAGTTCTAGCGAAATATTCATGATTTTTGTAGACTAGTACAGTGGAATTGGCTGAAAATAGGGCTCAAAGTGGGCAAAATCGCCGATGCGTAAACATCGTCAAGACCGCTAACTTCACGAGAGCGTAATTCCGTAAGTTTTCCATCAAATTTTATACTTTTGGTGTCATTATGATCGGGAAAAGATTCTCTATCTTTTCATAAGAAAAAATATTTTTTTTTTTTTTTTAAATTTGGGCGACCCTGAGAACAAGTCTGAGAGGACCTGTCGACCCTGAAAGGGTTAACTAGGCGATGATCCAAGTCGGAAAGAAACGTTGTCAAGAGTTTCTTCCTCCTGTGTGTGGGTTATTTGTGTATTGTTCCAGCCATGGTATTGTGCCTTTTTATTCTTTATAAAAAAAATTTTGCTTCTGCAAGACAGTGATTGTGTAAGTGATGGGAAGCAGCCCATGTGTTAAGGAAAAAAATTAGTTTTATTGAAAGCATTTCTTCTTGCAGGTCCATGTTGGTTCTGTCTGGCTAGTCCAGAGGTAGAGAAGCACTTAGTGGTGAGTGTTGGTGACCATGTATACCTGGCACTGGCTAAAGGCGGTCTAGTATCTCACCACTTACTCATTCTTCCCATCACTCACTTCCAGAGTACAGCAGACCTTGATGATGACTCCACACAAGGCAAGTCTTCCTATACCATTCAACATGTGCAGTATTACTTTTTTTAAATAATAAATTGGTGTCGTTTGCTTTTACATATGCTGAATTATAGTATAGCGATACATTTTAAATATTATAGTATAGTGATATCTTCTTCTTTCAACAAACCGGCCGTATCCCACCAAGGCAGGGTGGCCCAAAAAGAAAAACAAAAGTTTCTCTTTTCTTCTTTCTTTCTTTCAACACACCGGCCATATCCCACCGAGGCGGGGTGGCCCAAAAGGAAAAACGAAAGTTTCTCCTTTCAAATTTAGTAATATATACAGGATAAGAAGTTACTAGCCCCTTGCTCCCGGCATTTTAGTCGCCTCTTGCAACACGCATGGCTTACGGAGGAAGAATTCTGTTCCACTTCCCCATGGAGATAAGAGGAAATAAACAAGAATAAGAACTAGAAAGAAAATAGCAGAAAACCGAGAGGGGTGTGCATATATATGCTTGTACATGTATGTGTAGTGTGACCTAAGTGTAAGTAGAAGTAGCAAGACGTACCTGAAATCGTGCATGTTTATGAGACAGAAAAAAAGGACACCAGCAATCCTACCATCATGTAAAACAATTACAGGCTTTCGTTTTACACTCGCTTGGCAGGACGGTAGTACTTCCCTGGGCGGTTGCTGTCTACCAACCTACTACCTAGGAGTATAGTGATATATTTTAAATATTATAGTACAGTGGACCCCCGCTTAACGATCACCTCCAAATGCGACCAATTATGTAAGTGTATTTATGTAAGTGCGTTTGTACGTGTATGTTTGGGGGTCTGAAATGGACTAATCTACTTCACAATATTCCTTATGGGAAAAAATTCGGTCAGTGGTGGCACCTGAACATACTACTGGAATGAAAAAAGTTCGTTAACCGGGGGTCTACTGTATAGTGATACATTTTAAATATTATACAGTCTCTCCTCACTTAGCAACATACTTGTTTACTGATGACTCGGACTTAAAACGGGTTCTCTGACCAGTATGCATACCTAAATAATGTATATTAGAGCTGATTTCCTCTATACTGTTTATTACTGTATACAGTACACTACTGTATAAACATTTAAAAATATACTAAAAATGTTATAAGTGGTGCAAAGGTGACATTAAAACAATATTGAAGATGGTTGACACAACCCCACTACCATTATAGTTAGCGGCAAATTCGTTTACCGACTTGGTCTTAGGAACGGATCTCCGTTGTTAAGTGAGGAGAGGCTGTAGTATAGTGACACATTTTAAATACAGTGTGAAGAGTATTATTAGTTCATCTCGTATATTGCTGTTTTGTTATTAATTATTAATTTTTGTTTCTTAACAGAAATAGAGAAGTTCAAGAAAGCTCTGAGAAAAATGTTCAGAAAGAATGGCCAGGATGTTGTTTTCTTTGAGAGGAACTATCACTCTCAGCATTTACAAGTACAAGTTGTGCCAGTACCTTCCGATGCTGCCCCACACCTCCAAGATGCATTCATGGTTTGCACATGTAGTCTTGTATATGTAGTGGACTTATTTCTTTTAACACACCATCTGTGGGTTGCCCCTCAAAGAAGACAAAACACATTCACCATCATTTGTTCAATCATTGTCTTGTCAGAATCATGCTGGCATAATTCAGATGCCCCTCTGAATTGTAACATCCTTAGCCATTTGTCAAAATTCAGACACTGTACTTCTCACCTCCAGGACTGTAACACACACACCCATCCTTCAGAGCAGGCACTGTACTTCTCACCTCCAGGACTGTAACATCCTCATCCATCCTTCAGTGTGCATGCACTCTACTTTCCACCTCATGGACTGTAACATCCTTACCCATCCTTCAGAGTGCAGGCACCTCTTCCACACTCACATCTGGCTTTTCCTCACTCCTAAAAGATGTTATACCTCCCTGGCCAATGCACGAAATCACAGCTTCCCAATCTTCATCAACATTTACCAGCTCCTCGAAATATTTTCCCTATCTTCCCAATACAGTGGACCCCTGCCTTACGATATTAATCATTTCCTGAGAGCTCATCGTAAGCCAAAATTATCGTTATCCGAATTAATTTTCTCCATAAGAAATAATGGAAATCAAATTAATCCGTGCAAGACACCCAAAAGTATGAAAAAAAAAAATTTTTTTACCACATGAAATATTAATTTTAATACACGCAAACTAAAGAAGACATGCACAATTACTACTCTGCTAAGAATAGAATACATGACACTTACCTTTATTGAAAATCTGGTGATGATTGATGGGATGGGAGGAGGGGAGAGTGTGGAAGTTATTGTTTAGATGGGGAATCCTCTTCCATTAGGACTTGAGGTAGCAAGTCCTTTCTGGGGTTACTTTCCTTCTTCTTTTAATGCCACTAGGACCAGCTTGAGTCACTGGACCTCTGTCACACAACAAATCTGTCCATAGAGGTCTGTACCTCCCGTTTCTTTAAGATTTGCCTAAAATGGGCCACAACATTGTCATTTTAATAGTCACCAGCACAACTTTCATTAGCTGTGTTAGGGTGATTTTCATCCATAAAGGTTTGCAATTCAACCCACTTTGCACACATTTCCTTAATCTTTGAAGTAGGCACAATGGATTCCACAACTGGCATAGGCTTCTCAGGGTTAGCCCCAAACCCTTCAAAATCTTCCTTAATTTCCATACTAATTCTCACCCTTTTTACCACAGGGTTGGCACTAGAAGCTTTCTTGGGGCCCATGGTGGCTTATTTTGCAGTTACAAGCACAAAAAACACTGGGATAAGGTGAAATGTACCGAATGTATGCTTAGATGCGACCGCACTGGCTGGCTTGTAAACACTGGCACCCACGGGCAGCTGAGGCCACATGTGGGATGCATCCCGGACGAATCACGTAAGGTGAGTTTTTTATCGTGAGGCGAGACAAAATTTTTGCGTTCAAATGCTTCGTTTGGCAGATTTAACGTAGCGCGATGCGTTCGTAAGGCGGGGGTCCACTGTACTTCCACCTCCTCATCTAATAATTCCCCTCTTCTGTTTTTAATTGTTAAATTCATTTGTTTCTTGTACTTTCTCAACTTATTAGTCTCCAAAACTTCTTTCTTATTCTCAACAAAATTTATCTTTGTTTATTTTTAATTTTTATTTTTATAGTTCTTGAGTGTGTTGTATTTCATTCTAGCTGATTCCTAAACATTTTGGTTAAGAAATTCCTTGTTCCCGATGTCCAAGAATTTCTTAGTTTATTTGTTTATATAGTACACAAATTTTAATTCACAATTTATCCATAAACTTAGTAATCCAGGATTACCCAATAAAGCCTGTCTGCTTTATTTTAAAGATTAGAGATTCTTTATTTCAGTATGATACAGTGTTTGTAAAAAGGTGAATGAGATTTAGGTGTGCATGCAGAAAGCCCCTTAATATGCAGAGTATTTCAGGCAAACTTAAGACTAACTTAAGATTAATAAGGCAAGGATTAATTGATTGGTTATATATACAGTCTCTTAGGCAGTTGTAAATATAATATTAGGCGCTACAGTGAATACAAGAGAATAGAATATTCTTTTAATACATGCTATATGGCTTTCATCAAGTTTTTGTTTTAAGAATTATAGGTTTGATTATTTTCCATGGGGAAGTGGAACAGAATTCTTCCTCTGTAAGCCATGCATGTCGTAAGAGGCAACTAAAATGCCAGGAGCAAGGGGCTAGTAACCCCTTATTTGTATATATTACTAAAGTTGAAAAGAGAAATTTTTGTTTTTCTTTTTGGGCCACCCCGCCTCGGTGGGATATGGCCGGTTTGTTGAAAGAAAGAAAGAAAGAGGTTTGATTATGAACGTAGGTAATGAGAATTCTATCATATTAACATAATGTGGACACATTCAATGTTTTAATGGTTGTGAGGATTATATATATTGAGAATAAGAATACACCTACCATCCGACTTATGACCTGCTCGACTTACGACCACTCAACTTACGACCGTGTTTTTTATGCCAAATTTCTGGGAAATAAACAACTATTTGTGTTTACACAGTGTTTATCCTAAACCTTACAGTATAAAATACAGTACTAACAACATAAAAAGTAAAGTAAAACATGAAATACCAAAATAAAACAATAAAATAAAGTCATTACAAAAATGTTTTGTTGATATTCAGTAGTAAAGTTCGACTTACGACCATTTCGACTTACGACCGGTTTCTCGGAACCGAACTCGGTCGTAAGTTGGATGGTAGGTGTATATTGTTTTCCATATGTTTGTGACAATGTGAATATGGATATACAGTGGTACCTTGAGTTACGAAGTTAATTCGTTCCAGAAGGCTATTCGAGTGCTGATACCGAACAAATTTGTTCCCATATGGAATAATGTAAATTAGATTAGTCCATTTCAGACCCCCAAAAATACACTTTCAAAAGCACTTACAAAAATACACTTACATAATGTTCAAGTTGGGAGCTGTTTGAAACTTGAGGTACCACTGTATAATTTTCTCACATTTAGCTGATGTTGGGATACATTACGGAGAGGTGTTTTTTAATGGTAGTTTTGAAGGGAGGGAGTAAAGGAGGTTTTGTGTGTGAGGGGCTTGGACTTTCAGCAAGCTTGTGTGAGCGTATTAACCCTTAAATGGTCCAAACGTATATATACGTTCACTCGCGTAGTGCCCCAATTTTTTGAGAAAAAAATAGTTTTTTTTTTTAATAGGAAAAAAGAGCATATGGTACCCAGGCGTCCCCAATTATTTTAATATGGCACACAGTGAGTGCGCACACCCATTCTCTCATGTCTAGGCGACTCAGGCTTATCGTGGCAATATTGAATGAATGACAAAAAAAACATATGTATACGTTGAGGCATTACGCGAGAGAACGTATATATACGTTGGGACCATTTAGGGGTTAAATAGGAGCGAGTGGAGATGTAGTTTTTTATGACTTGACATCCTGTTGGAGTGAGAGAAAGGTACCAGTTATGAAGGGATTCAGGTAAACTGGCAAGCCAGACTTGAGTCCTGAAGTGGAAAGTACAGTGCGTGCACTCTGAGGGTGTTGATGTTGCAGGTTTTTAACTGTAGTGTAAGCGCACCTCTGGCAAGACAGTGATGGAGTGAAGATTACCAAAGTTTAAAGATTAAAGATTGCGTATTCCTTTGCAGAGGTTACAATGTGTAATTACAATTTTGATTTGTTGAGTGCAAAGTAAGCCACTATCATGTCAGGGCATTTTGGGCAAACTAATCTTAGGATGATGAAAGTGTTTCATCTTTTTCGGGTCACCCTGCCTCGATGAGACACAGCAAGTGTTTAATAAAGCTTATACATGAACCCCCGGTTGACAATATTTTTCACTCCGAAGTATGTTCAGTACCATACTGACCGAATTTGTTCCATAAAGGAATATTGTGAAGTAGGATAGGTCCTTTCAGAACCCCCAAACATACACTACAAACCACTTACAAATACACATACATAATTGGTCGATCGGATGTATCGTTATAGCGGGGGTCCATGTTATCAATTGGTTTATACATATGTGTAATTTACCTTAATCCTTTCAGGGTGGTCCTGTTGTTCATGGGTCGGTCCTGTTGTTCTACACAAGCTCTAGCTCGCTCAGATAAAATGAGAGCAGTAAATTTGGGCCGAGATATGAGAGAATGGGTCTGTGCAGTAAGTGTGCAACATATAAAAAAAATCCTGCCGCACACAGTGCATAATGGGAAAAAACTTCAACCTTGTTTTTGGTTTAAAACAGCGACTTTGCAGTGTGTTATTCATGTGGTTTTTATTGTTGTTTCTGTTTCTGTTTCAATTATAGAATGGAAGATATACTACAGAAATTAGTAGACATAATTTTGATTGGTTTCAGAACTAAAAGTAGTTGGAAAATAAGCTCAAAGTAGTGAAAATGTTCGATTTTTGCCAAACATTCCAAAGTACACAAATTATATCACTCATCCAATATGGGTCCAACTGGTCATTCTAATACATGTCCACAAATGTGCCAACATTATTTACAATTGTTACAATAATGCAGTAGTCAGCATAATAGTACATCTTCTATTTTTTATGCGAATAAAAATTCAAAATGGAAAGCGCTAACATTTCGTATCATGAAAATCTTTGAAAGGGTTCTAAGAAGCAAGATTGCTACCCATCTAGATACAGCCTGGGTTTAGAACAGGTTTCTCCTGCCTGTTCCGACTACTGGACCATTATGACAAGGTCCTGGTTGTTTTAGAAGACAAACAAAATGCAGATGTAGTATACACAGACTTTGCAAAAGCCTTTTGACAAGTGTGACCATGGTGTAATAGTGCACAAAATACATGATAAAGGAATAACAGGAAAAGTTGGTAGATGGATCTATAACTTCCTAACAAATAGAACACAAAGAGTAGTAGTAAACAGCAAAGTCTGAGGCAGCTACGGTGAAAAGCTCTGTTCCACAAGGCACAGTACTCGCTCCCAACTTGTTCTTCATCCTCATATCTGACATAGACAGGGATGTCAGCCACAGTACCGTGTCTTCCTTTGCAGATGACACCAGAATTTGCATGACATTGTCCTCCATTGCAGACACTGCAAGGCTCCAGGCGGACATCAACCAAATCTTTAAATGGGCCACAGAAAACAATATGAAGTTCAGTGATGAGAAATTTCAATTACTCCAATATGGAAAAGTGAGGAAATTAAAACTATATCGGAGTATAAAACAAATTCCAACCACACAATAGAGCGAAAAACTAATGTAAAAGACCTGGCAGTGATAATGTCAGAGGATCTCACCTTCGAAGACCACAAAATTGTATCAATCACATCTGCTAGAAAAATGACAGGATGGATAATGAGAACCTTCAAAGCTAGGGATGCCAAGCCCATGATGACACTCTTCAGGTCACTTGTTCTATCTAGGCTGGAGTATTGCTGCACACTAACACCACCTTTCAAGGCAGGTGAAATTGCTGACCTAGAAAATGTACAGAGAACCTTCACAGTACGCATAATGGAGATAAAACACCTCAATTACAGGGAACCCATAAAGTTCCTCAAACTGTACTCCCCTAGAATGCAGGTGGGAGAGGTACATGATTATTTACACTTGGAAAATCGTAGAGGGACTAGTACCAAACTTGTACACGAAAATCACTTCCTATGAAAGCAAAAGACTCGGCAGACAATGCAAAATTCCCCCAATGAAGAGCAGGAGGTGTCACTAGCACGATAAGAAACAACACAATAAGTGTCAGGGGACCAAGACTGTTCAGCTGCCTCCCAGCATACATAAGAGGGATTACCAATAGACCCCTGACTGTCTTCAAGAAGGCACTGGACAAGCGCCTAAAGTCAGTACCTGACCAGCTGGGCTGTGGTTCGTACGCCGGGTTGCGTGCGGCCAACAATAACAGCTTGGTTGATCACACCCTGATCCACCATGAGGCCTGGTCACAGACCGGGCCGTGGGGGCATTGATCCCCAAAACCCTCTCCAGGTAAACTCCAGGCCTGAGGAAGTGACTGAGGAACAGAGGAGATATTGTTTCAGTCCCAGGAATATCTACATTGTTTCTTCTGGACCCTATTTTCAAATTGGAAATTTTTACATTTTACATGAAATTCTCCAAATTACCAACTTCTGATCACTTTATTGGGTAGTTGAATTAGGTAAATGGGCAATAGCTATGAGTTTGGTAGACTGGAACAATGGAATTGGTAGAAAATGGGGCTCATAGTGGATGAAATTGCCAATATGTAAATATCGCCAAGACCGCTAAATTTGCAAGAGCATAATTCCGTAAGTTTTTCATGAAATTTCGTGCTTTTGGTATCATTACCTTTGAAAAAATATTCTATTATTTCATTAATTTTTTTTTTTAACATTGTCCAACCCAGAGAGCAAGTTTGAGATCAGAGCTTCCAATCCTGAGAGCAAGTTTGAGATCAGAGCTTCCAATCCTGAGAGCAAGTTTGAGATCAGGGCTTCGAACCTGAGAGCAAGTTTGAGATCAGGGGTTCTGACCCTGAGAGCAAGTTTGAGATCAGGGGTTCCAACCCAAAGAGCAAGTTTGAGATCAGGGGTTCCGACCCTGAGATCAAGTTTGAGATCAGGGGTTCCGACCCTGAGAGCAAGTTTGAGATCAGGGGTTCCAACCCAAAGAGCAAGTTTGAGATCAGGGGTTCCGACCCTGAGAGCAAGTTTGAGATCAGGGGTTCCGACCCTGAGAGCAAGTTTGAGATCAGGGGTTCCAACCCAAAGAGAGTTGAGATCAGGGTTCAACATGAGACAGTTTGGATATGGTTCCAACCCTGTTTGATGGTTCAAGTATTATCTCTGTTGAGACCTAACATCACACTGTCTTTTTTAATTATTATTATTATTAATGTTGTTGTTGGTTGCTATTATTATTGATATTATTATTATTAGTAGTAGTAGTAGTAGGATTATTATTATTATTATTATTATTATTATAGAGAAGTACTGAATCCATAGTAGTCATAAGTATCTGAGAGTTGGAGGTAATCAGGCTTGATCCAAGGAAGAGAAGATTAGCTCCAATTCCTTGCATCAAGGGCCCTTCACCAGTACCAAGGTACCCCCCCCCACCTCCCATGCAAGACGGTACATTTTAACCCACGATAATTATAACTTAATGAAGCAAATAATAACATTGTCCACGGTGCTGTTTCACAGGATGCTGCTGAGAGTAATGGCATTGCAGTAGATGAGATCCCCAGGATGTCTGACATCGCACAGGTGGCACCCTCAGGAGTGCCATTCTTTTATGCTGAGCTTCCCACTGGTCAGAAGCTCTTCCATAGGATCAAGAAACATTTTCCACTTCAGTTTGGAAGGTAAGATTTCTTAACCCCTTCAGGGTCCAAGGCCCAAATCTGAAGTGGTGCCCCAGTGTCCAAGAATTTAAAAAAAAAAATTTGTTATTTTTTCTTATGAAATGGTAGAGAATCTTTTTGTGAAGGTAATAAAACAAGTACGAAATTTGATGGAAAATTGACGAAATTATGCTCTCGCGAATTTTGATGTGTCAGCGATATTTACGAATCGGCGATTTTGCCGACTTTGACTCCCATTTTAGGCCAATTACATTATTCCAGTCAACCAAATTCTTAGCTATTTCACTAGTATTACTTCTATTCTATCAATTGAGCACAAGAAATCACCAAGTCAACTGTTTCAACTACAAATTAAAGTGATAGGAAATTGTTAATTTGGCCAATTTAACACAAAGTTCAAAATATTCCAATTTCAAAATAGGGTCTAGAATAAACAATGTAGGTATTCCTGGAACTAAACTAACATTTCCTCTGTTCATTAGTTATGTTTTGAGGCTTTACAAATAAATTCCATTTTGATTTTTTATTCACATAATGAATTTTTATTCACACCAAAAAATAGAAGATTTACTGTTATGCAATACTGTAATAATTGTATAAATATCATCACCATATTTGTGAATGCATATTGGACCCACCAGCTGGCGTGTATTAGACGTGTGAGGTCGTTTGTTTACTCTTGAATATCGGCAAAAATTTAACATTTCTGCTACTTTGAGCTCAGTTTCAAGCCATTTCCAGTGCTAAAACCAATCAAAATCATCTCTATTTCTGTAATATGTCTTCCATTCTATCAAATGAGACCAAGAAATCGCAAATACAACTATAAAAAGCATACGAAAAACACTGCAAAGTCGCTGTTTTAATCGAAAAATCATGATTTCAGTTTTTTTTTCTCTCATTATACACAGTGTGCTGCAGGATCTGTTTTATGTGGTGCACACATACCACATAGATGTATTCTCTCATATCTAGGCCCAAATGTACCACTCACAGTTTATCAGAGTGAGCTGAGCTCATGACGTAGATCTACAGTTTGGACCCTGAACGTAAAGCCGTAGATCTACGGGACGGACCCTGAAAGGGTTAATAATAATAATAATAATAATAATAATAATAATAATAATAGTAATTATTTCTTTCAGTGAACCGGCCGTATCCCACCGAGGCAGGATAACCTAAAAAGAAAAATGGAAGTTTTTCTTTTTAAATTTAGTAATGTTTATAGAGGAAGAGATTACTAGCCCCTTGCTCCCGGCATTTTAGTTGCCGCTTATGACTCGCATGTCATACTGAGGAAGAATTCTGTTCTACTTCCCCATGGAATATTATTTTATTTTATTTTTTTTTATTAACACATTGGCTGTTTCCCACCAAGGCAGGGTGGCCCGAAAAAGAAAAACTTTCACCATCATTCACTCCATCACCGTCTTGCCAGAGGTGCGCTATGGTCTGTATAAGTTGTATCATGAATATTAAAATGGTATAAAATGCTGACAGGTTGTTAGGTAAGACACATGTGCAACAGTTAGGTATCTTTATTTCGAAACGTTTTGCCTACACAGTAGGCTTCTTCAGTCGAGTACAGAAAAGTTGATAGAAGCAGAAGACAATGTAATCAGTCCATCACCCTTGAAGTTTTGAGGTGGTCAGTCCCTCAGTCTGGAGAAGAGTATTGTTCCACAGTCTGAAACAATATGGAGTTGAAGTGACAGGAAGGAGCCTTATATAGTGCCAGGAGGTGAGATGTACACCACTAGTAGAGGTAAGAATGTCGTTGGGAGGTCACGTCCCTCTCAAATCCAGCCTGCTGTGTAGGCAAAACGTTTCGAAATAAAGATACCTAACTGTTGCACATGTGTCTTACCTAACAAGTTGTATCATGTATTTGTAGAAATAAAGATTATTATTGGGAGCAAGGGGCTAGTAACCCTTTCTCTTGTATAAATTACTAAATTTAAAAAGACAAACTTTTGTTTTTCTTTTTGGGCCACCCTGCCTTGGTGGGATACAGCCGGTTTGTTGAAAAAAAAAAAAAAGATTAGTATTATTATTTATTATCTGACAGTGGTCCAGGAGGGACTAAGACATCATATGTTTCACTTTACAGCAATTTTTGCCTTACAGAAGTAGTGTAGAACCTAACCTGCTGTATAAGCAGGGCCTGATGTTTCACTTTACAGCAATTTTTGCCTTACAGAAGTAGTGTAGAACCTAACCTGCTGTATAAGCAGGGCCTGATGTTTCACTTTACAGCAATTTTTGCCTTACAGAAGTAGTCTAGAACCTAACCTGCTGTATAAGCAGGGCCTGCCTGAATTTGTATTTCTTATAAAATTTCTTTCTATTTCAGGGAGGTACTAGCAAGTGAGTCAATACTAAACGTACCTGAGCGGGTTGACTGGAGGGAGTGCAAGTCTTCCAGGGAAGAGGAAACAAGACTTTGTAACAAAATCCGGGAATTATTCCAATCATTCGACTTCACTTTAGATGATTAGCAATTCAGTAGCATCATGTCTTATGACCTTTTATGCAAATAACTCATTGATCTGGAGGTTTTTAATTAGTTTCATGAATATATTTAGTTACCCATATATTTGGTTTCTAGTATATCCTTCAAAAAGAATGAAGTGACACAATGCTGTGACTGGAACAATATACAAATAACCCAGGTTATATATGTAGATAATCCAGGTTATATATATTTATAACTCAGGTTATATACACAGATAACCCAGGTTATATACACTGATAACCCAGGTTATATACACTGATATCCCAGGTTATATACACTGATAACCCAGGTTATATCAGTTTTTACACAGGAGGATACCAGCGATATTCCAGTAATGATAAATTATGTAGAACAGGACGATAATAAACTGTGCACAATTAGGGTCACAAGTGACATGGTCCTTAGGCAAATAGATAAATTAAAACCTAACAAATCCCCAGGCCCTGATGAACTGTATGCAAGGGTTCTAAAGGAATGTAAAGAGGAGCTTAGCACACCTTTGGCTAATCTTTTCAACATATCACTACAAACTGGCATGGTGCCAGATAAGTGGAAAATGGCAAATGTGATACCTATTTTCAAAACAGGTGACAGGTCCTTAGCTTCGAACCATAGACCAATAAGCCTAACCTCCATAGTGGGAAAATTTATGGAATCAATAATTGCCGAGGCAGTTCGTAGCCACCTTGAAAAGCATAAATTAATCAACGAATCTCAGCATGGTTTTACAAAGGGGCATTCCTGCCTTACGAATTTATTAACTTTTTTCACTAAGGTATTTGAGGAGGTAGATCATGGTAATGAATATGATATTGTGTATATGGACTTCAGTAAGGCTTTTGACAGGGTCCCACATCAGAGACTACTGAGGAAAATTAAAGCACATGGAATAGGAGGAGAAATTTTTTCCTGGATAGAGGCATGGTTGACAAATAGGCAGCAGAGAGTTTGCATAAATGGGGAGAAATCAGAGTGGGGAAGTGTCACGAGCGGTGTTCCACAGGGGTCAGTGTTGGGCCCCCTGCTGTTCACAATCTACATAAACGACATAGATGAGGGCATAAAGAGCGACATCGGCAAGTTTGCCGATGACACCAAAATAGGCCGTCGAATTCATTCTGACGAGGACAGTCGAGCACTCCAGGAAGATTTGAATAGACTGATGCAGTGGTCGGAGAAGTGGCAGATGCAGTTTAATATAGACAAATGCAAAGTTCTAAATGTTGGACAGGACAATAACTATGCCACATATAAACTAAATAATGTAGATCTTAATATTACGGATTGCGAAAAAGATTTAGGAGTTCTGGTTAGCAGTAATCTGAAACCAAGACAACAGTGCATAAGTGTTCGCAATAAAGCTAATAGAATCCTTGGCTTCATATCAAGAAGCATAAATAATAGGAGTCCTCAGGTTGTTCTTCAACTCTATACATCCTTGGTTAGGCCTCATTTAGATTATGCTGCACAGTTTTGGTCACCGTATTACAGAATGGATATAAATTCTCTGGAAAATGTACAAAGGAGGATGACAAAGTTGATCCCATGTATCAGAAACCTTCCCTATGAGGATAGACTAAGGGCCCTGAATCTGCACTCTCTAGAAAGACGTAGAATTAGGGGGGATATGATTGAGGTGTATAAATGGAAGACAGGAATAAATAAAGGGGATGTAAATAGTGTGCTGAAAATATCTAGCCTAGACAGGACGTGCAGCAATGGTTTTAAGTTGGAAAAATTCAGATTCAGGAAGGATATAGGAAAGTACTGGTTTGGTAATAGAGTTGTGGATGAGTGGAACAAACTCCCGAGTACAGTTATAGAGGCCAGAACGTTGTGTAGCTTTAAAAATAGGTTGGATAAATACATGAGTGGATGTGGGTGGGTGTGAGTTGGACCTCATAGCTTGTGCTACCAGGTCGGTTGCCGTGTTCCTCCCTTAAGTCAATGTGACCTGACCTGACTAGGTTGGGTGCATTGGCTTAAGCCGGTAGGAGACTTGGACCTGCCTCACATGGGCCAGTAGGCCTACTGCAGTGTTCCTTCGTTCTTATGTTCTTATGTTCTTATAACCCAGGTTATATACACTGATAACCCAGGTTATATACACTGATAACCCAGGTTATATACACTGATAACCCAGGTTATATACACTGATAACCCAGGCTATATACAAATGATAACCCAGGGTTAAAATCATGATAACCCAGGTTATAACACTGATAACCCAGGTTATATACACTGATAACCCAGGTTATATACACTGATAACCCAGGTTATATACACTGATAACCCAGGTTATATACACTGATAACCCAGGTTATATACACTGTTAACCCAGGTTATATACACTGTTAACCCAGGTTATATACACAGATAATCCAGGTTATATACATGTTCCTTGTGATGACTGTACAGGTTGTGACATGGAGTGACTGGTACTCACCTAATTGTGGTTGCAGGGGTCAATTCATAGCTCCTGGCCCTGCCTCTTCACTGATCACTACTAGGTCCACTCAGTAATGGTTCAGTAATGTCTGTCGTCACTGCAATTTCTTGTTGGAAGAACTATCAGTGTGTTCCTATTACCTCAGAGCTCTCCGTAAGTCCCTAAGTATAGCACTTAACACAGGGGATTATTTTTTTTTTTTTTATTATCACACCGGCCGATTCCCACCAAGGCAGGGTGGCCCGAAAAAGAAAAACTTTCACCATCATTCACTCCATCACTGTCTTGCCAGAAGGGTGCTTTACACTACAGTTTTTAAACTGCAACATTAACACCCCTCCTTCAGAGTGCAGGCACTGTACTTCCCATCTCCAGGACTCAAGTCCGGCCTGCCGGTTTCCCTGAATCCCTTCATAAATGTTACTTTGCTCACACTCCAACACACGTCAAGTATAAAAACCATTTGTCTCCATTCACTCCTATCAAACACGCTCAAGCATGCCTGCTGGAAGTCCAAGCCCCTCGCACACAAAACCTCCTTTACCCCCTCCCTCCAAACCCTTCCTAGGCCGACCCCTACCCCGCCTTCCTTCCACTACAGACTGATACACTCTTGAAGTCATTCTGTTTCGCTCCATTCTCTCTACATGTCCGAACCACCTCAACAACCCTTCCTCAGCCCTCTGGACAACAGTTTTTGGTAATCCCGCACCTCCTCCTAACTTCCAAACTACGAATTCTCTGCATTATATTCACACCACACATTGCCCTCAGACATGACATCTCCACTGCCTCCAGCCTTCTCCTCGCTGCAACATTCATCACCCACGCTTCAACACCCATATAAGAGCGTTGGTAAACTATACTCCATACATTCCCCTCTTTGCCTCCAAGGACAAAGTTCTTTGTCTCCACAGACTCCTAAGTGCACCACTCACTCTTTTTTCCCTAAATCAATTCTATGATTCACCTCATCTTTCATAGACCCATCCGCTGACACGTTCCACTCCCAAATATCTGAATACGTTCACCTCCTCCATACTCCTCTCCCTCCAATCTGATATTCAATCTTTCATCACCTAATCTTTTTGTTATCCTCATAACCTTACTCTTTCCTGTATTCACCTTTAATTTTCTTCTTTTGCACACCCTACCAAATTCCCTCCACCAATCCTGCAACTTCTCTTCAGAATCTCCCAAGAGCACAGTGTCATCAGCAAAGAGCAGCTGTGACAACTCCCACTTTGTGTGTGATTCTTTATCTTTTAACTCCACGCCTCTTGCCAAGACCCTCGCATTTACTTCTCTTACAACCCCATCTATAATATATTAAACAACCACGGTGACATCACACATCCTTGTCTAATGGCCTACTTTTACTGGGAAAAAATTTCCCTCTTTTCCCACATACTCTAACTTGAGCCTCACTATCCTCGTAAAAACTCTTCACTGCTTTCAGTAACCTCCCTCCACACCATACACTTGCAACATCTCCCACATTGCCCCCCTATCCACCCTGTCATCCCTTTCCAAATCCATAAATCCACAAAGACCTCTTTAGCCTTATCTAAATACTGTTCCCCTTTATTTTCACGTAAAACACCTGGTCCACCACCCCCCTACCTTCCTAAAGCCTCCTTGTTCATCTGCTATCCATTCCCCCGTCTTACCTTAATTCTTCAATTATAACTCTACCATACACTTTACCGGGGCCTAAAACAGACTTATCCCCCTAAATTTTTGCACTCTCTTTTATCCCCTTTGCCTTTATACAAAAACTAGCATCCCCCAATCCCTAGGTACCTTACCCTCTTCCATACATTTTTAAAAAATTGCACCAACACTCCAAAAACTAACCCCCCTCTTTTAAATTTCTATCTTTATCCCATAAACCCGTGCCTACCCCCTTTCATTTCCCTACTCCCTCACGAATTTCCCCCCCCCAACCACAACGGGCTTTTCCTCACCCCCACAAGATTTTTTCCCCCTTGCCCATACACGAAATCCAGCTTCCCCACTTCATCAAAATTTAACAATTTCCCCCAATATTTCCCTTTCCCTCTTCCAATACCTCTAACTCTCCATTTAAAAACC
This sequence comes from Cherax quadricarinatus, assembly GCF_026875155.1. Classification (NCBI taxonomy): domain Eukaryota; kingdom Metazoa; phylum Arthropoda; class Malacostraca; order Decapoda; family Parastacidae; genus Cherax; species Cherax quadricarinatus. The sequence goes on from NC_069486.1 coordinate 1,289,008, forward strand.
TCCTCTCAATTTTTTAAAATACAAATCCATTTTTTTCCTAGCTTTCTTAACTTTTTAATCTCACCCAAAATTTTCATTTTCAAAAAATTTTTGTAAATTAAAATTTCCCCTTGCTTCCTTTTTTCTTGCTTCCCACTCCTTTAACCCCTCTCTTTTTCCCCTAACTCTTCCCCCTTCCACTTTACTTTGTAAAAACTTCTCTATCTAACTTTTTTTCCCTTATACTCTCTTTACATCATCATTCCACCAAACGCTCCCCCTTCCCCCCTGCACCCACTTTCCTTTAACCACAAAATTCGCTGAACACTCTAACACTCATTTTTAAACCACCCCATACCTCTTTCGACCCCATTTCCTATGCTCCATTTGCCCATCTTCCTCCAAAACTGTTTAACTTACCCTAACTGCCTCCCCTTTTATTTATAAACCTTTACCTCTCTCTTCCCAGCTTTTATTCTCCTTTTATCCCACACCTTTTTCTCTCAGTGTAGCACAACTAGAAAATGATCTGATATATCTGGGGCCCCATAAACAGTACTTCCTAACACAGGATATTTACTTAACACAGGGATATATTTACTTAACACAGGGGATACATTCACTTAACACATGGGATACATTCACTTAACACAGGGGATACATACACTTAACACAGGGGGAAAATACACTTTAAAAAGGGGTACTACACTTAACACAGGGGATATATCCATTGAAAATCATTAGGTGAGTTTTCAAACAAGTTACATTAATTTCATTAATTTTTGTTTTGCTTTTCGTTGGTCTTCATTACATAGGTTAATACATGGGAGGTTACAACCCTCTACAGGGATTGGAGCTACTCTCCCCATCCTTGAATCAAACCCATTTACCTCCCATTCCCCAAACATTGCATAACCATTAAAGGTTTAATGATTCCCCATAAATATAATTATAATCCATTTAATCAATAAAATCCTTGAAAGGATACCTAAAGGATGTTTTCAGGGGTCATCGTCCCCCACAGGTTCTGGTTCCACAATTATCCAACAGTATTTTGTATGACTTTGTGTAGTATTTCCAGGGCTCATAACTAATGATCCCTCAAAAAAAAAATTTCCCTCTAGGGAGGCTCCTTGATGCTGGTGAAGGGAATTGGATCGTGCTCCAGGTCCCTGAATAAGCCTGAATGCCTTCCATCTTCTTCCTCCCCACAAGCACTGCATAATCCCTACAGGTTTAGCTCTCCCCATGAAAATACTACTACTACTACTACTATAATATTTTAAACTTGAGTAGAATAAGTGTAAGTATATACTGCAATGTGCACATGTAGTACATGTCATGTACTACCAGTAGCAAGTAAAAATTTATACTATGTACCATTACTGTAGTTTTGAAGTTATTATTATAGTCTATAAATATGTAAGAAGCAGAATGAATATCTTTTTAAACACAAAAAACAGGATGACCAAAAAATGGAAATATTTTCTATCTCTCATTCAGTAACTGTCTTGCCAGGAGTGTACTGTTATCATCCTTTAAAGTGCAGGCACTGTACTGCCCACCTTCAGGACTGCAACATTCCAACCTACAGGACTGTAACATCCTCACCCATCCTTCAGAGTGTAGGCACTGTACTGCCCACCTTCAGAACTGTAACATTCCCAGCCATTCTTCAGAGGGCAGGCACTGTACAGTACTTCCCACCTCCAGGACTGTAACATTCCTGGCCATCCTTCAGAGTGCAGGCACTGTACTTCCCGCCTCCAGGACTCAAACCTGGCCCACCAATTCACTAAGTCCCTTCATAAATGTTACCTTGCTCACACTCCAATAGCATGTTAGGCCATAATATTCAATTGTTTCCAATCTAGAATGTTTCAGAATTTAAATTCAATTTTTTTTTTTTTCAACAAGTCGGCCGTCTCCCACCAAGGCAGGGTGACCCAAAAAGAAAGAAAATCCCCAAAAAGAAAATACTTTCATCATCATTCAACACTTTCACCTCACTCACACATAATCACTGTTTTTGCAGAGGTGCTCAGAACACAACAGTTTAGAAGCATATACGTATAAAGATACACAACATACCCCTCCAAACTGCTAATATCCTGAACCTCTCCTTTAGAGTGCAGGCATTGTACTTCCCATTTCCAGGACTCAAGTCTGGCTATATAAAAATAACTGGTTTCCCTGAATCCCTTCACTAAATATTACCCTGCTCACACTCCAACAGATCGTCAGGTCCCAAATACCATTCGTCTCCATTTACTCCTATCGAACACGCTCATGCACGCCTGCTGGAAGTCCAAGCCCCTCGCCCACAAAACCTCCCTTACCCCTTCCTTCCAACCTTTTCGAGGACAACCCCTACCCCGCCTTCCTTCTACAGATTTAAATGCTCTCCATGTCATTCTACTTTGATCCATTCTCTCTAAATGACCAAACCACCTCAACAACCCCTCTTCAGCCCTCTGACTAATACTTTTATTAACTCCACACCTTCTCCTAATTTCTACACTCTGAATTTTCTGCATAATATTTACACCACACATTGCCCTTAGACAGGACATCTCCACTGCCTCCAACCGCCTCCTCGCTGCTGCATTCACAACCCAGATAGTGTAGTTTACTTGTAATAAAACATTGTTAGACACAAAAGAAATATTTAGATTTTGCCCATGAAGTGGCTAATTTATTGTGTACTTCATATCCATCCTGTGGATGGTAGCACAAGAGCATATGGATATACAGTAGGCCTAGGAACTAGACCTCTAAAGGGTTTACAGGAGTACATCTTGATTTATATCTACAGTTGACTTATCTGTTGCAAGCAAATTTAGGAAATTTGCTTAATATATCTGGTATCTTTTTTTCATTATTATGCAATCATTTTGGTCCTGCTGGATGCTTATGCCCTTTAACAGACCAGACCTTAAAACCAACCCTTTCTAGTATGACTTCTGTCATCTTTCCTCACACCCCCAGATACATGCACCCTCTTGGTCATACTATTTTGTGTCATCTCTAAATACACAAACCACCTCACTAACCTCTCCTCCTGAGCACTCTGAAAAATGCCTCTAGTAATGCAACCTTAATTCTCTGCAAATTATTGACTCTACACATTGTTCTCAAGCATGACATCTCCATTTCTTCCAGCCTCCTAATTGCTGCAATGTTGAAAACTCATTCTTTGTTTATATAAAAGTTCTGGTTCCGCTGTACTCTGGTACATTCCCCTTTTTGCCTCCATAGATACACGTCTTTCCTTCCAAAGATACCACAACACTCTACCTTCCTTCCTCTCCCAGTGCCTATTATGTGGTTTCCTTCATCTGTTGTAGACTGTTACGAGCACAGGTGTTATCTTTTGGTCTGGGCATGTGCTAGTAACTGTCATCATGATAACCAAAGTATGATGAACAAAAAAGCAGCAAAGAGTAAACACTGAATATATTTTTTCACCAAATATGAGTGTAAGAATATGTACAGAGTATGTACACTATGTTCTTCATGGGGAAGTGGAACAGAATTCTTTCTCCGTAAGCCATGCGTGTCGTAAGAGCCGACTAAAATGCCGAGAGCAAGGGGCTAGTAACCCCTTATCCTGTATATATTGCTAAATTTAAAAGGAGAAGCTTTCGTTTTTTCTTTTGGGCCACCCCACCTCAGTGGGATACAGCTGGTACATTGAAAGAAGAAAGATTTACACTATGTACAGAATAACAAGGATGCAAGCAAGAGACACAGTGAGAACTGTAAGCAACCAGACTTGAGGTAAGTCTGCTAATGTTGCTCCACGAGTCCCAGACATTACTTCACAAATTTGGTACGTTTCTTTGTGATTGGCTGAATTGAACCAACAGTGCTGTATGACCCTTATGCATATAGTGCTTAGTTATGATTATAATAATTGAACTGGACAGTTGTAGCATCACAATGGTGCCCTGACTGCTATACTCTTAAAACTGTTGGTTCATTGATCGAGAGGGCATTCCTATATGGGTGTATAATATACGCTGAATAAAATGTAACATACTTTGGCTCCTCAACTTACAATACAGTGGACCCCCGCATAACGATTACCTCCGAATGTGACCAATTATGTAAGTGTATTTATGTAAGTGCGTTTGTACGTGTATGTTCGGGGGTCTGAAATGGACTAATCTACTTCACAATATTTCTTATGGGAACAAATTCGGTCAGTACTGGCACCTGAACATACTTCTAGAGTGAAAAAATATCGTTAACCGGGGGTCCACTGTAGTTCGATTTATGGTATTACAACTTTACAGTGGTACAAAAACAGTTACATTAATTATTTATTTATTTACTTATTCAGTGACAGTAGTTATTTATTTACTTATTTATTTAGTATATCATATGAATTCATATCAGACTTAGGATATTTTTGACATGTAATGAGTTCGTCAGAATATAACGTTATCGTAATTCAAGGAGCACTTGTACTCTTAGAATGCCACGTAGACACATTTTCAGAATGTTGACTCCAAAAGCAAAATGTATATTTTGTCTAAATGTAAACAAGTCACTGACTTGACTAAATTTGCCATCATCGAGAATATGCTCAGTCAGTATTTAGTGCACGGCACTTCTTCATCTAGGGCTGCAGTCCCACTAAATCATCTACGTACTTCGGGGTCACAATCCCACTAAATCGTCTACGTGCTCTGGGTCACAATCCCACTAAATCATCCACATACTCTGGGTCATAATCCCACTAAATCATCCACATACTCTAGGTCACACAGTCCCTTTAAATCATCCTTTCATATGGTGGTAGATCTCTCGTATGATAGTACATCTCTCGTATGATAGTACGTACATCTCTCGTATGATAGTACATCTCTCGTATGATAGTACATCTCTCGTATGATAGTACACCTCTTGTATGATAGTACACATTTAGTATGATAGGGAAGGAGGTACTGGCCAGAGAAAGAGAAAATTTCAAACTTAAGCTTAAGGAATTATACAGAGCTAAGAAACACTGGAAGAACTTAAAATGAGACTTAAAGAAACCCAAAATATTTCTTTTCTTATGCCAAATCTATAGCAAAAACCACATCCAATACTGGGCCCTTACTTAAACAAGATGGGACTTGCACAGATGACAGCTGTTTTGTTTTAGTTTAATATCTTTATTATGCACCCCATACCCATCCTGTGGGCGGGAATTAAAATTTTAGAGGTACAGTGGACCCCCGCATAGCGAACTTAATCCGTGCAAGAGGGCTGGCCGTTATGCGAAATGTTCGCTATGCGAATTAATTTTCCCCATAAGAAATAATGGAAATAAAATTAATCCGTGCAAGACACCCAAAAGTATGAAAAAAAAATTTTTTTACCACAAAAAAATGTTAATTTTAGTACATACAAACTGAAAAAGGCATGCACAATTACATGACACTTACTTTTATTGAAGATCTGGTGATGATTGATGGGATGGGAGGAGGGAAGAGAGAGTGTTAGTGTTTAGAAGGGGAATCCCCTTCCATTAGGACTTGAGGTAGCAAGTCCTTTTCTGGGGTTACTTCCCTTCTTCTTTTAATGCCACTAGGACCAGCTTCAGAGTCACTGGACTTCTTTCGCACAACATATCTGTCCATAGTGGCCTGTACCTCTCGTTCCTTTATGATTTGTCTAAAGTGGTTCACAACAGTGTCATTGTAACAGTCACCAGCACGGCTTGCAATAGCTGTGTGAGGGTGATTTTCATCAAAAAAGGTTTGCACTTCAAGCCATTTTGCACACATTTCCTTAATCTTTGAAGTAGGCAATTCCTTCAATTTCTCTCTCCCCTCCTTTGAACCAGTTTCCCCAGGTCTGGCCTCTTGCTCTTGAAGTTGATCTATCAGCTCATCAGTGGTTAGTTCTTCATTGTCCTCCTCCACCAACTCTTCCACATCCTCCCCACTAACCTCCAACCCCAAGGACTTCCCCAATTCCACAATTGATTCCTCAACTGGTATACTACTCCTCTCAGGGTTAGCCTCAAACCCTTCAAAATCCCTTTTGTCTACACATTCTGGCCACAGTTTCTTCCAAGCAGAGTTCAAGGTTCTCTTAGTCACTCCCTCCCAAGCCTTACCTATAAGGTTTACACAATTGAGGATATTAAAGTGATCCTTCCAAAACTCTTTTAGAGTCAATCGAGTGTCTGTGGTCACTTCAAAGCACTTTTGAAACAGAGCTTTTGTGTACAGTTTCTTGAAGTTGGAAATGACCTGCTGGTCCATGGGCTGCAGGAGAGGAGTGGTATTAGGAGGCAAAAACTTCACCTTAATGAAGCTCATGTCCCCATAAAGTCGCTCTGCCACGTCTGTAGGATGACCAGGGGCATTGTCTAACACCAGGAGGCACTTAAGGTCTAATTTCTTTTCAGTTAGGTAATCTTTCACATTGGGGGCAAATGCATGGTGTAACCAGTTATAGAAAAATTCCCTAGTGACCCATGCCTTACTGTTTGCCCTCCACAGCACACACAAATTATCCTTGAGGACATTCTTTTGCCTGAACGCTCTGGGAGTTTCAGAGTGATACACTAATAAAGGCTTAACTTTGCAATCACCACTAGCATTGGCACACATCAACAAAGTAAGCCTGTCTTTCATAGGCTTATGTCCTGGGAGTGCCTTTTCCTCCTGAGTAATGTAGGTCCTGCTTGGCATTTTCTTCCAGAACAGGCCTGTTTCATCACAATTAAACACTTGTTCAGGTTCCAGTCCTTCAGTTTCTGTGTACTCCTTGAATTCATGCACATATTTTTCAGCCGCTTTGTGGTCCGAACTGGCAGCCTCACCATGCCGTATCACACTATGGATGCCACTACGCTTCTTAAATCTCTCAAACCAACCTTTGCTGGCCTTAAATTCACTCACATCATCACTAGTTGCAGGCATTTTTTTAATTAAATCGTCATGCAACTTCCTAGCCTTTTCACATATGATCGCTTGAGAGACGCTATCTCCTGCTAGCTGTTTTTCATTTATCCACACCAATAAGAGTCTCTCAACATCTTCCATCACTTGCGATCTTTGTTTCGAAAACACAGTTAAACCTTTGGCAACAACAGCTTCCTTGATTGCCGTTTTCTTGCCCACAATAGAAGAGATGGTTGATTTTGGTTTCTTGTACAACCTGACCAGGTCGGTGATACGTACTCCACTTTCATACTTATCAATGATCTCTTTCTTCATTTCAATGGGTATTCTTACCCTTTGAGGTGTAGGGTTGGCACTAGAAGCTTTCTTGGGGCCCATGGTCACTTATTTTCCAGAAACAGCACCGAAAACACTGTAATAATACGAAATATTCCGAGTGTATGCTTGAATGTTACCGCGGAGGCTGGCTGGTAAACAATGGGACGGGCGGCACATGTGAGGCTGGCTGAGGGCGCACATTGGACGCGTCTGGGACGAAGGCCGCTGAGCGGGTTTTTGTCCACTATGCGGGGCAAAATTTTAGCGAACAAAGCGTCCGCTATGCGGATTGTTCGCTATGCAAGGCGTTCGCTATGCGGGGGTCCACTGTACTTAATTGGTCCAGGGACTGGGCTGCAAAGTTCTGATAGCTTAAACAAGTTACAGTGGTAATGAACTTACATGTTTATATCCGGTTACAGTTGTAATGAGTTACTTATGCAGACATGAATTAGGACACACACACACACAGTGTGTGAGTGTACACACAGAGAGAGAGAGGGGGGAGGGGCATTGAAGTCCCAATGTGACTCAGTGTTTAGTGAACTGTTAATCATACTAAGAGTTGACAATCTAAATTATTTTTTTTATGACCGAGACTCAAAATTTGGTTAAATCCAAAGTTACTGATATAATCTTAACACCACAGGACTTGGAAAAAATAATAAATAATATGCCTATACACTCTGCCCCAGTGTTCATCAAGAACTGCAAGTAACCCCTTCCACGTGCTTTAAATATTCTATGGAGAGGGAGCCTAGACATGGGGGTCATCCTACAGTCACTTAAAACAACAGACATAGCCCCACTCCACAAAGATGGCAGTAAACCAATTGCAAAGAACTACAGACCGATAGCACTAATGTACCACACCAGAAAAAACTTTGAAAGGGCTCTAAGAAGCAAGATCACCACCCATTGGATATCCGTCAGTTACACAACCCAGGGCAACACAGGTTTACAGCAGGTCGCTCCTGCATCTCACAACTACTGGACCACTATGACATGGTCTTGGGTATTTTGGAAGACAAACAAAATACAGATATAGTATACACAGACTCTGAAAGTTTTCGACAAGTGCAGTCATGGTGTAAGAGCACACAGAATGTGTGATAAAGGAATAACAAGAAAAGTTGGTAGATGGATCTATAACTTCCTAACAAGTAGAACACAAAGAGTATAAAGAGTTAAGTCAGTGGTGACTACAGTGAAAAGCTCAGTTTCACAAAGTACAATACTCTCCCATCCTTTTCCTCATCCTCATATCTGACATAAAGAGGTAAGGCAAAGCACCGTGTCCTCCTTTGCTGACGATGCCAGAATTTGCATGACAGTGTCAGCCATCGAGAACATAAACCACCTAAGCAGACATAAGCCAAGTCTTCAAATGGGCCTCAGAAAACATGAGGTTCAATGAAGACAAATTTCAAGTACTCTGCTATGGAAAACTCGAGGAGGTAAAAACTGGACCAGAGCATAAAACAAATTCCACCACGCAATAGAGCGAAAAACGAATGTGATGGACCTGGGAGTGATAATATCAGAGAATCCTACTTTCAAAGATCACAATGTTTCTACATCATCTGTTAGAAAAATGATAGCCGAGACTTGCTTTCGTAGGAAGTGATTTCTGTGTGCATATTTGGGAAAATCCTAAAGGAACTAATCCCAAATCTGCACACGGAAATCACTCGCTACGAAAGCAAAAGACTCCACAGGTGGTGTATCATTCCCGTAATGAAAAGCAGGGGTGCCATAAGTACATTGTGAGACAATGCACTAAGTGTCATGGGCCCAAAACTGTTCAACTGCCATCCAGCATACATGAAGGGGATTACCAATAGACCCCTGGCTGTCTTCAAGAGGAAGCTGGACAGACACCTAAAGTCAGTACCTGACCAGCCGGGCTGTGGTTCATACATTGGTTTACATGCTGCTAGCAGTAACAGCCTGGTTGATCAGACCCTGATCCACCACGAGACCTGGTCATGGACCGTTCTGCAGAAGCATTGCCCCCCCTTAACACCGTCCAGATATTGTGCGATAGTGCATCTCTTGTATGATAGTATTTATTGTGGTGAGTGTTTGTTCCTTGCTGTTATTCTTTGTTAGTGTTCTTATTGTTTGTGTTGTATATGACTTTGTATGAGCGCTGAGTGACCTTTGCTGCTGCTGCTGCTGCTGCTGCTGCTGCTGCTGCTGCTGCTGCTGCTGCTGCTGCTGCTGCTGCTGCTGCTGCTGCTGCTGCTGCTGCTGCTTGCTGCTGCTTGCTGCTTGCTGCTGCTTTTATTCTTTGTTAGTGTTCTTATTGTTTGTGTTGTATATGACTTTGTATGAGCGCTGAGTGACCTTTGTTGTTGCTGCTGGTGCTGGTGCTGCTGCTTGCTGCTGCTGCTGCTGCTGGTGCTGGTGTTATTCTTTGTTAGTGTTCTTATTGTTTGTGTTGTATATGACTTTGTATGAGCGCTGAGTGACCTTTGCTGCTGCTGCTGCTGCTGCTGCTGCTGCTGCTGCTGCTGCTGCTGCTGCTGCTGCTTGCTGCTGCTTGCTGCTTGCTGCTTGCTGCTGCTTTTATTCTTTGTTAGTGTTCTTATTGTTTGTGTTGTATATGACTTTGTATGAGCGCTGAGTGACCTTTGTTGTTGCTGCTGGTGCTGGTGCTGCTGCTTGCTGCTGCTGCTGCTGCTGGTACTGGTGTTATTCTTTGTTAGTGTTCTTATTGTTTGTGTTGTATATGACTTTGTATGAGCGCTGAGTGACCTTTGTTGTTGCTGCTGGTGCTGCTGCTGCTGCTGCTGCTGCTGCTGCTGCTGCTGCTGCTGCTGCTTGCTGCTGCTGCTGCTGCTGCTGCTGCTGCTGCTTTTATTCTTTGTTAGTGTTCTTATTGTTTGTGTTGTATATGACTTTGTATGAGCGCTGAGTGACCTTTGTTGTTGCTGCTGGTGCTGCTGCTGCTGCTTGCTGCTGCTGCTGCTGCTGGTGCTGGTGTTATTCTTTGTTAGTGTTCTTATTGTTTGTGTTGTATATGACTTTGTATGAGCGCTGAGTGACCTTTGTTGTTGCTGCTGCTGCTGCTGGTGGTGGTGCTGGTGCTGCTGCTGCTGTTGCTTGCTGGTGGTGGTGGTGGTGGTGGTGGTGGTGCTGCTGCTGCTGCTGCTGCTGGTGCTGGTGCTGCTGCTGCTGCTGCTGCTGCTGCTGCTGCTGCTGCTGCTGCTTGCTGCTGCTGCTGCTGCTGCTGCTGCTGCTGCTTGCTGCTGCTGCTGCTGCTGCTGCTGCTGCTGCTGCTGCTGCTGCTGCTGCTGCTGCTGCTGCTGCTGCTGCTGCTGCTGGTAAGTTTATTCAGATATACACAAAGGCAGTTACATAGATTTATCATACATAGCATATGTGTAGAGAACCTGGGATGACCCCAAAAAAGTCAGACACTGACTTATTTCCATTGGGGTGTTGTTTGGTGGTGTTGCTGCTGCTTTCTTCTCCTTTCTTCTTTCTTCTTCTTCTTCTTCTTTCTTCTTTGTCTTTCTTATATTTCATGGCCAGACAACAACACATCTCTGACTTAGTGTTGCATTACTCCCTCATTCTAAATTTTCCACCACACACAGTGTTCCACTGGTCATGTGTACAGTGTTCCACTGGTCATGTGTACACAGTGTTCCACTGGTCATGTGTACACAGTGTTCCACTGGTCATGTGTACACAGTGTTCCACTGGTCATGTGTACACAGTGTTCCACTGGTCATGTGTACACAGTGTTCCACTGGTCATGTGTACACAAGTCTTTCAGGTAACACATTATCTTAATCTCTAAGACATTTTTAATAGAACTTACAGTATTTTCCGGCATATAAGACGCGCCTTTTTTCCCCCACAAAAAGTCTTGGTAAATCAGCCTGCACCGTGTATGTTCAAGGTCAGGGTCAAGGGTAGGTCTTAGGTTACATTTTAGCGTAAAGTAAGAGGGTAATTAGCCTTTGAATGTGATTACTGATTTACCGCAATGGTACTTCCGTCGTGCGCCTTATATGCCAGAAAATGCTGTATGTGTACTTCACTAAATATACACACCTCCCCCATCTTCACCCATCATACATCCCACAATCATTCTAAATTACTTTCTACTACTACCACCATCACTATTCTACTATTACTCCCACTACCAGTAGTACCACTATCACTTCTTGTTAAGATAAGATAAGATAAGATTTCGTTCGGATTTTTAACCCCGGAGGGTTAGCCACCCAGGATAACCCAAGAAAGTCTGTGCGTCATCGAGGACTGTCTAACTTATTTCCATTGGGGTCCTTAATCTTGTCCCCCAGGATGCGACCCACACCAGTCGACTAACACCCAGGTACCTATTTGCTGCTAGGTGAACAGGACAACAGGTGTAAGGAAACGTGTCGAAATGTTTCCACCCGCCGGGAATCAAACCCGGGCCCTCCGTGTGTGAAGCGGGAGCTTTAGCCACCAGGCCACCGGTCCTGTCCCTGTCCCCCTCGACTATATATACTGGCTCCCTCACTCTCTTGTGTTAGTGTGACTCGTAAATGGTCCAAGTTTCTCTCTCCTATGTGCGGGTTATTGTGCCTTCTTGTTCTTTGATGGTGTACGAGCTTGTGTGTATTATTCCTGCTGAAACCCAGTGTAATGCTGATCAGTCAGGCTGTGATGGATATGTGGGTCAGGAAGGCTATTAGTAGTAACAGCCTGGTTGACCAGGCAAGCACCAGACAAGCCTGGCCCAAGACCATGGAGTAGTAAAATTCTTGGAACTCATCAAAGGTATATCGCAGTGAAGAGGCGGGGCCAGGAGCTGTGACTCGACCCCTGCAACCGCAACTAGGTGAGTACAGGTATAACATACCTCTATCTAAAAATGTCACCTCAGAACACTGCTGAACCTTATGACTGATGTACCTACTCCTCTGATAGGTTTAAAGCGTGCACTATACCTGGAGGGTCTTCTGGGGGTCAACGTCCCCACGGCCAGGTCCATGACCAGGCCTCCAGAAGTGGTGTGATGTTGGCTGTCTCTGATGTGTGATGACCCTCTCAGCTGTTAGTTATGTGATGACCCTGAGAGGGAAAAGTTCAACAGATAGGAGTAGCGAGCGAATATATGGCAACGATAGTTTGATTGGCAGACTGCTTGTTAAGGTAGGGTCAGTGTCTAGCTCCCGCTATCCCCCCCCTTCCCTTTTCTCCACTCGGAAAGGTGATGTGTGGGGCTCCGACCAAATGGATAATCACTTGACTCACAGCTCCCAACACAACTGTAAGTAAATGCCTCTGCTCCTATTTTTAATGGATATATTGGTTAAAAGCTTCCCTTTTAACTAATTGAGGCTTAGTTCATCCTGCCTTGACTTTCATGTTTAAATCCTCACCAGTCTTTTAAATGCTTTACTTATCATGGAGAGTGATTTATCGAGCAGTGGTTAACTTTTTTCGTTTTCTAGCTTGGAATGTCAGCTAGGGTCATCTGGCAACTTCAGAGACAGTGCTGAAGGAGAAGAACCTCTGGTTCTGGTGGCCCGGTGGCTGAAGCTCCCGCTTCACACACGGAGGGCCTGGGTTTGATTCCCGGCGGGTGGAAACATTTCGACACGTTTCCTTACACCTGTTGTCCTGTTCACCTAGCAGCAAATAGGTACCTGGGTGTTAGTCGACTGGTGTGGGTCGCATCCTGGGGGACAAGATTAAGGACCCCAGTGGAAATAAGTTAGACAGTCCTCGAAGTGATCGACATGACTTTCTTGGGTTATCCTGGGTGCTAACCCTCCTGGGTTCAAAAATCCGAACGAAACTTATCTATCTTATCTGGATCGTCACCCTTGATCTACTACCTCATGTAGCCAACCCCCAGGGTCACTACCCCTGCATCTTTCATCGTGAAAGCCTGCATTACTTAACTGACGGTCATTCAAGAGCTAGACATAGTGTGACTGGTGTTAGTCGTTGGGTGTGGTCACCACTGGGGACAGATTCCCCACCCCCCATCATCAGCAACGCTGCAATTTACCTCAGCGTTCAGTGATGACCCTGGTCACTGTGGATGTAATGACCCTCTCGGCTTTGCCATGTATGAGCACCCTCTCACTTTGGCCATGTAACCCCCAGGCACCCCCTCATCTGTTGGATCATGTAAGACCCTCATCAGCTGTTGGACATGTAAGACCCTCTCAGCTGTTGGCCATAGTAAGTGACCCTCTCAGTGTTGGACATGTAATGTCACCCTCAGCTGTTGGACATCCCACGACCCATCTCAGCTGTTGGCCATGTAATTCCTCTCAGCTGTTGGCCATGTAATGACCCTCTCAGCTGTTGGACATGTAATGACCCTCTCAGCTGTTGGACATGTAATGACCCTCTCAGCTGTTGGACATGTAATGACCCTCTCAGCTGTTGGACATGTAATGACCCTCTCAGCTGTTGGCCATGTAATGACCCTCTCAGCTGTTGGCCATGTAATGACCCTCTCAGCTGTTGGCCATGTAATGACCCTCTCAGCTGTTGGCCATGTAATGACCCTCTCAGCTGTTGGACATGTAATGACCCTCTCAGCTGTTGGTCATGTAATGACCCTCTCAGCTGTTGGACATGTAATGACCCTCTCAGAGGAACTGTTGGTTGTCCTGGTGTAAGCTACCCACCAGGACAACCCCAAAAAAGTCAGTGACTTATTTCCACTGTGGTTCCTCTCTCTCCTACCTGGTACCATCACCTCCCTTCCCCCATTATCCCCCCAGAGAAATCCCCCATCATCCCCCCACAGAAATCCTCCCCCCATTAACTCAAAAGAGAATTATTTCTGAGTGAACTCCCATTTACAAACCAATTAGCCTGTCCTCTGGGGAACTGGTCAAATTATATTTCCCGTTCTAAAACTGACCCAGTCGTTTACATTATTACAACTACCCGGTTATATTGAATGATAGGCACCAACCTTACTTAAGTATATACATAAAACAAGACTCGAAAGTGGGGCGGTGACTCGACCCTCTGAACCACAAGTAGGTGAGGACAGAGACCTCCGATCCACCTTAAATACAAACATATATATTCCCGGGGTGAAAAATGAAGCTTGACTTTATTCTCGGGATAAAAAAAAAGGACAATGACATGCCTATGCACTCTGCCCCAGGGCCAGACTCATGGAACTCCGTGTTCATCAAGAACTGCAAGAAGCCCCTATCACGAGCCTTTTCCATCCTATGGAGAGGGAGCATGGACACGGGGGTCGTCCCACAGTTACTAAAAACAACAGACATAGCCCCACTCCACAAAGGTGGCAGTAAAGCAACAGCAAAGAACTACAGACCGATAGCACTAACATCCCATATCATAAAAATCTTTGAAAGGGTCCTAAGAAGCAAGATCACCACCCATCTAGAAACCCATCAGTTACACAACCCAGGGCAACATGGGTTTAGAACAGGTCGCTCCTGTCTGTCCCAGCTACTGGACCACTATGACAAGGTCCTGGATGCTGTAGAGGATAAACAAAATACAGATGTAGTATACACAGACTTTGCAAAAGTTTTCCAAGTGTGACCATGGTGTAATAGCACACAAAATGCGGGATGAAGGAATAACGGTAAAAGTTGGTAGATGGATCTACAACTTCCTGACAAACAGAACACAGAGTAATAGTAAACAGAGTAAAGTCCCTGGCAGCTATGGTAAAAAGCTCTGTTTCACAAGGCACAGTACTCGCTCCCATTCTCTTCCTCATCCCCATTTCTGACATAGAGATGTAAGCCATAGCTCCGTGTCTTCCTTTGCGGATGACATCCGGATCACCATGGCAGTGACCTCCATCGAAGACACCGTGAGACTCCAAGCGGACATCAACCAAATCTTGGAATGGGTCACTCAAAACAATATGAAGTTCAACGAAAAGAAATTTCAACTACTCAGATATGGAAAACTTGAAGAAATTAAAAATGTGTCAGGGTATACCACAAATTCTAACCATACAATAGAGCGGAAAAGTAATGTGAAGGACCTGGGAGTGATAATATCAGAGAATCTCACCTTCAAAGACCACAATGTATCTACCTCATC
The DNA here is from genome assembly GCF_026875155.1 of Cherax quadricarinatus. Classification (NCBI taxonomy): domain Eukaryota; kingdom Metazoa; phylum Arthropoda; class Malacostraca; order Decapoda; family Parastacidae; genus Cherax; species Cherax quadricarinatus. Next base: position 1,304,283 of record NC_069486.1, read on the forward strand.
TGCTAGGAAAATGATAGGATGGATAATGAGAACTTTCAAAACTAGGGATGCCAAGCCCATGATGATTCTCTTCGAATCGCTTGTGCTCTCTAGGCTGGAACACTGCTGTACACTAATGGCTCTCTTCAAGGTTGGCAACATTGCAGAACTGGAGAGTGTACAAAGAACTTTCACGGCACACATAGGTGCGATAAGGCACCTAAACTACTGTGAATGGTTGAAGGTCCTTGATCTGTATTCCCTGGAACGCAGGCGAGAGAGATACATGATAATATACACTTGGAAGGTCCTGGAGGGATTGGTACCAAACCTGCACACGAAAATCACTCCATATGAAAGCAAAAGACTCGGCAGGAGATGCAACATTCCCCCGATGAAAGGTAGGGGCACCACGAGTACACTGAGACAACACAATAAGTGTCTGGGGCCCAAGACTGTTTAATTGCCTCCCAGTATACATAAGGGAGATTACCAATAGACCCCTGGCTGTCTTCAAGAAGGCACTGGATAGGCATCTAAAGTCAGTACCTGACCAACCGGGCTGTGGTTCCTACGTCAGCTTGCTTGCGGCCAACAGTAACAGCCTGGTTGATCAGACCCTGATCCACCATGAAGCCTGATCTCAGACCGGGCCGCGGGGGCCCGGTAGTGACTAGTGTGTTCTTGACTCTTATTCGTTTTGACAGTCTCAGGAAACTAGAAACATTAAACTACCTTATATAAAACCATGAAATTCGCGGTAGAACTAATTATGCAGTGAAGTAATTGTGTTTAATACCACGAAACTATACCGGGGTCACACTTTCCCGTAGCTCGGTCGCTAGCGCACTCGGCTCACACACTGAGCTCCGGGGTTCGAATCTCCTCCGGTACGGCTGGAAAACATTTGGGACGTGTTTCCATAAGACACCTACTGTCACTATTCACCCATCAGCGTAAAATGGGTACCTGGGTGTTAGTGGACTGGTGTGGGTCGCATCCTGGGACGAAACTGACTTAATTTGCGGGAAATGCTCAGCATAACAAGGGACTTTCTATATAGTAGTATGTCATTGATGTCAGCTATGGTCTGTATACCTTGTACATGTACTGGTATACCTTGTACATGTACTGGTATACCTTGTACATGTACTGGTATACCTTGTACATGTACCGGTATACCTTGTACATGTACTGGTATACCTTGTACATGTACTGGTATACCTTGTACATGTACTTGTAGTAAATAAAGATATTATTATTACCACAAACTAGGGAAAGTTGGATCAGTTACAAATACCCAGGAAAGCCATACCCACTCCTGGTTAGGTTGGCTGCAGCTGCTAGGGACGAACTTTGGCTAGATTTGCCAATCGACCTCGTTATAGGAGGGCTTTTGAGCCCAAACAAGTGAGTTCAACTACCATTAAGTATTTTATATGTGAAATGCTGAAATATACGCTCCTCTGGGGCAAATTGGTACTTAATACTTGTCATTGAACAGCTCAGGTGCGGGGACACTACGATTCCAGCGAAATAGGCTTCTTGGATGCAGCTGCGAGAAGCCTGTATCATTATTGAAGCGAAGTATATTTTATTTTAGGTCTTTAAATAGACTTAACTGGTAAAGTTCCACATACATTGTGTGGTGTGAATATAATGCAGAGAATTTGTTATTTGGAAATTAGGAGGAGGTGCAGGATTACCAAAGCTATTATCCAGAGGGATGAGGAGGGGTTGTTGAGGTGGTTTGGACTTGTAGAGAGGATGGAACAAAATAGAAAGACTTCAAGTGTGTATAAATCTGTAGTGGAGGAAGGGCAGGGTCGAGGTCGGCCTAGGAAAGGTTGGAGGGAGGGAGCAAAGGAGGTTTTGTGTGCGAGGGGCTTGGACTTCCAGCAGGCATGCGTGAGCGTGTTAGATAGGAGCGAATGGAGACAAATGGTTTTTAGGACTTGATTTGTTGTTCGAGTGTGAGAAAAGGCAATATTTATGAAGGGATTCAGGGAAACCAGCAGGCCGGACTTAGTTCTGGAGATGAGAAGTACAGTGTCTGCACTCTGAAGGAGAGGTGTTAATGTTGCATTTTTATAACTGTAGTGTAAAGCACTCCTATGGCAAGACAGTGATGAAGTGAATGATGGTGAAATTTTTCTTTTTCGGGCCACCCTGCCTTGGTGGGAAACGACCAATGTATTAAAATATAAATATTATTATTATTGTGTAGTGGGGCTATATCCGTTGTTTTTAGTGACTGTGGGTTGACCCCCGTGTCTAGGCTCCCTCTCCGTAGAATACTGGAGGTACATGATAGGGGGTTTCTTGCAGTTCTTGTTGAACATGGGCAGCGCTGTATTGCCTTTGTGGTTTAGCGCTTCTTTTTTATTATAATAATAATTGTTGAACATGGAGGTCGATGAGTCTGGACTTGAGGCTGGGTGTATGGGCTTGTTGTCAATATATTTTTTCGCTAGCTGGAGATTCGTCTGTAAAAACTTGCATTTGTGGTCACAATGGTGCCTATGCTAACCTTCCTATGGTGTAGAAATATGCCTAGTTGGACGAATCTTATTGTGGCTAGCTGGTCCAGTGGCTAACGCGACGGTCTGGAGTTTTGAGACTCTCTGACCGCGGGTTCAGTCCCGCCCGTGGTATGGTTTGTTTGCAATCGTGTCATTACGATTTCGTGAGTCATGTTGAATCAAGTGGTGTTAGGGTTATGTCAGAAATTTCGGAGACATTGACAAGGTTTTGAGTCTCTCATGAAGAATTCATTCAGATTTTCAACCTTAAGCCTGATTAACGGCTCACTGAACACAGAATACATTGAAACTTCAGTATTTCACTCATTTCTTTGCTATCGTCATTGCAAGTTTCAACATGTTCGAACAAGCGCCAGTACTGGATGTGATTTTTGCCGTCGTTTTTGCATGTAAGAAGTATCTTGAATTTCTTTCAATTTCATCAATTGCTTTTAGTTCCTTGTGGGTTCACTTAAGTTCAGAATCTTCTCTTTCCTTAGTGTTTCCTTCCGCACTTCAGGCAGTATAGCATCCTTGAGAAGTTATGTGAGTCTTCGTCTCCGCCTGTAGTGGGAGCATCGTTTTCTAGCTTACGACTTTTATTTTCCTTAGGGGTATGTACCTTAACCATGATCTAGTGCCATAGTTAATCCTCTCTAGACACTGGCTCTGATCCAGGGTATTCACTATATTTTGCCAGCATGGTTCATGAAGGATACGATTTATTCGATCACAGTTGATGCTCTTGTTTACCAGGTCTCCTGGTTCTCGGCCTGATCGTTCAAGCTATTAGTGCTCGCTGCCCGCAATCCAGTGTTACCACTATGATAACCTTGTTATCCTAGTGGGAGAGATGATAACTAGCATGGCAGGTTCTCCTGAAGAGTGTTGCCACTATGATAACCGTGTTATCCTAGTGGGAGAGATGATAACTAGCATGGCAGGTTCTCCTGAAGAGTGTTGCCACTTGATAACCGTGTTATCCTAGTGGGAGAGATGATAACTAGCATGGCAGGTTCTCCTGAAGAGTGTTGCCACTATGATAACCGTGTTATCCTAGTGGGAGAGATGATAACTAGCATGGCAGGTTCTGAAGAGTGTTACCACTGTGATAACCTTGTTATCCTAGTGGGAGAGATGATAACTAGCATGGCAGGTTCTGAAGAGTGTTACCACTGTGATAACCTTGTTATCCTAGTGGGAGAGATGATAACTAGCATGGCAGGTTCTGAAGAGTGTTACCACTGTGATAACCTTGTTATCCTAGTGGGAGAGATGATAACTAGCATGGCAGGTTCTGGTGTTCCTTGTATTGATTCTGCGCATCTTACATCCACACGCCTCCCCTCTTCCTCCGAGCATAACATCTCTCTCATACACTCCCCAAATCAACAGATTTATGCAATAAAACACCACTCCATACACCCTCCATCATACACCAATGCATGACAGTCATACAGCAGCAATCAGGCACCAAATAGGCCCTAAAAATAGGAAAATATGAAGGGCAACGACAATTCTAGTGAGGCAGGAAGACAGTACAGACTACGACTAATGGCGGACCGGGGCGTCCAGTCGGTCTGTCAAGGGATTTAACTGTGGATGTACCAGTCAGATATACCTGTGGAACTGGTGTAGTGTTGAGTGAGTGGTTGAAGGGGGTGTGGTGAGGTGTAGTGAGTGGGCCACACTCTGGACCAGCCGCTAGTGGGATATTAATACAGTTTTGAGGAGTCGTACTAGGATTAAGGCAGGTAGGTACAAGTAGCTGTTTACTTTTTGGTGGGATAACTTGTGCTGTTGTCTGCTGTGGTGGGTGCTGCTGTGTCTGCCTAGCAGGGGGGGGCGACGGGAATGTTTGGAAACTGGTTAGACACACCCTATGCTATGTAGGCATCAGCTGAGCCTAGCACGCTGAGGAGGATGTGGATCAATGTGGAACACGCATGGTATTCTCAACTTAGTCGTTATTGCATAGCTTGACAACACGGTGTTTGTGGGGCATGTGAAGCTGGTGTGACAGCGTGTGGTTTGGGGACGTGTGTGTGACAGTGTGGTTGTGAAGTGTGTGGTGTGGGACAGTGTGTGACAGTGTGGTTGTGACGTGTGTGGTGTGTGGGAGTGTGTTGAAGGGGTGTGGTGAAGTGTGTGGTAGTGGGACAGCTGTGGGACAGCCGTGTGGTATTGTACAGTTTTGAAGTGGGGTCGTATGGATTAACAGGTAGGTACAGTAGTGTTTACTTTGTGGTGGGATAATTGGTGTTGTCTGTGTGGTGGTGTGCAGTGGTGTGCTGACAGTAGGGGGGGGGGACACAGTAATTGTTTGGGGAAGTTTTGGGTTTTAGTGACACACATTGTGTGGCACAGTATGGCGTTACAGTATGAGGTGTGGATACAATTGGACCGCTGTGTATCTCAGTTATGTGTTGCATATATTGTTGACACAATGGTGTTGTGGGTATGTGGAAGTATATGGGGGTGACAGTGTGGTGTGTGACAGTGTATGGTGTGTGGGACAGATTGTGTGACATTTTGGTGGTGTGTACTGTGTGGTGTGTGGACACGTGTATGGTGGGGTGAACAGTGTATGGTGTGACCAGTGTTGGTGTGTGAACAGTTATGGTGTGTGACAGTTGTGAAGTGGTGTGGACATTTTGTGGTGACAGTGTGGTGTGTGACCTGTGATTGGTTGTGATACAGTGTGAGGGTGTGACAGTTTTGGTGTGTGGACAGTGGTGTGTGAAGTTTGGTGTGTGACACGTATATTGGTGTGTGGACACATTTTGTGGTGTGACACAGTTAGGGTGTGTGACATTATATGGTGTGTGACAGTATATGGTGTGACAGTGTGGTGTGTGACAGTATATGGTGTGTGACAGTATATGGTGTGTGACACAGTATATGGTGTGACACAGTATATGGTGTGTGTACAGTATATGGTGTGTAAACAGTATATGGTTGTGATACAGTATATGGTGTGTGACAGTATATGGTGCGTGATACAGTATATGGTGTGTGACACAGTATATGGTGTGTGACAGTATATGGTGTGACACAGTATATGGTGTGTGACACAGTATATGGTGTGTGACACAGTATATGGTGTGTGACACAGTATATGGTGTGTGACACAGTATATGGTGTGTGATACAGTATATGGTGTGTGACACAGTATATGGTGTGTGACAGTATATGGTGTGTGACACAGTATATGGTGTGTGACACAGTATATGGTGTGTGACACGGTATATGGTGTGTGGCACAGTGTATGGTGTCACAGTATATGGTGTGACAATATATGGTGTCACAGTATATGGTGTGTGGCACAGTATATGGTGTGACAATATATGGTGTGTAACACAGTATATGGTGTGTGTCACAATCTTGGGTCAGTAACTGCCCACATTTTCACTTAAATCGTTATATATTCCTTTGACAATTTTAAAAGTATTTTGTGTATTGATTTTTTCTATATTTTACATCATTCGTTATTTCATAAATTTTGCAAATTTCATCATCAATGAACTCTGTGTTAAGAATGTAAAGAATTCTGTAGAACATCGAGGTGAACATAGAATATTAAGCCTTCCATTGTGTGAACAGTATTGTTCATAACAACAGTTGTTGGTTGAAGTCATGTGTGAGGTTGTGTGTGTGGAGGTTGTGTGTGGAGGTTGTGTGTGGATGTTATGTGTGGAGGTTGTGTGTGGAGGTTATGTGTGGAGGTTGTGTGTGAGGTTGTGTGTTAGGTGAGGTTATGTGTGGAGGTTATTGTGTGTGGAGGTATTTATGTGTGGAGGTTTGTGTGGAGGTTGTTGTGGAGGTTATGTGTGGAGGTTTGTTGTGTGGAGGTTGTGTGTGGAGGTTGTGTGTGGAGTGTGTGTGGGTTGTGGGAGGTGTTAATTTGGGGGTGTGGAGGTTATGTGTGGGAGAGGGGGGGGGTTGAGGTTTGTGGGTTTTTGGGAGGTTATTTTTGTGGAGGTTATGTGTGAGGTTCATTTTACCAGTCTTCTTCTGTTGCACTGTTATTTTCACTATTTCTCTTCATATTTTTCACACACACACCCCCACACACACCACACACACACACAACACAACAACACACACACACACACACACACACCACACACACACTAGGTCAACCCCAGTGCAACCAAACACTCTAAACCAAAACACCCATGCCACATCCTATGCCCCCACCCACTGCATTACAAACTCCACCCCCACAGCAACCACCCATAGTTCCTTATCAGGTCTCCCACTTCCCAACCCCAATACACCTCCCAGACCACAATCTTAGAAAAGAAGTTGAAGGTGTGGTATACAAATGCAGATGGAATAAAAAAATAAGTATGAGGAGTGACACGAAAGAATCAAGGAGACATCCCCAGACATAATAGCACTCACAGAAACAAAACTCACCAGAATAATAACAGATTCAATCTTTCCATCCGGATATCAAATCCTCAGGAAAGACAGAGGGAGGAGAGGGGAGGAGGAGTTGCACTGCTCATTAAAAAACCAGTGGGGGTTTCAGAAAATGGGAAAAGGAATGGATGGCACGGGCGAAAGGGACTACTTAGTAGGAACAATCCAGTCGAGGGACATGGCGGTATGAGTGTGCGCTTGTCTAACCCGCTTCACACACGGAGGCCCAGGGGTTCGAATCCCGGGAGAGCAAACCGAAGCTTAATATTGTCGCACACACATAGGCCGGGTTAGGCCGGGGTGCAACCTGGGGGAGAAAGGCCCCATGAAATAGTTACATGCGATGACGCACTGACTTTCTGGGTTATCCTGGGTGGCTCCCTCCATAAAAAATCCGAACGAAATCATATCTTACATCTTACAACCCACCCAGAGCTGAGAGGCCAAGAGAAACAAGCAACAGACACATGTCACACCACTAGCCGAGATGGCCAGGAAGCCCTGGGGGAGCAAAGTATAGTTTGGGTGATTTCAATCACAAGGAGATTGAGTGGGAAAAACCAGAAGCCACATGGGGTCGAAACTAGGCCAGATTGATGGATTTCGGTTACTGGAAAACCATCATGCAACCAACAAGTTAGAGACACTGCCAGAGAGAGAGGAGAGGATGAAACCAGCAAGACGGACCTTGTATTCACCTTGATAGTTTGACACGAGGAAATGTTATGAAAGCCCTGGGAGATAGTGTCATGTGGTTCTGTGCTTCGACTACATAGTTGAGCTCCAATGGGAGAGAGCAGCAGGAATAGGGTGGGAAAAACCAAACTACAAAAGGGGGAACTACTCAGGCTTGAGGAACTTCTTTCAGGACATTCAGTGGGAGAGGGAACTGACAGGAAAACCAGTACAAGAAATGATGGACTATGTGGCAACAAAATGCAAGGAGGCAGAGGAGAGGTTTGTTCCCAAGGGAAACAGAAATAATGGGAAGAACAGAACGAGTCCTTGGTTCACCCAAAGGTGTAGGGAGGCAAAAACTAGGTGTACTAGAGAATGGAAAAGGTACAGAAGACAGAGAACTCAGGAAAATAAAGAGATTAGCCGAAGAGCCAGAAACGAATATGCACAGATAAGACGGGAGGCTCAGCGGCAATACGAAAATGACATAGCATCGAAAGTCAAGACTGACCCGAAGCTGTTGTACAGCCACATCAGGAGGAAGACAACAGTCAAGGACCAGGTAATCAGACTGAGGAAGGGTGATGGGGAATTCACAAGAAACGACCGGGAGGTATGTCAGGAGCTCAACACAAGATTTAAAGAAGTATTTACAGTGGAAAGCAGTAGGACTCCAGGAAATCAGAGCAGGGGGGTGCACCAGCAAGTGCTGGATGAGGTACATATAACCAAGGAGGAGGTGAAGAAGCTGCTATGCGAACTTGACACCTCAAAGGCGGTGGGACCAGACAACATCTCTCCGTGGGTTCTTAAAGAGGGAGCAGAGATATTGTGTGTACCGTTAACAAAGATCTTCAACACATCATTTGAAACTGGGCAACTCCCCGAGGTATGGAAGATGGCAAATGTAGTCCCAATTTTTAAAAAGGGAGACAGACATGAGGCACTAAACTACAGACCTGTATCACTAACGTGTATAGTATGCAAGGTCATGGAGAAGATCATCAGGAGGAGAGTGGTGGAGCACCTGGAAAGAAACAAGTGTATAATTGACAACCAGCATGGTTTCAGGGAGGGAAAATCCTGTGTCACAAACCTACTAGAGTTTTATGACAAGGTGACAGAAGTAAGACAAGAGAGAGAGGGGTGGATCGACTGCATTTTTTTGGACTGCAAGAAGGCCTTCGACACAGTCCCTCACAAGAGGTTACTGCAAAAGCTAGAGGATCAGGCACACATAACAGGAAAGGCACTGCAATGGATCAGAGAATACCTGATAGGGAGGCAACAACGAGTCATGGTACGTGACGAGGTGTCAGAGTGGGCGCCTGTGACAAGCGGGGTTCCAAAGGGGTCAGTCCTAGGACCTGTGCTGTTCTTGGTATATGTGAATGACATAACGGAAGGGATAGACTCAGAAGTGTCCTTGTTTGCGGACGATGTGAAGTTAATGAGAAGAATCAAATCGGATGAGGATCAGGCAGGACTACAAAGAGACCTGGACAGGCTGGTCCAGCAACTGGCTCCTTGAGTTTAACCCTGCCAAATGCAAAGTTATGAAGATTGGGGAAGGGCAAAGAAGACCTCAGACACAATATAGTTTAGATGGCCAAAGTCTGCAAACCTCACTCAAGGAAAAAGATCTGGGGGTGAGTATAACACCGAGCATATCTCCCGAGGCGCACATCAATCAGATAACTGCTGCAGCATACGGGCGCCTGGCAAACCTACGGATAGCGTTCCGATACCTCAGTAAGGATTCGTTCAAGACTCTATATAACATTTACGTCAGGCCCATACTGGAGTATGCAGCACCAGTTTGGAATCCACACCTAGTCAAGCACGTCAAGAAATTAGAGAAAGTGCAAAGGTTTGCAACAAGACTAGTCCCAGAGCTACGGGGATTGTCCTACGAAGAAAGGTTGAGGGAAATCGGTCTGACGACACTGGAGGCCAGGAGGGTCAGGGGAGACATGATAACGACATATAAAATACTGCGCAGAATAGACGAGGTGGACAAAGACGGGATGTTCCAGAGAAGGGACACAGACACAAGAGGTCACAATTGGAAGTTGAAGACTCAGATGAATCAAAGGGATGTTAGGAAGTATTTCTTCAGTCATAGAGTAGTCAAGCCGTGGAATAGCCTAGAAAGTGACGTAGTGGAGGCGGGAACCATACATAGTTTTAAGGCGAGGTATGATAAAGCTCATGGAGCAGGGAGAGAGAGGACCTAGTAGCAATCAGTGAAGAGGCGGGGCCAGGAGCTATGAATCGACCCCTGCAACCACAAATAGGTGAGTACAAATAGGTGAGTACACACACACACACACACACACATTGTGTACTCACCTAGTTGTGGTTGCAGGGGTCGATTCATAGCTCCTGGCCCCGCCTCTTCGCTGGTCGCTACTGGGTCACTCTCCCTGAACCATGAGCTTTATCATACCTCTGCTTAAAGCTGTGTATGGATCCTGCCTGTGTGTGTGTGTTTATAACTGAAATATACTATTCACTTGTAAGTGCTCAATAACTGATCTGTATATTTCGACCCGTTTCTGAGGTCCTCTTCAGGAGAGTGGGGCAGTAGGAGGTACTGATGTTTGATCCGAGGAAGAGGACTAGTTAAAGAAACTTTCATTAAGTTAATAAAGTTACACTTTAATAAGTGTAGTATGATGTTAGTGTGGTACAATAACCACTTGTACTTTATTAAAAGTAACAACCAGTGGTAGACCAGACATGTTGCTGCTTCCTGCTCTTCTCTCACTGTTTTATTGACTTTAAAACACCACCTGTGTGTGTGTGTGTGTGTGTGTGTGTGTGTGTGTGTGTGTGTGTGTGTGCGTGTGTGTGTGTGTGTGTGTGTGTGTGTGTGTGTGTGTCTGTGTGTGTAAGAGTTACCATTTTGTCCTAGGCACATGTCGATTACATACTAGGCCTGTTGTATATGCTTGCGTGTGTTTGTGTGTACTCGCCTAGTTGTGGTTGCAGGGGTAGATTCACAGCTCCTGGCCCCGCTTCTTATCTGACCGCTACCAGGTCACTCTTTTTCCTCTGTGAGTTTTATCATACATCTTCTTAAAGCTATGTATGGATTCTGCCTCCACTACATCACTTCCCAGACTATTCCACTTCCTGACTACTCTTACTGAAGAAATGCTTCCTAACATCCCTGTGATTCATCTGAGCCTTCAACTTCAAACTGTGACCCCTTGTTGCTGTGTCCCATCTCTGGAACATACTGTCTCTGTCCACCTTGTCGAGTCCTGTCAGTATTTTATATGTCATTATCATATCTTTCCCTATCCCTCCTGTCCTCCAGTGTCATCAGGCCGATTTCCCTTCACCTTAGCAAACCTTTGCACTTTGTCTAATTTCTTGACGTACTTGACCAGGTGTGGGTTCCATACAGGTGCTGCATACTCCAGTGTGGGCCTGACATACACAGTGTACAGTGTCTTGAACGATTCCTTACTAAGGTATCGGAACACTATTCTCAGGTTTGCCAGGCGCCCATATGCTGCAGCAGTTATCACCAGGGAGTAATCCATTGTGTATAAACGTACATTAATTCCATTTTCCCGGATTTTTGACTGTGGTTTCTCTAGTATGTTACTAGGACGAATCAAGTCTGGAACATGTTCTTACAGCATAATATCAACGAAATCAAGTCAGTTGACCAAATGAAATTGCTGATCCACACATGACTCCAGTTTCATCCTGTTCCCTATTTGTATGTTTCTTAATAATAACAAGGGTTTAAAATTAGTAAGTAACAGCTCTTAGCTTGTAAATAAGATCAGGAATCCTTAAATTAACCTTTTGTAAGAGAGAGAGAGAGAGAGAGAGAGAGAGAGAGAGAGAGAGAGAGAGAGAGAGAGAGAGAGAGAATGCTGTTACATCACCGGATACGTGGTCATGAATTTTCTTAACATGAGCCATGTGTGTGTTGTGTAATACACCTGTACTGCCTTGCAATATCCATCAAACACCGCTAACAACAGCAGCGATAGCAGCAGCAATAACAGCGATAGCAGCGGCAATAACAGCGATAGCAGCAGCAATAACAGCGATAGCAGCAGCAATAACAGCGATAGTACATCATACACCAATACCTGTCACCACCATCACAGTGTAAGTACTTCATATACCAACACCTGCCACCATCACACAGTGTAAGTACATCATATACTAACACCTGCCACCATCACACAGTGTAAGTACTTCATATACCAACACCTGCCACCATCACACAGTGTAAGTACTTCATATACCAACACCTGCCACCATCACACAGTGTAAGTACATCATATACTAACACCTGCCACCATCACACAGTGTAAGTACATCATATACTAACACCTGCCACCATCACACAGTGTAAGTACATCATATACTAACACCTGCCACCATCACACAGTGTAAGTACTTCATATACTAACACCTGCCACCATCACACAGTGTAAGTACTTCATATACTAACACCTGCCACCATCACAAAGTGTAAGTACTTCATATATTAACACCTGCCACCATCACAAAGTGTAAGTACCTCATATATAACACCTGCCACCATCACAAAGTGTAAGTACTTCATATATTAACACCTGCCACCATCACAAAGTGTAAGTACCTCATATACTAACACCTGCCACCATCACAAAGTGTAAGTACTTCATATATTAACACCTGCCACCATCACAAAGTGTAAGTACCTCATATACTAACACCTGCCACCATCACAAAGTGTAAGTACTTCATATATTAACACCTGCCACCATCACAAAGTGTAAGTACCTCATATATTAACACCTGCCACCATCACAAAGTGTAAGTACTTCATATATTAACACCTGCCACCATCACAAAGTGTAAGTACCTCATATATAACACCTGCCACCATCACAAAGTGTAAGTACTTCATATATAACACCTGCCACCATCACAAAGTGTAAGTACCTCATATACTAACACCTGCCACCATCACAAAGTGTAAGTACTTCATATATTAACACCTGCCACCATCACAAAGTGTAAGTACCTCATATACTAACACCTGCCACCATCACAAAGTGTAAGTACCTCATATATTAACACCTGCCACCATCACACAGTGTAAGTACCTCATATACTAACACCTGCCACCATCACAAAGTGTAAGTACCTCATATATTAACACCTGCCACCATCACACAGTGTAAGTACCTCATATATTAACACCTGCCACCATCACACAGTGTAAGTACCTCATATATTAACACCTGCCACCATCACAAAGTGTAAGTACCTCATATATTAACACCTGCCACCATCACACAGTGTAAGTACCTCATATACTAACACCTGCCACCATCACACAGTGTAAGTACCTCAGTATATGAGGTACTTACACCGTGTGATGGTGACAGGTGTTGGTGTATGAGGTACACTGTGTGATGGTGACAGGTGTTGGTATATGAGGTATTTACACTGTGTGATGGTGACAGGTGTTGGTATATGAGGTACTTACACCGTGTGATGGTGGCAGGTGTTAGTATATGAGGTACTTACACCGTGTGATGGTGGCAGGTGTTGGTATATGAGGTACTTACACTGTGTGATGGTGGCAGGTGTTAGTATATGAGGTACTTACACTGTGTGATGGTGGCAGGTGTTAGTATATGAGGTACTTACACTGTGTGATGGTGGCAGGTGTTAGTATATAACACCTGCCACCTGTTAGTATATAACCTGTTAGTATATAACACCTGCCACCATCACACAGTGTAAGTACCTCATATACTAACACCTGTCACCATCACACAGTGTAAGTACCTCATATACCAACACCTGCCACCATCACACGGTGTAAGTACCTCATATACCAACACCTGCCACCATCACACAGTGTAAATACCTCATATACCAACACCTGTCACCACACAGTGTACCTCATACACCAACACCTGTCACCATCACACAGTGTAAGTACCTCATATACCAACACCTGTCACCATCACACAGTGTAAGTACCTCATATACCAACACCTGTCACCATCACACGGTGTAAGTACCTCATATACCAACACCTGTCACCATCACACAGTGTAAGTACCTCATATACCAACACCTGTCCACCATCACACGGTGTAAGTACCTCATATACCAACACCTGTCACCATCACACGGTGTAAGTACCTCATATACCAACACCTGTCACCATCACACGGTGTAAGTACCTCATATACCAACACCTGTCACCATCACACGGTGTAAGTACCTCATATACCAACACCTGCCACCATCACACGGTGTAAGTACCTCATATACCAACACCTGCCACCATCACACGGTGTAAGTACCTCATATACCAACACCTGTCACCATCACACGGTGTAAGTACCTCATATACCAACACCTGTCACCATCACACGGTGTAAGTACCTCATATACCAACACCTCCCACCATCACACGGTGTAAGTACATCATATACTAACACCTATCACCATCACACGGTGTAAGTACCTCATATACCAACACCTGCCACCATCACACAGTGTAAGTACCTCATATACTAACACCTGCCACCATCACACGGTGTAAGTACATCATATACTAACACCTGCCTCTACCACTTTTCAAGTTCTTCCTCTCTTGGTGAACATTAGACATGTGCAGCATCTGTGTATCTTTATTGTAGACGTTTCGCCCACCAGTGGCTTTATCAATACAATTCAAGGACATAATTGGAAGGCAGTTGGCACATATATATATATATATATATATATATATATATATAATATATAATAATATATATATATATATATGTGTGTGGTTGTGTGTGATATATATATATATATATATATATATAGGTAATCAGTCCCTCAGCCTTGGAAAAATAAACACAAGCAGTAAGTAGGAAACTTGGACCTGCCTCGCATGGGCCAGTAGGCCTGCTACAGTGTTCCTTCTTTCTTATGTTCTTATGTATAATGTGATTCTTTATTGACAGTGTTTCGCCCACGCAGTGAGCTTTATCAAAGGTGAAAGGTACGTGAGTATTTATAGGATGGAGTCAGGTGGAGAATGCTGGGTACAAAAATTAGACACATGTGCAACTCTTTGGTATCTTTATTGAGGAAACGTTTCGCCACATAGTGGCTTCATCAGTCCATACAAAGAAGAAACGTGAAGAACAGGAGGAGAATGAGGTAATCAGTCCCTCAACCTTGAGTCGATGTGGTCAGTCCATCAATCTTGAAAAAAATAGATCAACGTGTCGGTTCTCTGAACCATTCATCTACAATGCTGGGTAGGTTGGATCTGAATATCAAAATGGTATACAATACCGACAGGTTGGTAGGTAAGACACATAGGCAACAGTTAGGCAACTTTATTCCGAAACGTTTCGCCTACACAGTAGACTTCTTCAGTCGAATACAGAAAGTAGGCAGGAGCAGTAGAGATGTGAAGACGATGTAATCAGTCCATCACCCTTGAAGTCGTAGAACTGAACTTCTCCAGGCTGAGGGACTGACAACCTCAAATCTACGACTTCAAGGGTGATGGACTGATTACATCGTCTTCACATCTTTACTGTTCCTGCCTACTTTCTGTATTAGACTGAAGAAGTCTACTGTGTAGGCGAAACGTTTCGGAATAAAGTTGCCCAATAGGTTCAGATCCAACCTACCAGGTTGGATCTGAACCTGCATGTGACAATCTTCCGAGTAGGGTGATAGAGGCTAGGACCTTGGGTAGCTTTAGAAAGAGATTGGACAAGTAGATGAGTAGACCTTCTGCAGTGTTCCTCCAGTCTTATGTTCTAATGTGGGATAACGATGAAGAAGTTTGTCCCATAGCTCGATTGGTAGCACACTCAGCTCACACACTGACGTCTGGGGGTCGATCCCCGGTACGGGTGGAAACATTAGGACATGTTTCCTTAAGATACCTGCTGTCCATGTTCACCTAGCAGTAAGTAGGTACCTGGGTGTTAGTGGACTGGTGTGGGTCGCATCCTGGGGACAAAACTGACCTAATTTGCGGGAAATGCTCAGCATAACAAGCAACTTTCTATATAGTAGTATGTCATTGATGCCAGCTATGATCTGTATACCTTGTACATGTACTGGTAGTAAATAATGATGAGGGAAAAAGAGTGAGTGGTGCACTTAGGAGTCTGTGGAGACAAAGAACTTTGTCCTTGGAGGCAAAGAGGGGAATGTATGAGAGTATAGTTTTACCAACGCTCTTATATGGGTGTGAAGCATGGGTGATGAATGTTGCAGCGAGGAGAAGGCTGGAGGCAGTGGAGATGTCATGTCTGAGGGCAGTGTGTGGTGTGAATATAATGCAGAGAATTCGTAGTTTGGAAGTTAGAAGGAGGTGCGGGATTACCAAAACTGTTGTCCAGAGGGATGAGGAAGGGTTGTTGAGGTGGTTCGGACATGTAGAGAGAATGGAGCGAAACAGAATGACTTCAAGAGTGTATCAGTCTGTAGTGGAAGGAAGGCGGGGTAGGGGTCGGCCTAGGAAAGGTTGGAGGGAGGGGGTAAAGGAGGTTTTGTGTGCGAGGGGCTTGGACTTCCAGCAGGCATGCGTGAGCGTGTTTGATAGGAGTGAATGGAGACAAATGGTTTTTAATACTTGACGTGCTGTTGGAGTGTGAGCAAAGTAACATTTATGAAGGGATTCAGGGAAACCGGCAGGCCGGACTTGAGTCCTGGAGATGGGAAGTACAGTGCCTGCACTCTGAAGGAGGGGTGTTAATGTTGCAGTTTAAAAACTGTAGTGTAAAGCACCCTTCTGGCAAGACAGTGATGGAGTGAATGATGGTGAAAGTTTTTCTTTTTCGGGCCACCCTGCCTTGGTGGGAATCGGCCAGTGTGATAATAAAATAAAAATTATTATTATTGTTATTATTATTATTCCACTCATTAACTAGACTTAAGTGGAGGACACTGAGGAGGTAGCGTCAACTCCAGTGGTAATGATTGGTTCTCAGTGGGTAAAGAGAAGACTGGATAGAGGCTCGAACTGTGGTGCTGGTGACACTGGTCTCAGGAACGAGTCTTCACTCTCACAAAAGCTTTTAAACTTCTGTCCAGTTTTAGGTCTGCTTTTAGACCTTTTTCGATGGTCCGGTGACCAAATTGATGCAGCTCTACTGACTAGTGAATCTGTTTGAGACTACGCAATACTAGTGACCCAGTGTAGTAGTAATGGTGGTAGCAGTAGTAATAGTGGTAGCAGTAGTAGTAGTGGTAGCAGTAGTAATAGTGGTAGCAGTAGTAGTAGTGGTAGCAGTAGTAGTAGTGGTAGCAGTAGTAATAGTGGTGCAGTAGTAATAGTGGTAGCAGTAGTAATAGTGGTAGCAGTAGTAGTAGTGGTAGCAGTAGTAATAGTGGTACAGTAGTAATAGTGGTAGCAGTAGTAGTAGTCGGTAGCAGTAGTAGTAGTGGTGCAGTAGTAATAGTGGTAGCAGTAGTAATAGTGGTAGCAGTAGTAATAGTGGTAGCAGTAGTAATAGTGGTAGCAGTAGTAGTAGTGGTAGCAGTAGTAGTAGTGGTAGCAGTAGTAGTAGTGGTAGCAGTAGTAATAGTGGTAGCAGTAGTAGTAGTGGTAGCAGTAGTAATAGTGGTAGTAACAGTAGGAGTAGTAGTAATTGTAGTAGTAGCAGCAGCAATAGTAATAACACTAGTATTTGTAGATGAATGGTTCAGAGAACCGACATGTTGATAAATTAGACACATGTACAACTCTTGGGTATCTTTATTGAGGAAACGTTTCGCCACACAGTGGCTTCATCAGTCCATACAAAGGAGAATCTTGAAGAACAGGAGGAGAATGAGGTAATCAGTCCCTCAACCTTGAGTCGATGTGTTCAGTCCATCAATAAAGATACCCAGGAGTTGCACATGTGTCTAATTTATCAATAACACTAGTAGCAATAAGAGCATAAGAAGGGAACACCGCAGCAGGCCTACTGGCCCATGCGAGGCAGGTCCAATTCTTCCACCGGCTTAAGTCAATGTCTTAACCTAGTCAGGTCAGTCACAGTCACTTAAAGAAGTAATAGTAGTAGTAGTAGTAGTAGAAGTAACATTAGTTGTTACTAGTATTATAGATTATGGGGAACAGTTTGAGATTTACGTGTATGATATTGAATTTGATAGGAAGGTAAATACGTTTATGGGGCAGCTTGTAATGTTGTAATTAGTTTAATATGTTTATTATGCACCACATACCCATCCTGTGGGCGGTAGTCAAAAGATTACAAAGGTACATAATGGGTCCAGGGACTGGACCCCAAAGTTATGATAGCTGAACTAGTTACAAAGGTAATGAACTCCAGATTTGGTCACAATTATGGCAAGTTACAGAGGTAATGAATCAGCTTCACTCCTATACATGGTTGCAGTCATGAACAAATTACAAAGTAATGAACCACTGATACGTCCACACCTGGTCACAATTGTAATGAGTTATAAATACAAATGTTGTAGCCATGCTTAGTCTTGGTTACAAGTACTTCTGACAGACACACACACAGACTGTTATAAGGAAGTATTAACCTAACTTAACCTGTCTTAACTGACCATAACCTAGTCTGTTCTAACCTACCCTATCCTAGCCTGTTCTAACCTACCCTAACCTAGCCTATCCTAACCTAGCCTATCTTAACCTAGCCTACCCTAACCTAGCATCTCCTAACCTACCCTAATCTAGCCTTTCCTAACCTAGCCTGTCTTAACCTACCCTAACCAAGTCTGTCCTAACATTTCCTCACCTCGCCTATCCTAAGCTAACCTAACCTAACCTATCCTAACCTCCCTAACCTAGCCAAAGTTCACAAGCTAAGAGCTATTATCCTGTCTCAGGAAATAGGTATCTAGGTGTTGACTATTGTGGGTTGCATCCTGGGGTTGGTAGTACTACCCCCCCCCCTCACACACACACACTGGCTCCTAGAGTTTAACCCCACCAAGTGCAAAGTCATAATGATCGGAAAGGGCAAAGAAGACCGAAGACAGAGTACAGTCTAGGGGCTCAAAGACTGCAGACCTCACTCAAGGAACACGATCTTGGGGTGAGTATGATACCGAGCACATCTGAGGCTCACGTCAACCAAATAACTACTGCAGCATATGGGCAACTAGCAAACCTAAGAATAGCGTTCCGACACCTCAGTAAGGAATTGTTCAAGACTCTGTACACCGTGTACGTCAAGCCCATACTGGAGTATGCAGCACCGGTTTGGAATCCACACCTGGTTGCAAAGGTTTGCAACGAGACTAGTCTCGGAGCTAAGGAGCATGCCCTACGAAAAAAGGCTAAGGGGAATCGACCTGACGACACTGAAGGACAGGAGGGACAGGGAGGATATGATAACGACATATAAAATACTGAGAGGAATTGACAAAGTGGACAGACAGTATGTCCCAGAGATGGGACACAACAAGAAGGGGTCAAAACTGGAAGTTGAAGATTCAGATGAGTCACAGAGATGTTACGAAGAATTTCTTCAGCCATAGAGTTGTCAGGAAGTGGAATAGTCTGGAGAGTGATGTAGTGGAGACAGCATTCATACATAGCTTTAAGAAGAGGTATGATAACGCTCATGGAGCAGGGAGAGAGTGGACCTAGTAGCGATCAGTGAAGAGGCGGGACCAGGAACTATGATTCGACCCCTGCAACCACAATTTCGTTAGTACAATTACGTGAGCGCGCGCGCTCACACAAAACACAACACACACACACACACACACACACACACACACACAACACACACAACACACACACACACACACACACAACACACACACAACACACACACAACACACACACACAACCACACACACACACACACACACCACACACAACACACACACACACACACAACACACACACACACACACACAACACACACACACACACACACAACACACACACACACACACCACCAAAACACAAACAACACAACACACAAACAACCCAAAACACACACACACACACACACACCACACAACACACACCACACACACACACACACACCTACACACACACACACACACAACACACACCTACACACACACATACACCACACACACACCTACACACACACACCTACACACACACACCTACACACACACCACCTCACACACGCACCTACACACACACGCACCTACACACACACGTACCTACACACCTACACACACCACAACCACACTCACACACACCTACACACACACCTACACACACGCACCTACACAACACACAACCTACACACCTACACACACACCTACACACACACCTACACACACGCACCTACACACGCACATCTACACACACACATCTACACACACACATCTAGCGATCAGTGAAGAGGCGGGGCCAGGAGCTCGGACTCGACCCCCGCAACCTCAACTAGGTGAGTACAACTACACACAATCTACACACACACATCTACACACACGCACGCATGTACAGCAGGCCTAGTGTCTAATCGACATGTGCCTAGGACAAAATGGTAACTAACACACACACCTACACACACACACCTACACCTACACACACCTACACACACACACACCTACACCACACACCTACACGCACACACACACCTACACACACACACACCTACACACACACACACCTACATACACTCGACCTACACACCTACAGCACACAATCTAAACACACACATCGACACACACGCACGCAGTACAGCAGGCCTAGTGATCTAATCGACATGTGCCTAGGACAAAATGAGTAACTAACACACACACACACAACAGACACACACACACACAACACACACACACAACATACACACAACACACACACAACACACACACACACACACACAAGAGATAAAAGGACATAACAGACAACCGCTACAAGAAGTTTGATAACATGAAGGAAAGAGTAAAAGAAATTAAAGAGGAAGGTGCATGAGGCGTGGAGGAGGATGTTAGCGGAGGTGGAGAGAAGGATAATTGAGGAACAAGAGAAAAACAACGAGGAGAAGCACGGTTAAGCAAGACACAAAGAGAATAGATAGAGGGTACTAAATGAAGCTTAAGAAACAACACAATAAGTGTCAGGGGCCCAAGACTGTTCAACTGCCTCCCAGCATACATAAGGGGGATTACCAACAGACCCCTGGTTGTCTTCAAGACCCCTGACTGTCTTCAAGACCCCTGGCTGTCTTCAAGACCCCTGACTGTCTTCAAGACCCTGGCTGTCTTCAAGACCCCTGGCTGTCTTCAAGACCCCTGACTGTCTTCAAGACCCCTGACTGTCTTCAAGACCCCTGGCTGTCTTCAAGACCCCTGACTGTCTTCAAGACCCCTGACTGTCTTCAAAGACCCCTGGCTGTCTTCAAGACCCCTGACTGTCTTCAAGACCCCTGACTGTCTTCAAGACCCCTGGCTGTCTTCAAGACCCCTGGCTGTCTTCAAGACCCCTGGCTGTCTTCAAGTCCCCTGGCTGTCTTCAAGACCCCTGGCTGTGTTCAAGACCCCTGACTGTCCTCAAGACCCCTGGCTGTCTTCAAGACCCCTGACTGTCTTCAAGACCCCTGGCTGTCTTCAAGACCCCTGGCTGTCTTCAAGCCCCCTGGCTGTCTTCAAGACCCCTGGCTGTCTTCAAGACCTCTGGCTGTCTTCAAGACCCCTGGCTGTCTTCAAGTCCCCTGGCTGTCTTCAAGTCCCCTGGCTGTCTTCAAGACCCCTGACTGTCTTCAAGACCCCTGGCTGTCTTCAAGACCCCTGGCTGTCTTCAAGAACCCTGGCTGTCTTCAAGACCCCTGACTGTCTTCAAGACCCCTGCTGTCTTCAAGACCCCTGACTGTCTTCAAGAACCCTGGCTGTCTTCAAGACCCCTGGCTGTCTTCAAGACCCCTGGCTGTCTTCAAGACCCCTGGCTGTCTTCAAGACCCCTGGCTGCCTTCAAGACCCCTGACTGTCTTCAAGACCCCTGGCTGTCTTCAAGACCCCTGGCTGTCTTCAAGACCCCTGACTGTCTTCAAGACCCCTGACTGTCTTCAAGACCCCTGGCTGTCTTCAAGACCCCTGGCTGTCTTCAAGACCCCTGGCTGTCTTCAAGACCCCTGACTGTCTTCAAGACCCCTGACTGTCTTCAAGACCCCTGGCTGTCTTCAAGACCCCTGGTTGTCTTCAAGACCCCTGGCTGTCTTCAAGACCCCTGGCTGTCTTCAAGACCCCTGGCTGTCTTCAAGACCCCTGGCTGTCTTCAAGACCCCTGACTGTCTTCAAGACCCCTGACTGTCTTCAAGACCCCTGACTGTCTTCAAGACCCCTGGCTGTCTTCAAGACCCCTGGCTGTCTTCAAGACCCCTGGCTGTCTTCAAGACCCCTGGCTGTCTTCAAGACCCCTGGCTGTGTTCAAGACCCCTGACTGTCCTCAAGACCCCTGGCTGTCTTCAAGACCCCTGACTGTCTTCAAGACCCCTGGCTGTCTTCAAGACCCCTGGCTGTCTTCAAGACCCCCTGGCTGTCTTCAAGACCCCTGGCTGTCTTCAAGACCTCTGGCTGTCTCAAGACCCTGGCTTCTTCAAGTCCCCTGGCTGTCTTCAAGTCCCCTGGCTGTCTTCAAGACCCCTGACTGTCTTCAAGACCCCTGGCTGTCTTCAAGACCCCTGGCTGTCTTCAAGAACCCTGGCTGTCTTCAAGACCCCTGGCTGTCTTCAAGACCCCTGCTGTCTTCAAGACCCCTGGCTGTCTTCAAGACCCCTGACTGTCTTCAAGACCCCTGGCTGTCTTCAAGACCCCTGGCTGTCTTCAAGACCCCTGACTGTCTTCAAGACCCCTGACTGTCTTCAAGACCCCTGGCTGTCTTCAAGACCCCTGGTTGTCTTCAAGACCCCTGGCTGTCTTCCTGACCCC
The DNA here is from genome assembly GCF_026875155.1 of Cherax quadricarinatus. Lineage (NCBI taxonomy): Eukaryota > Metazoa > Arthropoda > Malacostraca > Decapoda > Parastacidae > Cherax > Cherax quadricarinatus. The sequence goes on from NC_069486.1 coordinate 1,326,785, forward strand.
TGGCTGTCTTCAAGACCCCTGACTGTCTTCAAGACCCCTGACTGTGTTCAAGACCCCTGGCTGTCTTCAAGACCCCTGGTTGTCTTCAAGACCCCTGGCTGTCTTCAAGACCCCTGGCTGTCTTCAAGACCCCTGGCTGTCTTCAAGACCCCTGGCTGTCTTCAAGAACCCTGGCTGTCTTCAAGACCCCTGACTGTCTTCAAGACCCCTGACTGTCTTCAAGACCCCTGGCTGTCTTCAAGACCCCTGGTTGTCTTCAAGACCCCTGGCTGTCTTCAAGACCCCTGGCTGTCTTCAAGACCCCTGGCTGTCTTCAAGACCCCTGACTGTCTTCAAGACCCCTGGCTGTCTTCAAGACCCCTGGCTGTCTTCAAGACCCCTGGCTGTCTTCAAGACCCCTGGCTGTCTTCAAGACCCCTGGCTGTCTTCAAGACCCCGGCTGTCTTCAAGACCCTAGCTGTCTTCAAGACCCCTGGCTGTCTTCAAGACCCCTGACTGTCTTCAAGACCCCTGGCTGTCTTCAAGAAACCTGACTGTCTTCAAGAGGGAGCTGCACAGACACCTAGAGTCGGTACCTGACCAGCGTACGTTTGTTTACGTACTGCCAGCAGTAACATCCTGGTTGATCAGACCTTGATCCACCACGAGGCCTGGTCATATCCATCCTGTGGATGGTAGTGGTTAGTTTATTGTGTTCCTCATATCCATCCTGTGGGTGGTAGTGGTTAGTTTATTGTGTACCTCATATCCATCCTGTGGATGGTAGTGGCTAGTTTATTGTGTACCTCATATCCATCCTGTGGATGGTAGTGGCTAGTTTATTGTGTACCTCATATCCATCCTGTGGATGGCAGTAGCTAGTTTATTGTGTACCTCATGTCCATCCTGTGGATGGCAGTAGCTAGTTTATTGTGTACCTCATGTCCATCCTGTGGATGATAGCACAAGAGCATATGGATACACAATAGGCCTAGGAATAGGCCTCAAAAGGATTAACAGGAGCACATCTGGATTTATAAATATAGGTCACTTACGTATTGCAAGCAAATTTAGGAAATGTGCTTAATATATCTGGTATAGAGTAGAGAGGAGAAGCAAGACATTTGTCAGCTGGGTGTTGACCAGACACAGAAGACAGATAGGAAACTAAAAGGCAAAGGTAGACAGTTACCTCATGCTTTTAAGAGCTTGTAGACAACTAATTTATGCTTAAAGGTTGTAGACTGCCAATTTATCGACTGATAATATAAGCTAATATATGCTTAGATAATATAAGCTAATATATGCTTAGATAATATAAGCTAACATATGCTTAGAAAAAGGTTGTAGACTGCTAATTTATGCTTAGAAAAGGTTGTAGACTGCTAATATATGCGTAGGAAAGGCTGTAGACAATGACATTATGCTTAGGAAAGGTTTTAGACGAGCAGTAACAGCCTGGTTGATCAGATCTTGATACACAAAGAGGTTCTGGTCTGGGACAGGGCCGCGGGGGCGCTCACCCCCTGAAGCCTCCTTCAGGTCCTTGGTCAGTGGTTACTCCAGGCACTATATAACCCCTGCAGGTTTAGCCCTTGTCAAATAATAGGGGTAGGGAGGTGGAGGGAAGGAGGTAGATGTAGGGAGGTAAAGAGAAGGAAGTAGATGTAGGGAGGTAGAGGGAAGGAGGTAGATGTAGGGAGGTAAAGAGAAGGAAGTAGATGTAGGGAGGTAAATAGAAGGAAGTAGATGTAGGGAGGTAGAGGAAGGAGGTAGATGTAGGGAGGTAAAGAGAAGGAAGTAGATGTAGGAGTAGAGGGAAGGAGTAGATGTAGGGAGGTAAAGGAAGGAGGTAGATGTAGAGAGGTAAAGGGAAGGAGGCAGATGTAGGGAGGTAAATGGAAGGAGGTAGATGAAGGGAGGTAGATGTAGAGAAGTAAAGGGAAGGAGTAGTGAGATAGGTTGAGGTAGGGAGGTAAGGAAGGAGGTAGGGAGATAAGTTGAGGTAGGGAGGTAGAGGTAGGAGATAGAGGGATGGAGGTAAGGAGATAGAGGGATGGAGGTAGGGAGATAGGTAGAGGGAAAAGGTAGATGTAGGGAGGTAAAGAGAAGGAAGTAGATGTGGGGAGGTAGAGGGAAGGAGGTAGATGTAGGGAGGTAAAGGGAAGGGGGTAGATGTAGAGAGGTAAAGGGAAGAGGTAGATGTAGGGAGGTAAATGGAAGGAGGTAGATGAAGGAGGTAGATGTAGAGAAGTAAAGGGAAGGAGGTAGAAAGATAGGTTGAGGTAGGGAGGGAGAGGTAGGGAGATAGAGGGAAGGAGGTAGGGAATAGAGGGATGGAGGTGGGGAGATAGGTAGAGGAAAGAAGGTAGATGTAGGGAGAAAAGGGGAAGGAGGTAGATGAAAGGAGGTAGATGTAGAGAAGTAAAGGGAAGGAGGTAGAGAGATAGGTTGAGTAGGGGGTAGAAGTAAGGAGAATAGAGGAAGGAGGTAGGGAGATAGGGGGATGGAGGTAGGAGATAGGTAGAGGGAAGAAGGTAGATGTAGGGAGGTAAAGGGAAGGAGGTAGATGAAAGGAGGTAGATGTAAGAAGTAAAGGGAAGGAGGTAGAGAGATAGGTTGAGGTAGGGAGGTAGAAGTAAGGAGATAGAGGGAAGGAGGTAGGGAGATAGAGGGATGGAGGTAGGGAGATAGGTAGAGGGAAGAAGGTAGATGTAGGGAGGTATATGGCAAGTATTAAGAGAGAGTTGCCAGCAGTATTAAGAGAGTGAACAGTAGTGTTGTTGGTCAGTGTTGTTGTGGTGGTGGAGGTGAGAAGAGTGTCGCTCCTCGCTCGCGCTCATCACGGTGATTATTATACACTTACAAGGAATAACCAGTGCGTGTGGTGCGCCACACTGCACATTTAAGTGCTAGTGCGAGTGTAAGATAGGTAAGTGTGTGCTGGAGGGCCTCCAGAAACCTGAAATACGACATAAAAGGAACTTGTGCGAGGTTAAAGGTCCCTGGAAGATCTCGTGTTTACTACCCACTGCCTCCAACATCATTAATTTTTAATTATTACTTTTAATCACCTTATATTAATAATTTTAAACTTTTCGCAGTGGTTTTGTTTACTGTTCAGTTCTTCTAATACTAATAATTTCAAATTATTTTTATTCACGTTACATTAATAATTTAAAACTTTCACAGTGGTTCCCACTGTGAAATTTTTAAATTAATAATTTGTTTACTATTCAGTTCGTCAAAAACCAATTATTTTAAATATTTTTTTTAATTTAGTCTAAAATTAATAATTTTAAATTATTAGTTTTATTCAGGTCACATTAAAAACTTTCACAGTGGTTTTTGTTTACTAAAACCAGTGGAATTTAACCCATAATAAACCACTAAAGCCAAACAGTGCGACTTATTTCCACTGGAAAAAAAATTTAAATTCTTATATGGATTACGTACATAAATTTATTATTAAATCCTCATTTTATTTTGATTTCATTAATTTTCATTTTTTTAATTATTTTATTTACTAAGATACGTAGAATTTAATCTATAATAATCCAATAAAATCAGTGGAACTTGTGTCCACTGGAGTAATGTAAATTGATCTTTTGATTACGTATATTATTTTTCTTACAATAGCCATGTGTACTACAGTATGTATTGTGTACTACAATATGTATTGTGTACTACAATATGTATTGTGTAGTATTGTGTAGATTTTAACGAGGATAAAGTCAATTCAGATTTATATATTGCTATAAATACCATCAAATTTTCGACATTTAGCCCTGGTTTTTATTAATTTATTGCATACATATACACAGGTTTTTCAGTGCCTTGAGTTGCATATATATATATATATATATATATATATATATATATATATATATATATATATATATAATATATATATATATACACACACCAGGAGTTGTATATTTCTCTATATACATAATGGTTATAATCATAACTTTGATTTAAAGAGGTGGAAGGGTAAGCCAGGGAAAGGCCTCGGTCAGATGACCAAAAGCTCCAGCTGCGGGTCGTCATATGACTGAGACCCGCGTCAGGAAACACTTCTCAAAATTTCCTTCCTCAGCATACATATGCCGATAATTTAGTTTAATTCCTAACATAAGCATTAATGAATGCTTGGTCTGGTGGTGTATGGTAACGTTGCAACCTTAATGATCATCGAGTAGTCGGTAGGCTTGAAACCCCAGTACGTTATGTAGATTTATTAAAACTCTTCGTGACAAGACTGTAATTACCTTCGCAAACAATAACAAGACTAGACATAATTACCTTCGCAAACAATAACAAGACTAGACATAATTACCTTTACAAACAATAACAAGACTAGACATAATTACCTTTACAAACAATAACAAGACTAGACATAATTACCTTTGCAAACAATAACAGGACTAGACACAATTACCTTTACAAACAATAACAAGACTAGACATAATTACCTTTACAAACAATAACAAGACTAGACATAATTACCTTTACAAACAGTAACAAGACTAGACATAATTACCTTTACAAACAATAACAAGACTAGACACAATTACCTTTACAAACAGTAACAAGACTAGACATAATTACCTTTACAAACAATAACAAGACTAGACATAATTACCTTTACAAACAATAACAAGACTAGACATAATTACCTTTACAAACAATAACAAGACTAGACACAATTACCTTTACAAACAATAACAAGACTAGACACAATTACCTTTACAAACAATAACAGGACTAGACATAATTACCTTTACAAACAATAACAGGACTAGACATAATTACCTTTACAAACAATAACAAGACTAGACATAATTACCTTTACAAACAATAACAAAACTAGACATAATTACCTTTACAAACAATAACAGACTAGACATAATTACCTTTACAAACAATAACAAGACTAGACATAATTACCTTTACAAACAATAACAAGACTAGACACAATTACCTTTACAAACAATAACAAGACTGTAGACATCAATACAAATTGTGTAAAAGAAGTGTAGACGTGATTATCACTATAGACTCTCCATAACAAAACTGTACCTGAAGGACGTTACCGGGGGTCAACGCCCCCGCGTCACTTTCTGAGACCAGGCCTCTTGGTGAATCAAGGTCCGATAACCAGGCTGTTACTGCTGGCCACACGCTGTCCAACGTAAACCCACAGCCCGGCTGGTCAGGTACTGATTTCAGGAACTTAGCCAGTTCCCTCTTGAAGACAGCCAGACGTTTATTGGGAATGCTCCTTATACAGGGAGGGAGGGTTGTAGAGTCGGGGACCTCTGACACTAATAGAGTTCTTAGTATACTCATTGCGCCCCTGCTATTTAATAGAGGTATTTTGCACTGTCTGCCAAGTCTCTCGTTATGCTGGGTAATTTCAGTATTCAGGTTTGGAACCAGTCCTTCCCTGTTTCTCCAGGTGTACATTACCTTTATTTCCAACGTTCCAAGGAATATTGTTGAAGTGAGTTAAGTGTTCCCAGTAGTTTAGTGTACACAACATTATCATTTAGCTTGTCTTTCAGAGCATCCAGGACAGCATCGTTATGATCCAGCAGTTGTGAAAGGCAGGAGAGACCTGCTTTAGATCCATGTCGCCCTGAATTGTTCAGTTGTTTTGATTGGCAGTTTTGCTTCTTAGGACCCGTTCAAAGATTTTACTGTGTAACATTAGTACTAGTTGTCTATAGTTTTTTGCAGTTGTTTTACTGTCACCTTCGTGAAGTGAGACCATATCAGTGGTTTGTCAGTGACTTGTGGGGGACCGGTCCAGGCTTCTCCATAAAATGGTAAAGACCTGAGATATTGGTTTCTTAAAATTTTTGATAAGTTTGGATTTGCAAGAGTCTGGTCCTGGAGCAGAGTGCATGGCCTTGGTATTGATGGCTTCTTCAAAGTTAGGATAGGGTCATCAATACAGCTGTAGGCTGATAAGTGGTTCACTGAACAGTCTTATTATGACTTAAGTATTTCACTACTGTCCTAATTGTCATCAGTGTGTGTTCCGTCTCCTTAAATGCAGTTTTCACCTTGGGTTTTGCTACGAGAAGGAATACTAGGATTTCTATAGACATCATTATCACTACAGACTCTATAACCAGACTGTAGACGTGATTATAGGGCTGGAAAATCATCGAAGGGAAACAGAATTTGGATAAAGACTGGCTTTGAAATATGTCACGTGTATGTGTGTGGAGATGGGGGGCGGGTTGGCATGTTGACCTCTGTCCGGGGCATTAATGAAGGTGGTGGTACTTTCAGGCACAGAAGTGGTAGTAGTGGTGGTAGTGGTTCTGGTGCTGGTGTTTTTTGGCTGAATTGGTAATAGTAGTAGCAGTAGTGGTAAGCTCTCTTCGTTGACTTGAAATACTCCTCTGCAGCACCTGCTGCGTCTGCTGCAGCAGGAGGAACAGCAGCAGGAGGAGCAGCAACAGGAGGAGCAGCAACAGGAGGAGCAGCAGCAGGAGGAGCAGCATCAGCAGAAGCAGGATCAGGAGCAGCAGCAGGAGCAGCAGCAGCAGGAGCAGCAGCAGCAGGAGCAGCAGCAGCAGGAGTAGCAGCAGCAGCAGCAGCAGCAGCAGCAGGAGTAGCAGCAGCAGCAGCAAAAGCAGCAAAACAGTAAGGTGATCGAGGCTAGGACCTTGGGTAACCTGCTGCTGCTGCTGAAGAAGAACCAACACTATGACAGAATTACGGAGGCGTTGCAAGAAAACTAAAACCATATTTTGCAAAGGCATTTGACAAATAAGATCATAGGGGTGATTCCATATAAAATGAGGGCCATAGGCATAACTATGAAGGTAGGCAGATGGATTTTCAGGTTCCTAACACAGAGAATACAAAAAGTAATAGTAAACAGAGTAAAATCCAACACCAGCGAGATAAAAAGCTCAGTTCCCCAAGTCACTGTCCTGGCACCTCTTCTGTTTCTCATCCTCACAGCAGAGACAGATAAAAACACCCGTCACAGTTTTTTATCATCATTTTGCAGATGACGCTAAGATAAGCATGAAATTCACTTTGCTAGAAGACACTGAAAAATTACAGGAAGATATAAACAGTGTTTTCCAGTGGTCAGTGGAGAACAACATGACGTTCAGTGGTGATAAGTTCCAACTGCTTAGGTATGGAAAGAATGAAGAACTTAAAAGGAGCACTATATACAAAACTCAAGAGGGTCACCAAATAGAACGAAAGGAACACGTGAAAGACTTGGGAACAATTATGTCAGCTTACCTTTCTTTCAAAGAACACAATAAGACAAAGGTCACGACAGCCAAGAGAATGACTGGGTAGGTAAAGAGAACCTTCAAAACAAGGGAAATAATGCCATTGGTGGCACTTTTCAAATCGCTAGTGCTCCCTCATTTGGAATATTGCTCAGTGCTGACGGCCTCGTTCAGGGCAGGAGAAATATCAGAGCTGGAACAGAGATCGTTGACGGCCCATATAGCGCCAATAAAGCATTTAAATTACTGGGAACGCCTTATAGTCTTAAACACGTACTCATTGGAGCAGAGATATGTGATAATATATACCTGGAGAGTACTTAAGGGCCTGGCCTCAAATTTGCGCACTGCCATAACATACTGGAGTAAGAGATACGGGAAGAGGTGCAAAATAAATCCAGTGGAAAGCAGGGCACCCTGGGCCCCTGCTTTTCAACATCTGTGGCCCCAGATTATTTAACATCTTGCCAGAAGATATCAGAAACACTGCTGGAACAAGTGTAGAAGTCTTCAAGAGGAAACTGGACAAGTATCTTCACCAGGTGCCAGATTAACCAGGCTGTGTTGGATATGTGGGGCAGCGGGCCACAACCAGCAACAGACCTGGTTGATCAGACAAGCACCAGACGAGCCTGGCCCATGGCCGGGCTCCGGGAAACACACTCAGAACTCATCAAAGGTAAGGTAAAGTACCGCCACACCACCCCCACCACACACAGCGACACACTACCACCACTGCCACACACTACCACCACCACCACACATCACCACACACCACCACACATCACCACACACCACCACACACCACCACACACCACCACACACCACCACACACCACCACACACCACCACCACACCCCCACCACCACCACCACCACCACCACCACCACCACCACCACCACCACCACCACTACACACCACCACCACCACCACTACACACCACCATCCACCACCACACACCACCATCCACCACCACACACACACACGTACCACACACACACACACACACACACACACACACACACACACACACACACACACACACACACACACACACATACACACACATACACACACACACACACACACACACACACACACACACACACACACACACACACTGTAAGTGCGGTAAGTCCCAGGAGGTTGGGGGTCAGGTCACAAGAAGGTGTGGGCAGCCAAGGACCACTGAGACTTACCTTAAACGCACAAGCCACCTACCTTTCAGTACATAATAAACCCACACATAATTCCACACACAATTACACCCCAAAATTACACACTCACACACACTCACACACACTCACACACACACCCACACACACACACACACACACACACACACACACACACACACACACACACACACACACACACACACACACACACACACACACACATATCCAGACACACATACACTCCCCCCTCCTCACCACCGACATCTCACTACTTCCCCTGATCCCTCCCCTCCCTCGATCACCCTCCCCTCCCCCGTTCACCCTAAACCCTCCCCACCCCTCCCCACTCCTCTCCCACATAGCCACAGTTCCTCCACTACTTCCCCCCCCACACTCTGACACACACACTACTAACCTAACATACAGAATTACATAGGTTTCCCACTCTGAGGCAATCAGGATAAAACAAAAAATGGGTTGCCAGAGAGCAACAAGAAAAACCAAGGGACAGGAGGAGGAAAATGCAAAGGAAGATTGGGCAGCAGAGCTCATAAAAAGGGATCATGAATGGGAAAAGAAACTAGAAGAACTTAGCATGAGAATGGAAGAGAGGATAGATATGGAAAGCAGGAAGTGGGAGGTGCATGTCAAAGCAGCAGAAGCTAGGATACAGAGTTTAGAAGAGGAATTGAAAAATCTGAAACAGCCTAAAGAACTGAAGAACATTTTGGGATTGACAACAGAGACTGCTACCTCAGCCACAAATAAGGGGACTGTAGGGAAAGAAGGAGCAAAACTGCATGTAGCTCAGTCAGTGGAGACTGTAGTAAATGAAATGAAGATAAGAAGGGAGGCTCAGAGACAATATGAAAATGACATAGCATCAAAAGTAAAGACTGACCCGAAGCTGTTGTACAGCCACATCAGGAGGAAAACAACAGTCAAGGACCAGGTAATCAGACTGAGGAAGGGTGATGGGGAATTTACAAGAAACGACCGAGAGGTATGTCAGGAGCTCAACACAAGATTTAAAGAGGTATTTACAGTGGAAACCAGTAGGACTCCAAGAAATCAGAACAGGGGGCACACCAGCAAGTGCTGGATGAGGTACATATAACCAAGGAGGAGGTGAAGAAGCTGCTATGCGAACTTGACACCTCAAAGGCGGCGGGACCAGACAACATCTCTCCATGGGTCCTTAAAGAGGGAGCAGAGATATTGTGTGAGCCATTAACAAAGATCTTCAACACATCATTTGAAACTGGGCAACTCCCTGAGGTATGGAAAATGGCAAATGTAGTCCCAATTTTTAAAAAGGGAGACAGACATGAGGCACTAAACTACAGACCTGTATCACTAACGTGTATAGTATGCAAGGTCATGGAGAAGATCATCAGGAGGAGAGTGGTGGGGCACCTGGAAAGAAACAAGTGTATAATTGACAACCAGCACGGTTTCAGGGAAGGAAAATCCTGTGTCACAAACCTACTAGAGTTTTATGACAAGGTGACAGAAGTAAGACAAGAGAGAGGGGTGGATCGACTGCATATTTTTGGACTGCAAGAAGGCTTTCGACACAGTTCCTCACAAGAGGTTACTGCAAAAGCTAGAGGACCAGGCACATATAACAGGAAAGGCACTGCAATGGATCAGAGAATATCTGACAGGGAGGCAACAACGAGTCATGGTACGCGACGAGGTGTCAGAGTGGGCGCCTGTGACAAGCGGGGTTCCACAGGGTCAGTCCTAGGACCTGTGCTGTTCTTGGTATACGTGAACGACATAACGGAAGGGATAGACTCAGAAGTGTCCTTGTTTTGCAGACGATGTGAAGTTAATGAGAAGAATCGAATCGGACGAGGATCAGGCAGGACTACAAAGAGATCTGGACAGGCTACAAGCCTGGTCCAGCAACTGGCTCCTTGAATTTAACCCTGCCAAATGCAAAGTCATGAAGATTGGGGAAGGGCAAAGAAGACCGCAGACACAATATAGATTTAGATGGCTCAAGACTGCAAACCTCACTCAAGGAAAAAGATCTGGGGTGAGTATAACACCGAACATATCTCCTGAGGCCACAACAATCAGATAACTGCTGCAGCAACGGGCGCCTGGCAAACCTACGATAGCGTTCCGATACCTCAGTAAGGATTCGTTTAAGACTCTGTACACCATCTACGTCAGGCCCATACTGGGTATGCAGCACCAGTTTGGAACCACACCAGTCAAGCACGTCAAGAAATTAGAGAAATGCAAAGGTTTGCAACAATACTAGTCCCAGAGCTACGGGGATGTCCTATGAAGAAAGGTCGAGGGAAATCGGCCGACGACACTGGAGGCCAGGAGTCAGGGGAGACATGATAACGACATATAAAATACTGCGCGGAATAGACGAGGTGACAAAGACGGATGTTCCAGAGATGGGACACAGACACAAGAGGTCACAATTGGAAGTTGAAGACTCAGATGAATCAAAGGGATGTTAGGAAGTATTTCTTCAAGTCATAGAGTAGTCAGGCCATGGAATAGCCTAGAAAGTGATGTGGTGGAGGCAGGAACCATACATAGTTTTAAGGCGAGGTATGATAGAGCTCATGGGGCAGGGAGAGAGAGGACCTAGTAGCAATCAGCGAAGAGGCGGGGCCAGGAGCTGTGACTCGACCCCTGCAACCACAAATAGGTGAGTACAACACACACACACACACACACCACACACACACACACACACACACACACACACACACACACACATACACACACACACACCACAAACATCTTCCTTCCTAATCGTAATCACCATTAGGTTCATTAAGTGTCGTAAGTGTTAGAGAGTTTAAGATAATCACCTGAGCAGTGCTCCTAATTACCCAGTGTTTGTACTAATGACTCTTGTATCACCCCACTAACGCTCTTTATTGTAGCTCTTACTGAAGAGCTTGACATTATGTCTCTAGGCTTGAGTTAAGGAGCATTTATAGGCATGCGCTAAACCCACACGGGTTTTATGGCGCTCGGGAAATAAGTAATCAGTACTGACTCGAAGGATGAGGAAGTAGTAGTTCCAGTTCCTGGTATCAGGAGCCTTTGTTGAAGTGTCAACACAGGTAGGTGGTTAAGTAATTAGGTAGGTGGTTAGGTAAGTAGGTAGATGGTTAGGTAGGTAATTAGGTAGGTAGATGCTTCTTCCCTCATATCCTTTTTATAACCTCTTATGACCTGAAGGATAGCTGAAGGAGGTTTCCTGGGGTTAAAGCCTCCTGGTGGACCAAAACCTGTTCAACCAGACTGTTTCTGCTAGTCACACACAGTCCAGCGTATGCACCACAGCCTGGCTAATCGGGAACTGTTTCCAGAAACTTGTCCTCTTGACAGCCAGAAGGTTGTTAGTTCCCCTCCAGGTTTACCCCTTCTTGGCCACTGTGATATTTCGTTAAGTTCAAGGACACAAGTGCAACTAATGCGACATTTTATTGTGGCAACGTTTCGCTCTCTAGAAGCTTGACAAAGCTCCTGGAGAGTGAAACGTCCTTTTGTCTAACATGTCGGTAATTCTACCAACAATATTACAGTATGAACATTAAAATGGTATAAAATACCGACAGGTTGTTAGGTAAGACACATATGCAACAGTTAGGTATCTTTATTTCGAAACGTTTCGCCTACACAGTAGGCTTCTTCAGTCGACTACAGAAAAGTTGATAGAAGCAGAAGATACTTGAAGACGATGTAATCAGTCCATCACCCTTGAAGTCGTAGAATTTGAGGTTGTCAGTCCCTCAGCCTGGAGAAGTTCAGTTCCATAGTCAGGAACTATCTGAAGATCAAGCGACAGTGCAGAGACTTAAATACTGTCGGAAGGAGAGGTGCAGAGTAGTAGTAGTAATAGTGAAAATTTAGCCACTGAGAGGTTATGTCCCTCTCAGATCCAACCCTTTTCACTTGAAAAGCTTGTCCAAGGTGTTTTCTGTACCAAGATGCCATGTGTTGCAGTGTCTGACAGGATGAACATCAAAATGGTATACAATACCGACAGGTTGTAAGGTAAGACACATATGCAACAGTTAGACAACTTTATTCCGAAACGTTTCGCCTACACAGTAGGCTTCTTCAGTCGAATACAGAAAGTAGGCAGGAACAGTAGAGATGTGAAGACGATGTAATCAGTCCATCACCCTTGAAGTCGTAGCATATGTGTCTTACCTTACAACCTGTCGGTATTGTATACCATTTTGATGTTCATCGAGACTCCTGTATCATGAAATTTCAACACTCGGCTTTACTTTTAAGATATTTCGCCCACCAGCGGCTTTATTAATTCAATACACACCTATGTAATGTTAAAAAGTGTTAAAGTCTTTTTATGGATTTAAGGTATATTAACATTGTTGTCACTGGTGAAATAACAGGTGAATTTGTGATGAATGGTTTTGAAAACCGACAAGTTGAAGAATTGAGACACTTATGCAACATATGGGAATCTTTATTGAAGAAACGTTTCGCCACACAGTGGCTTCATCAGTCCTATACAAAGTAGAAGTGGGTAAGGAGAGTAGAAGTTTGAGGTAATCAGTCCCTCAACCTGGAATCGATGTGTTCAGTCCATCACTCTTGTAGGAAGTGCAGCATAGGGCCAGAGAGGTGGCTTATATACTGCGGTGAGATGAGTTGAAGCAGGAAGAGGCGGGATCACAGTGGGACCTTCCACTAGTGTAAGTAGGTAGGTAGGTAAGTAACATGGTTCACTCTTCAAGGATAAGAGGTGAAAAGTGGAGGGTATCGTCGGTTCAATAAGAGGACACTGTATCAACATCCGTGAGCACAATAAGAGAACACTGTATCAACATCCGTGGGAAAAATAAGAGAACACTGCATCAACATCCATGGGCACAATAAGAGAACACTGCATCAACATCCGTGGGCACAATAAGAGAACACTGCATCAACATCCGTGGGCACAATAAGAGAACACTGCATCAACATCCGTGGGCACAATAAGAGAACACTGCATCAACATCCGTGGGCACAATAAGAGAACACTGCATCAACATCCGTGGGCACAATAAGAGAACACTGTATCAACATCCGTGAGAAAAATAAGAGAACACTGCATCAACATCCATGGGCACAATAAGAGAACACTGTATCAACATCCGTGGGCACAATAAGAGAACACTGTATCAACATCCATGGGCACAATAAGAGAACACTGTATCAACATCCGTGGGCACAATAAGAGAACACTGCATCAACATCCGTGGGAACAATAAGAGAACACTGTATCAACATCCGTGGGCACAATAAGAGAACACTGTATCAACATCCGTGGGCACAATAAGAGAACACTGCATCAACATCCGTGGCACAATAAGAGAAACACTGTATCAACATCCGTGGGCACAATAAGAGAACACTGCATCAACATCCGTGGACACAATAAGAGAACACTGTATCAACATCCGTGGACACAATAAGAGAACACTGCATCAACATCCGTGGGCACAATAAGAGAACACTGCATCAACATCCGTGGGCACAATAAGAGAACACTGCATCAACATCCGTGGGTACAATAAGAGAACACTGTATCACATCCGTGGGCCAATAAGAGAACACTGTATCAACATCCGTGGACACAATAAAGAGAACACTGCATCAACATCCGTGGCACAATAAGAGAACACTGCATCAACATCCGTGGGCACAATAAGAGAACACTGTATCAACATCCGTGGGCACAATAAGAGAACACTGTATCAACATCCGTGGGCACAATAAGAGAACACTGTATCAACATCCGTGGGCACAATAGAGAACACTGTATCAACATCCGGGGCACAATAAGAGAACACTGTATCAACATCCGTGGGCACAATAAGAGAACACTATCAACATCCGTGGGCACAATAAGAGAACACTGTATCAACATCCGTGGGCACAATAAGAGAACACTGTATCAACATCCGTGGGCACAATAAGAGAACACTATCAACATCCGTGGGCACAATAAGAAAACACTGTATCAACATCCGTGGGCACAATAAGAGAACACTATCAACATTCGTGGGCACAATAAGAGAACACTGTATCAACATCCGTGGGCACAATAAGAGAACACTGTATCAACATTCGTGGGCACAATAAGAGAACACTGTATCAACATCCGTGGGCACAATAAGAGAACACTGTATCATCCGTGGGCACAATAAGAGAACACTGTATCAACATTCGTGGGCACAATAAGAGAACACTGTATCAACATCCGTGGGCACAGTAAGAGAACACTATCAACATCCGTGGGTACAATAAGAGAACACTATCAACATCCGTGGGCACAATAAGAGAACACTATCAACATCCGTGGGCACAATAAGAGAACACTATCAACATCCGTGGGCACAATAAGAGAACACTGTATCAACATCCGTGGGCACATTAAAAGAACACTGTATCAACATCCGTGGGCACAATAAGAGAACACTGTATCAACATCCGTGGGCACAATAAGAGAACACTGTATCAACATCCGTGGACACATTAAAAGAACACTGTATCAACATCCGTGGGCACAATAAGAGAACACTATCAACATCCGTGGGCACAATAAGAGAACACTGTATCAACATCCCTGGCCCCAGATTAGTCAACGTCTTATCAGAAGATATCAGAAACACTGCTGGAACAAGTGTAGAAGTCTTCCATAGTAAACTGAACAAGTATCTTCACCAGGTGCCAGATCAACAAGGCTGTGTTGGATATGTGGGGCAGTGAACCACCAGCAGCAACAGCTTGGTTGACCAGGCTAGCACCAGACGAGCCTGACCCATGGCCGGGCTATGTAATTATCATATAGTATTGCAGCACACTGTGTCTGCCTACTTGAAGCGTGTTCCGGGGATCAGGGTCTGATCAACCAGGCTGTTACTGCTGGCCGCACGCATTACATATGTAATTATATATATGGATTAATATCCTTGGAAAAAATCCACACAGTGGGACGTACTGTATCACCCAAACTGTGATGGATGTTTGGGCCTGTGAGCTGCCAGCAACAACAGCCTGATTGACTAAGTAAACACCAGACAAGCCTGGCCCAGCAACAATCTGGTGAGAACACAACAGGAGTCCTGGTAACTTGGCACAACCCACTTTGTATATACTGTGACAAGTCTGGTGTATGTATTACATGGATGAGTATATGTACTCTCGCAGAGGTATATATATCAGTGTATATTCGCTTAGAGTTAACATTAACAAACACCACTCACAGAGTTTGCATTAACCCCAATTAACTCATACGTGAGATTAAAGCATTCTTGATTAGTGGTAAACAGGTGACATGCAGCCTTAATGACCCTCGCGTGTCGATAGTCTTTAAGCCCAGTTAACTAACCAAACAAGTTCTCACTACACGTCAACGTTATAAACGGCAGCCTTAGCTGTTGAAAAGTTTTCTTGAGATAAATGGTACAAAATACCTACACGATGGAAAAATATACACAAATACAGTTGATAAATTAGACACATGTGCAACTCTTGGGTATCTTTATTGAGGAAACGTTTCGCCACACAGTGGCTTCATCAGTCCATCAATCTTGAATAGAATTCTATTCAAGATTGATGGACTGATGAAGCCACTGTGTGGCGAAACGTTTCCTCAATAAAGATACCCAAGAGTTGCACATGTGTCTAATTTATCAACATGTCGGTTCTCTGAACCATTCATCTACAAACACAAATATAGTATACTGTGATCCTTCATTGACAACGTTTCGCCCACACAGCGGCCTTTATCGAATTACAAACAGATCTACCTTGGTGAAGAGTACATGAGTATATGGTGTTGAAAATAGTATAACAATTTGATGATTAAGACACATATGCAACAGTTAGGTATCTTTATTAATGAAACGTTTCGCCTACACAGTAGACTTCCTCAGTCAGATACAAAGGCAGCAGGTGTAGTAGTGAAATGGAGAAATAATATTTAAGGTGGTCAGTCTTTCAGCCTGGAGAAGAGTCCAGCTCCATGAACTCTTCTCCAGGCTGAGGGACTGACCACCACAGCTCCATGGAGCTGAACTCTTCTCCAGGCTGAGGGACTGACCACCATAGCTCCATGGAGCTGAACTCTTCTCCAGGCTGAGGGACTGATCACCTCAGTAATAAATACCGACAAGTTGGTTTAGAAAGACACGTAAGCAAACACTATAACATATTTATTAGAAAACGTTTCGGTCCTGGGACCTTGATCACTTCTCATATATATATGAGAAGTGGTGAGGAGTCAGGTGAGGTGACGCGTGGGTAGAGGTGGTAGTAGTAAAAAAACCATACCCCCGGCCGGGATTGAACCCGCGGTCATAGAGTCTCAAAACTCCAGCCCGTCGCGTTAGCCACTAGACCAGCTAGCCACAATAAGATTCATCCAACTAGGTATATTTCTACACCATAGGAAGGTTAGCACAGGCACCTCTGTGACCACAAATGCAAGTTTTTACAGATGAATCTCCAGCTAGCGTGGCCGTGACGAACTCTAGCTCAAGTCCCTTCACTGCCGTCAACATGACTCAAGAAATCGTAATGACACGATTGCAAACAAACCATACCTCTAGTGGCTAACGCGACGGGCTGGAGTTTTGAGACTCTATGACCGCGGGTTCAATCCCGACCGGGGGTATGGTTTGTTTGCAATCGTGTCATTACGATTTCTTGAGTCTGGTAGTAGTAGTAGTAGTAATGGAACTAAGGAGGTGAGGCAAGAGAGGGGACCTGCTGGCATCAAGTAACACCAGTTCCCAGGATGGGTAATATCCTCTTGCTTAGTAATTTTGAAATACTGTAACTACCGGATTTTTGCTTTATAGTGTTACTGACAGAAATTAGTGCGGCTTCAATGCATTTTCTCCGTCTTAAGTCGTCTTCTTTAATAACTAGTTTAGCTTCATTGAATTTCATGAGGTGTCCAACATCGTCTCTATGTTGAACACATGCGTTTTTGCGGTCATCATTTCTGCAAGCATTTTTGTTAGGTAAGACACATATGCAACAGTTAGGTATCTTTATTTCGAAACGTTTCGCCTACACAGTAGGCTTCTTCAGTCGAGTACAGAAAAGTTGATAGAAGCAGAAGATACTTGAAGACGATGTAATCAGTCCATCACCCTTAAAGTTTTGAGGTGGTCAGTCCCTCAGTCTGGAGAAGAGCAGTGTTCCTCCTTTCTTATGTTCTTATGTTCATCCTTACAATCCTTCTCAGGCTGGACTCCACCTTCTGAGTGAGCAACTTCCTTCACAAGTCTGAACAAGTTCATCTCCTCAGACAAGTCAGAAAACATACGGCATCTCTTCTTTCATCTCTTCTCTCATTTCTTTCATCTCTTCTCTCATTTTTTCCATCTTTTCTCTCATCACTTCTGTCGTCTCTTATGTTATCGCTTGTTATTTCTTATGTTATCTCTCCTGTTTTTTCCTGTTACCTCTTCTGTTATCTCTCCAGTTATCTCGGTAATTTCTTCTGTTATCTCTTGTCATCTGTCATTTCTTCTGATATCTCTCTTCTGTCCTTCTGTTCCATCATTCCTCATCTTGTGCAAGAAAGGTATACAATACCGCCAGTCTTCTTGCCTTTGCTCCAGATTCTCCTCCACCACGATGCTGTGAACACTAACTCCAAGGCTGAGGGATTAATTACCTCATCTTTTGTATATAGTTCTACTGTCATAAGAACATAAGAACATAAGAAAGGAGGAACACTGCAGCAGGCCTGTTGGCCCATACTAGGCAGGTCCTTTACAATTTATCCCACTAACAAACATTTGACCAACCCAATTTTCAATGCCACGCAAGAAACAAGCTCCGATGTGCAAGTCCCTCTCAAATCCAACCCCTCCCACTCATGTACTTATCCAACCTAAATTTGAAACTACCCAAAGTCCTAGCCTCAATAACCCAACTAGGGAGACTGTTCCATCTTCAACTACTATTTTTCCAAAACCAAAAACTTTCCCATGTCCTTTCTAAATCTAAAATTACTAATTTAAACCCTTACTGCGGGTTCTCTCTTGGGGTATTCAAGACCTTGTTATATCCCTTTATTAATACTTTTCCCCTTTAATTCGATAGGTCTCCCCTCATTTTTCGTCTAACAAATGAATGTTTAAGAGTCTTCAATCTTTCTTTAAGGAAGATTTTTAAAGTAGTATTAAATTTTGTCATCCTCGTGAATGTTTTTTAACGAATTTATGTCCCTTTTGTAATTTGGGGACCGAATTGAGTGCATAATTAGGTGAGGCTTACTAAAGATGTTAAAGCGCAGTAGACCTCTGGACTTCTGTTTGCTTACACTTCTTGATATAAATCCCAGTAATCTATTTGCCTTATTACGTACGCTTAGGCATTGCTGTCTTGGTTTAAGGTTGCTGCTTACCATAACCCCCAAGTCCTTTTCGCAATCTGTATGGCTAAGTTCTACATTATTTAACTTATAAGTGCTAGGGTTATGGACACTCCGAGCTTCAGAACCTTGCATTTATCTACATTGAACTGCATCTGCCACTTTTCTGACCAAGAGTAGAGTTTGTCTAAAATCCTCCTGAAGTTCCCTAACATCTACGTTTGAATCAATTATCCTACCTATCTTCGTGTCATCGGCGAATTTGCTCATATCACTAGTAATTCCTTCATCAAGATCATTGATATATATTATAAACAACAACGGGCCCAAGACTGATCCCGTGGAACGCCACTTGTTACTGATCCCCACTCGGATTTAACCCCATTTTATGGACACTCTCTGCTTCCTGTCTGTGAGCCATGATTCGATCCACGAGAGCACCCTTCCCCCAATGCCATGAGCTGCCACTTTCTTTAACAGTCTATGGTGCGGAACTCTATCAAAAGCCTTACTAAAATCTAAGTAAAATAATATCAAATTCTTTATCGTGGTCAACAGCCTCAAAAGCTTTACTGAAGAAAGTTAATAAATTAGTTAGACA
>NC_069486.1:1351205-1380718 GCF_026875155.1 Cherax quadricarinatus
GAGATCCAGAAGTTTGTTGGTGATTTCACTTGTGTATCTGTACAAGTGTAGAAATCTTCTTGAGGAAACTGGATAAGTATCTTCACCAGGTGCCAGATCAACCAGGCTGTGATGAATATGTGGGTCAGCGGGCTTCCAGCAGCAACAGCCTGATTGAGCAGGCAAACACAAGACGATCCTGGCTCATGGCCGGGCTCCGGGAGTAGAAAAACTCTCAGAACTCATCGAAGGTTAGGTTAGGTTAGGTTAGGTTAGGTTAGGTTAGGTTAGGTCAGGTTAGGTTAGGTTAGGTTAGGTTAGGTTAGGTTAGGTTAGGTCAGGTCAGGTTAGGTTAGGTTAGGTTAGGTTAGGTTAGGTCAGGTTAGGTCAGGTCAGGTTAGGTTAGGTTAGGTCAGGTTAGGTTAGGTTAGTTTAGGTTGGGTTTCAGGTCGGGTTAGGTTAGGTTAGGTTAGGTTAGGTTGGGTTTTAGGTTAGGTTAGGTCAGGTTAGGTTCAGGTCAGGTTCAGGTTAGGTTAGGTTAGGTCAGGTTAGGTTAGGTTAGGTTAGGTTAGGTCAGGTCAGGTTGGTTGGGTTGGGTTTAGGTTAGGTTAGGTTAGGTTAGGTCAGGTTAGGTTAGGTTAGGTTAGGTCAGGTCGGGTTAGGTTAGGTTAGGTTAGGTTAGGTTAGGTTAGGTCAGGTTGGGTTTTAGGTTAGTTTAGGTCAGGTCAGGTTGGGTTAGGTTAGGTTAGGTTAGGTTAGGTAGTCAGGTTAGGTTAGGTTAGGTTAGGTTAGGTTAGGTAAGGTTCGTCAGGAAACAGGACAAATGTTTCCTGACGCGGGTCTTAGTCAGATGATGACCCGCCTTTGGAGCTTTTGGTCATCTGACCGAGGCCTTCCGCTGGCTTACCTGATAATAATTCAGTAATAATTATAATAATCTTCATTTCTACATGATGCAACTTATACAGACCATAGCTGTCGTCAGTGACATACTATATAGAAACACTTGGTTATGCAGAGCATTTCTGGCAACTTAGGTTAATTTTGTCCCCAGGATGCCACCCACACCAGTCTACTAACACCCAGGGACCTACGTACTGCTAGGTTCCAGGCGGTAAGAATCTGGGCTAGGTTCCAAGCAGTAAGAATCTGGGCTAGGTTCCAAGCAGTAAGAATCTGGGCTAGGTTCCAAGCAGTAAGAATCTGGGCTGGGTTTCCCAAGCAGTAAGAATCTGGGCTAGTTCCAAGCAGTAAGAATCTGGGCTAGGTTCCAAGCAGTAAGAATCTGGGTAGGTTCCAAGCAGTAAGAATCTGGGCTAGGTTCCAAGCAGTAAGAATTGGGCTAGGTTCCAAGCAGTAAGAATCGGGCTAGGTTCCAAGCAGTAAGAATCTGGGCTAGGTTCCAGCAGTAAGAATCTGGGCTGGGTTTCCAAGCAGTAAGAATCTGGGCTAGGTTCCAAGCAGTAAGAATCTGGGCTAGGTTCCAAGCAGTAAGAAATCTGGGCAGGTTCCAAGCAGTAAGAACCTGGGCTAGGTTCCAAGCAGTAAGAATCTGGGCTAGGTTCCAAGCAGTAAGAATTGGGCTAGGTTCCAAGCAGTAAGAATCGGGGCTGGGTTTTCCAAGCAGTAAGAATCTGGGCTAGGTCCAAGCAGTAAAAATCTGGGCTGGGTTCCAAGCAGAAAGAATCTGGGCTAGGTTCCAAGCAGTAAGAATCTGGGCTAGGTTCCAAGCAGTAAGAATCTGGGCTAGGTTCCAAGCAGTAAGAATCTGGGCTAGGTTCCAAGCAGTAAGAATCTGGGCTAGGTTCCAAGCAGTAAGAATCTGGGCTAGGTTCCAAGCAGTAAGAATCGGGGCTAGGTTCCAAGCAGTAAGAATCTGGGCAAAGGTTCCAAGCATTTAAGAATCTGGGCTAGGTTCCAAGCAGTAAGAATCTGGGCTAGGTTCCAAGCAGTAAGAATCTGGGCTAGGTTCCAAGCAGTAAGAATCTGGGCAACTTAGGTTAATTTTGTCCCCAGGATGCCACCCACACCAGTCTACTAACATCCAGGGACCTACGTACTGCTAGGTTCCAGGCAGTAAGAATCTGGGCTAGGTTCCAAGCAGTAAGAATCTGGGCTAGGTTCCAAGCAGTAAGAATCGGGGCTAGGTTCCAAGCAGTAAGAATCTGGGCTAGGTTCCAAGCAGTAAAAATCTGGGCTAGGTTCCAAGCAGTAAGAATCTGGGCTAGGTTCCAAGCAGTAAGAATCTGGGCTAGGTTCCAAGCAGTAAGAATCGGGCTAGGTTCCAAGCAGTAAGAATCTGGGCTAGTCGAAGCATAAGAATCGGGGCTAGGTTCCAAGCAGTAAAAATCTGGGCTGGGTTTTCCCAAAGCATAAGAATCTGGGCTAGGTTCCAAGCAGTAAGAATCGGGGCTAGGTTCCAAGCAGTAAGAATCTGGGCTAGGTTCCAAGCAGTAAGAATCTGGGCTAGGTTCCAAGCATTTAAGAATCTGGCTAGGTTCTAAGCAAAAAGAATCTGGGCTAGGTTCCAAGCATTAAGAATCTGGCTAAGTTCCAAGCAGAAAAGAATCTGGGCTAGGTTCCAACAGTAAGAATCTGGGCTAGGTTCCAAGCAGTAAGAATCTGGGCTAGGTTCCAAGCAGTAAGAATCTGGGCTAGGTTCCAAGCAGTAAGAATCTGGGCTAGGTTCCAAGCAGTAAGAATCTGGGCTAGGTTCCAAGCAGTAAGAATCTGGGCTGGGTTTCCCAAGCAGTAAGAATCGGGGTGGTTTCCAAGCAGTAAGAGTCTGAGTAGTTCCAAGCAGTAAGAATCTGGGCTAGGTTTAAGCAGTAAAATTTGGGCTAGGTTCCAAGCAGTAAGAATCTGGGCTAGGTTTCCCAAGCAGTAAGAACGGGGGCTGGGTTTCCAAGCAGAAAGAATCTGGGCAACTTAGGTTAATTTTGTCCCCAGGATGCCCCCCACCCCCAGTCTACAAACATCCAGGGACCTACGTACTGCTAGGTTCCAGGCAGTAAGAATCTGGGCTAGGTTCCAAGCAGAAAGAATCTGGGCTAGGTTCCAAGCAGTAAGAATCGGGGCTAGGTTCCAAGCAGTAAGAATCTGGGCTGGGTTTCCAAGCAGTAAAAATCGGGGCTGGGTTTTCCAAGCAGAAAAGAATCTGGGCTAGGTTCCAAGCAGAAAGAATCGGGGCTGGGTTTCCAAGCAGTAAGAATCTGGGCTAGGTTCGAAGCGGGTAAGAATTGGGCTAGGTTCGAAGCAGAAAGAATCGGGGCTAGGTCCAAGCAGAAAGGGAATCTGGGCTAGGTTCTAAGCAGTAAGAATTGGGCTGGGTTTCCCCAAGCAGTAAGAATCTGGGCTAGGTTCCAAGCAGTAAGAATCTGGGCTAGGTTCCAAGCAGTAAGAATCTGGGCTAGGTTCCAAGCAGTAAGAATCTGGCTAGGTTTCCAAGCAGTAAGAATCTGGGCTAGGTTCCAAGCAGTAAGAATCTGGGCTAGGTTCTAAGCACAAAGAATCTGGGCTAGGTTCCAAGCAGTAAGAATCTGGGCTAGGTTCCAAGCAGTAAGAATCTGGGCTAGGTTCCAAGCAGTAAGAATCTGGGCTAGGTTCCAAGCAGTAAGAATCTGGCTGGGTTCCAAGCAGTAAGAATCTGGCTGGGTTTCCCAAGCAGTAAGAATCTGGGCTAGGTTCCAAGCAGTAAGAATCTGGGCTAGGTTCCAAGCAGTAAGAGTCTGAGCTGGGTTTTCCAAGCAGTAAGAATTGGCTAGGTTCCTAGCAGTAAGAATCTGGGCTAGGTTCCAAGCAGTAAGAATCTGGGCTGGGTTCCAAGCATAAGAATCTGGGCTAGGTTCCAAGCACTAAGAATCTGGGCTGGGTTCCAAGCATTAAGAATCTGGGCTGGGTTCCAAGCGTAAGAATCGGGGCTGGGTTTTCCAACAGTAGAATCTGGGCTAGGTTCCAAGCAGAAAGAATCTGGGCTAGGTTCCAAGCAGTAAGAATCGGGGCTAGGTTCCAAGCAGTAAGAATCTGGGCTAGGTTCCAAGCAGTAAGAATCTGGGCTAGGTTCCAAGCAGTAAGAATCGGGGCTAGGTTCCAAGCAGTAAGAATCTGGGTTTAGGTTCTAAGCAAAAGGGAATCTGGCTAGGTTCCAAGCAGTAAGAATCTGGGCTAAGTTCCAAGCAGTAAGAATCTGGGCTAGGTTCCAAGCAGTAAGAACTTGGGCTAGGTTCCAAGCAGTAAGAATCTGGGCTAGGTTCCAAGCAGTAAGAATCTGGGCTAGGTTCCAAGCAGTAAGAATCTGGGCTAGGTTCCAAGCAGTAAGAATCTGGGCTAGGTTCCAAGCAGTAAAAATCTGGGCTAGGTTCCAAGCAGTAAGAATCTGGGCTAGGTTCCAAGCAGTAAGAATCTGGGCTAGGTTCTAAGCACAAAGAATCTGGGCTAGGTTCCAAGCAGTAAGAATCTGGGCTAAGTTCCAAGCAGTAAGAATCTGGGCTAGGTTCCAAGCAGTAAGAATCTGGGCTAGGTTCCAAGCAGTAAGAATCTGGGCTAGGTTCCAAGCAGTAAGAATCTGGGCTAGGTTCCAAGCAGTAAGAATCTGGGCTAGGTTCCAAGCAGTAAGAATCGGGGCTAGGTTCCAAGCAGTAAGAATCTGGGCTAGGTTCCAAGCAGTAAGAATCTGGACTGGGTTCCAAGCAGTAAGAATCGGGGCTAGGTCCAAGCATAAGAATCTGGACTAGGTTCCAAGCAGAAGAATCTGGGCTAGGTTCCAAGCAGTAAGAATCTGGGCTAGGTTCCAAGCAGTAAGAATCTGGGCTAGGTTCCAAACAGTAAGAATCTGGGCTAGGTTCCAAGCAGTAAGAACCTGGGCTAGGTTCCAAGCAGTAAGAATCTGGGCTAGGTTTGCAGCAGTAACAATCTCGGCTAGGTTCCAAGCAGCAAGGTTCAAGGGACTTCAAAGGTTCCCAGTAGTTGAGATACCTGACTGAATTTATCCAGGCAGTGAAAGATCTCTTTATGTTGAACAGCTCTGGAAAATCTGCTGCTCCGAAGGAGGCCATTAGCGTGTCGGTACTGTCCGCAAGAGGATGGTACAAAACCATGACTTGTGTATTTATCCGTGGCTGTTGCGAGGCGGAGATAAAGTAATGTTCTGAACTCTGCCTTGGGCTGATTAACTTTCTGTTTTGCTGGGATTGGAATTTATTATGTTTGCTAGCACTCGTGTGGCATGACTTATGAAATTGTAATAACACTATCGTAAACAAGTCGGGGAACGGGTGGGGTTTGAACCAATAGTAAGTGAATCATAAAACTCCAGGCCAGTGCGTTAACCACTAGGCCAGCTGGTTACAATAACAGTCATAAAATTAGGTATATTTATACACTGTAGGGAGGTTAGTATGGGCCGCAAACGTAGTTTTATACAGAGGTATCCCACAGCAGTGTGGCTGTGGTGTACATTACTGGAATTTGTCTGGAAAACCTGCATTTGTAGTCACGGTTACCTGGAGGTTACCTGGAGGTTATTCCGGGGATCAACGCCCCCGCGGCCCGGTCCACGACCAGGCCTCCCGATGGATCAGGGCCTGATCAACTAGGCTGTTACTGCTGGCCGCACGCAGTCCGACGTACGAGCCACAGCCCGGCTGATCCGGCACTGACTTTAGGTATCTGTCCAGCTCTCTCTTGAAGGCAGCCAGGGGTTTATTGGCAATTCCCCTAATGCTTGATGGGAGGCTGTTGAACAGTTTTGGGCCCCGGACACTTATGGTGTTTTCTCTTAGTGTACCAATGGCGCCCCTACTTTTTATTGGCGGCATTGTGCAGATTTGGGACCATTCCTTCCAAGATTTTGTGGTGACCCATATTAACCTTCATACATTTATGTTAATGTAAAAATTAATAATTTTGTACCAAAAGAACCTTAGAAAACTTACCTTATAACAAGCGAAATTTAATTTTGCCTAATCCAACTAAAAATATTTTAGGGAAGCTTACAATAATTTAATAAACAAACACAATGAAATATATTTTCTCGTTAGGTTCAGAATGATTTTTGCGAAATTATTGCCGACACAAATTTTTGCTTGTCCTCTTCGGCAAGAAGAGCGTTGCTATTTAAGCCAAAATCACAAGTTTTACTTATTCTAACATTCAGAGGTTAAAACCTGAATTTTAACCTCTGAATGTTAGAAACGATCAAGGCTCCAGGACCGAAACGTTTTGTAATAAATATATCTTAGTGTTTGTTCACGGATCTCTCTAAACTTCAGGAATTTACGCCATCGTTCACTTTCTCATATCAAACGTAATTAAGTTATATTGGGCAGGTGGCAGGTAAGTGATAGTTACCTCAGGTCAGTGACCCAGGAAGGTTGCAAGTGTGACTTTCTCTGGTAATGTAGGGTAGATTGTCTGCTAGCGTGGTGTGTGGACCAGCTGGCCACCACCAGCAACAACCTGGTTGACCAGGCAAGCACTAGACAAGCCTGGCCCAGGACCACCAGCAACAGCCTGGTTGACCAGGCAAGCACTAGACAAACCTGGCCCAGGACCACCAGCAACAGCCTGGTTGACCAGGCAAGCACTAGATAAACCTGGCCTAGGACCACCAAAAGTAACAGCCTGGTTGACCAGGCAAGCACTAGACAAACCTGGCCTAGGACCACCAGCAGCAACAACCTGGTTGACCAGGCAAGCACTAGACAAACCTGGCCTAGGACCACCAGCAGCAACAACCTGGTTGACCAGGCAAGCACCAAAGAAGCCTGACCAAGGCCCGGGTTGAGAGGGCAGGAAAACTCGCGAAACCAGTCAAAGGTAAATAAAATGTAAGGTAGGGCTTGCTGAACAAGTGTTGTGTTCTTTTGTGAGACAGAGAGAGAGAGAGAGAGAGAGAGATAGATGAAGTAGAGAAGAGAAGAGACGAGTTGTGAGTTGAATAAGACACATGTACAACATCTGGGTATCTTTACTGTAGACGTTTCGCCCACCAGTGGCTTTATCAGTACATACGTGGACATAATATGAAAATTGTAGAAATATATACAGCAGACAGCGGTAGATGAGGTAATGAGTCCCACAGGATTAATTTTAGGCCGATTATTCATAATTTATATTAACGACAGCCTAGGATCAGGTGATGAACATCCTGGTCAAGACTACGGTTCACCACCTCCTAGGCTGAGGGACTGATTACCTCATCTACCGCTGTCTGCCGTATATATTTCTATAATTTTCACATTATGGCCATGTATTGATAAAGCCACTGGTGGGCGAAACGTCTACAAGTAAAGATACCCAGGCTCTGGTGGCCTGGTGTTTCTTTCCACCTGTTGTCTATGTTCCCCATCAGTAAAATGGGTACCTGGGTGTTAGTCGACTGGTGTGGGTCGCATCCTGGGACACTGACCTAAGGAGGCCTGGTCACAGACCGGGCCGCGGGGGCGTTGACCCCCGGAACTCTCTCCAGATAAACTCTCTCCAGATATATCTAATATATCTTGTCGGTACTGAAAACCACTGACACACACAGTTGCGTAACTAATGTTCTTTTGTCTAACATATTGTGGGTAGTTATACCATTATTCTAAACAGGTTAGATAAGGTCATGTCAGGTACTGTGAACAGTTCCATTATCTGTCTCAGTACTGGTGGTATTGGTTCATATTGTGGGTGGTTATACCATTATTCTAAACAGGTTAGATAAGGTCATGTCAGGTACTGTGAACAGTTCCATTATCTGTCTCAGTACTGGTGGTATTGGTTTAATAAATGGAAGAGAGAAGTAGCTTTTGCCAGGTAGACGACGGCAGATTTAATTCGGTCGTTGTACCAAGAAGTGGGTGTTACTTGGTTAAGGTCAAATACTAAAATGTTCAACTGCCTCCCAGCATACATAAGGGGGATTACCAATAGACCCCTGTCTGTCTTCAAGACCCCTGACTGTCTTCAAGACCCCTGGCTGTCTTCAAGACCCCTGGCTGTGTTCAAGATCCCTGGCTGTGTTCAAGACCCCTGGCTGCCTTCAAGACCCCTGGCTGTCTTCAAGACCCCTGGCTGTGTTCAAGACCCCTGGCTGCCTTCAAGACCCCTGGCTGTGTTCAAGATCCCTGGCTGTGTTCAAGACCCCTGGCTGTGTCAGACCCTGGCTGTGTCAAGACCCCTGGCTGTGTTCAAGACCCCTGGCTGTGTTCAAGACCCCTGGCTGTGTTCAAGACCCCTGGCTGTCTTCAAGACCCCTGGCTGTCTTCAAGACCCCTGGCTGTGTTCAAGACCCCTGGCTGCCTTCAAGACCCCTGGCTGTGCTCAAGACCCCTGGCTGTGTTCAAGACCCCTGGCTGTCTTCAAGACCCCTGGCTGTCTTCAAGACCCCTGGCTGTCTTCAAGACCCTTGGCTGTCTTCAAGACCCCTGGCTGTCTTCAAGACCCCTGGCTGTGTTCAAGACCCCTGGCTGTGTTCAAGACCCCTGGCTGTGTTCAAGACCCCTGGCTGTGTTCAAGACCCCTGGCTGTCTTCAAGACCCCTGGCTGTGTTCAAGACCCCTGGCTGTCTTCAAGACCCCTGGCTGTCTTCAAGACCCCTGGCTGTCTTCAAGACCCCTGGCTGTCTTCAAGACCCTGACTGTCTTCAAGACCCCTGGCTGTCTTCAAGACCCCTGGCTGTCTTCAAGACCCCTGACTGTCTTCAAGACCCCTGGCTGTCTTCAAGACCCCTGGCTGTCTTCAAGACCCCTGGCTGTCTTCAAGACCCCTGGCTGTCTTCAAGACCCCTGACTGTCTTCAAGACCCCTGGCTGTCTTCAAGACCCCTGGCTGTCTTCAAGACCCCTGGCTGTCTTCAAGAAGGCGCTGGACAGGCACGTAAAGTCAGTACCTGATCAGCCGAGCTGTGATTCGTACGTTGGACTACGTGCGGCCAATAGTAACAGCCTGATTGATCAGGCCCTGATCCACCACGAGGGCTGGTCGTGGACCAGTCCGCGCGGGCGTTGACCTCCAGGTAGACCCTAAGGCAAGACGGAAGTATGAGTTTATTGTGGAAAACAAACAACTAGAGACAGAAGAAGCAAGAATTACACCAGGAAACATTAACGTGATAATTGGTAAGATATTTAATGACAAAGATGCTGATAAAAACAAAAGATAGAAGTTAAAGAACAGTGACAGAAGAGAGAGAAAAAGCGAGAGGTGAAACAAAAATTGCGTTAAATCATTAAAATAACCAGAAAGCAAGGAATAAAATAGAGTAAATGCAGGTGTAACATATACAATAATGAAGCAACTTAGACCAAGTTCATTCTGAAAGATAGTAACATAGGAGGTGAATGTCACACACAGGCTTATTAATTATCCCACACTGATACCATCAACCGTCAACTGGAAGCTCAGCCATGGGATCAAGCAGCTCTCCCAGTGCGTCTGGGAGGTATAGCGGTGCGTTAGGCATCGCAGGTAACTTGACCTGCATTTCTGTCCTCGTGTATGGCTTCCAGTGGACTAGTCAAGAAGATTGTTCCTGAACGCTTGAGGGTGCGGTAAGACCTCAAGACCCCAGGTTCATTGAAGCAGCCATGCTGTGGGACACCCTTACAGACTTTTTAAACAGACTAGCTCCTCCCAAAGAACACAAACAGTCCCACTGGGACAGTCAGTTCATGGAAAAAATTGCCAACACAGTGCTCAACAACGTTTCAGGGAAGAACAAAGCTCGTCTCCTAGCGGTGAAGACACCACATTCAGGAGATTTCCTTTTAGCTGTTCCCAGTTCCTCCCTGGGCACTCGACTCGACCTACAGGCCATTCGGATTGGTGTTGCTCTCCGCCTAGCCGCCCTCATACTCGCCGAACATACGTGTGTATTTGCGGCAGGGTGTCGGCTGATCAATTCGGTCTTCATGGTCTCATATATCATACATCAGAAGGAAACTGTGTATGCTAGACATGAGGTCAACTACATCATAGAAGTCTCCATTGCCCAGCTCGACGGGAACCCCAAATCCTGAGGTCTGACAGAAGTCAAAAGCGTGCAGATGGAATCACTATGCTACCCTGGAAGGATGGTAAGTAGATTGCCTGGGACTTCACCTGTGCCGCCACGTTGGCGGACACCTAATTGCCATACTCTGAAGCTGAAGGGGGTGGAGCCGCTAGTTACAGGGAGACCCAGAAGATCTACAGATATGTTGACCTACCCCCTTGCTATAACTTAATCCCAGTAGGGTCGGAGACCCTTGGAGCTTAGGGCGAGTGTGCTCTAAAGTTCCTCAGAGAGCTGGGTGAAAAACTCGTCACAGAAACCAAGGATCACAGAGCGGGCCACTTTATTTTCAAGACTCTGTTGCGGTCCAGGGGAAAAAATCCTATATATATATGCCTATATATATATATATATTGTCGTGCTGAATAGGTAAAATTGGTCATTTAGCAAGAACTCATTTAAAATTAAGTCCTTTCTAAAGTTTTCTCTTATACATTAGTCATTTTTTCTTTTGTGTTAATATAAAAAATAATTATTTTATACCTGACCTTATTACAACAAGCGCAATTTAATTAACCCTAATTCAGCTAAGAATAATACAAGCTTAGACAAGTACGAGTGCTTCACCAACTATCCACACTGGAAATATATTTTTTCGTAGATTTCAGAAGAAGTTAGTTTTCGAATATTATGCATGACACAAATTTCGCGCTGCCAAATTCGGCAAGAAGTGCATTGCTATTTAAGCCAAAATTGCAAGTTTTACATATTCGATAACGACATTTATATATATATATATATATATATATATATATATATATATATATAATATATATATATATATATATATATATATATATATATATATATATATATTATAACACAAAAGCAACTACCATGAAAAAATAGTGAAATTCGAAGTGCTTTCGTGATTTCTCACATTTTCGAGGAACTGTAAAAAATTTTGAACAGTAGAAGACTTATAAGGCTTGAGATATAACCTCATATCCGATATTACATCATTATGATGCGGGTGGAATGGTCGAGGACTTGTCAGACATAGCTTAAATCCCTCACAAAATTTATTAATTATAAATGACTCTCATTTATGTAACCATAAATTAATATTAATGTTCTTTTCAATCTCTCTTTCGTTCTAACGAGGTTGTTGTTATTGCTTCCAGGTGTCGTAAGAATCAGCTTCACTTTCTCCGTGACTGTCTTGCTTAACATGTTTCGCCAACTTCCTTCTCCTATTTCCTGAAACCCAATACCTTGGACACTCCCTTTCATGATCTTGTCCGTCTCCTACTTCAACAGCTCATTCTCTCTACTAAGTCTCAAGCTGATGATGTCTTCTATACTCTCCGTCAGCGTCAACATGTTGTCTTTGTTTCTCTCCCACAAGATCTCTGTAACCTTCTCACTACCGCTGCTTTTAACACTGCTCCCCATAATTCACAAATTCATTCTTATAAACTACAGAATAAACTTCAGTATCTTATCTCAGATAGACCTTGGTCAAAATTCTCCCTTACTGATTGTGTTACTAATGTGTCTTCTGTCACACTCTCACAACATCACCTTCAACTTCTTCGTTTGGGTCTTTCCTTTGCCACTTCGTCTACCCCTCGCGCTGATATTGACCTGGTTAGTTCTTTTGATTCCTTTCATCAGTCTCACTCTCGTAATTTATCTGACTTGTCAACTTTTCGTGGCGTTTTTCTTCCTGCTCTGGATAGTCTGTTGTCTAAGAATTACCTCCTTCCTCGCCGCTATCAACTTGACATTTCTTCTCTTAAATCTAACGCAAGCATTGTCATCCTCTCTTCTGACAAAGGTAATTCGTTAGTTATCCTTGATCGCGAGGATTACCTCCGTAAAGCTGATGTCTTGCTCTCTGACTCACGTACCTACACTCCTCTCGTTTCCTACCCTCTTGATCGCATCAAGACAACTTTCATCAAGAAACTAAGGCCTGTCTCCGACCCCTATCCTCCTGACTTTGATCTTGTTCAACTGTTTCTTGTCATTTGTACCTCTCTGCCTTATTTCTATGGCCTTCCTAAACTCATAAACCTGATATTCCTCTACTCCTCATTTTATCCTTTAGAGGTTCTGTCTCTTATTCTCTTGCTTCTTGGCTGGCCAAAACCCTCACTACTTTCCTTGGTACATTTTCTCCTGCTCACCTTCGTCACTATCAAGACTTCATGGAACATGTTCGCTCTCTCCCGACCTGTAAGATGCTTAGTCTTGACGTTGAGTCCCTCTTTATCAATGTTCCTCTTGATCATGTTCTTAATTATCTGAGAGAGAAGGCCAATGAAGGGTTACTTCGCCTCCCCATACCTACTGAGGCCTTTCTTGACCTTATTCGCCTTTGTGTGGACTCAAATTCCCTTTCCTTCCAGGGTATATATTATTTTCAAATATTCGGTGTCGCTATGGGCTATCCTCTATCTCCTGTACTTGCTAATCTTAATATGAAATACTTCGAAAGTACTCTTCTTCTTACTATTGATGTGCGACCTTCACTCTGGCTCCGCTATGTAGGTGACATCTTTGCTCTTTGGCCTCATGACTAGTCTCTGCCAACCATTTCTCTATGCCTTCAATAATCTAGCTCTTTCCATCAAGTTTAAAGGTGAATGGGAATCTAATTCTTAGCTTACTTTCCTTGATATAAATGTCTACCGCTCGGATACAGGTTTGCTTTACCCGTGTACCGCAAGCCTACGCGCAGTAGCATGTACATTCACTTCTTTTCTTGTCATGTTCCCTCTGTCAAGAAAAGAGTTTTTATTTTTCTCTCCGTGGTCTCCGCATTTGTGACCCTCAGTTCCTTGAACCGGAAATTTCCACTCTTCGTAATTCGTATTCTCGTCTTGGCTATCCTTCCCATTTCATAAACTCTGTCTTCTCACGTGCTAAACGGACTTTCTTCTCTCCCAAACACTCTACTCCTGGGAAATCTCCCGTGCTCTGCCTTCCCTATATTTCCAGTCTTTCTAATGCCAACAATTCTGCCCGTTCCTTTGACATCAAATTTACTTTTCGCCAGACTAACACTCTTCGCATCAATTTAGTTTATATTTCTCCTCCCTCTATAAATGCTCCTGGTGTCTACTCTATTTCATGTTTCTCTTGTCCTCTTCAGTCCACTACCAGCCTTACCCCTACTACTACTACTACTACCACTGCCTGCCTTATCTCTACCATTACTCCACCTACCTCTCTTGTCCCGTCCCTGCCAGCTTGCCTATATATACTGGCTTCTCGCCTTTATGTTAGTGTGAGTTTGTAAATGGTCCAAGTCGGACCGAAACGTCGTCGTAAGGTTCTCTCTGGTATGTGCGGGTTATTTGTGTATTGTTCCAGTCACGGTATTGTGCCTCTTTGTACTTGATTCAATTATATTTCTCTTAACCATAGACCTGCTTAATACAACTTTCTCGGCCGTTTGAAAATCAATTGGGTAGTTAAAATTTCTCGCATGAATAAACACAACGACTTCTTGTATGCGTGAGTATACAAAACGCTGGATTGGCACCTACAGTCAGTACCTGACCAGCTGGGTTGTGGTTCCTATGTCAGTCTACGTTCGGCCAGCAGTACCAGCCTGGTTGATCAGGCCCTGATCCTCCAGAAGGCTTAGTCACAGACCGGGCCGCAGAGGCGTTGACCCCCGAAATCCTCTCCAGGTATGCATGGCGGTATGCATACTATTGACAATATGACCTCACACAGGACGACACTGGAGGGCAGGAGGGTTAGGAGAGACATTATAACGACATAGAAAATACTGCGAGGAATTGGCAAGGTGGACAAAGACAGGATATTCCAGAGATGGGACACAGAAACAAGGTGTCACAGTCGGAAGTTGAAGACTCCGATGAGTCAAAGGGATGTTAGGAAGTATTTCTTCAGTCACAGAGTTGTCAGGAAGTGGAATAGTCTGACAAGTGACATAATGGATGCAGGAACCATACATAGTTTTAAGATGAAGTATGATAAAGCTCATGGAGCAGGGAGATAGAGGACCTAGTAGCGATCAGTGAAGAGGCAGGGCCAGGAGCTATGAATCGACCCCTGCAACCACAAATGTGTGAGTACAGAACCATACACTCTGTGGGATTGTAGTGAAGACTTAGCCAGGGCGCATTATGTGGTCATTTGTATTATATTTCATGTTTGTTAGCACTGGATGGAGAGCACTTGATGTGGACTATAGTAAAGTGTTCTTCAAGACAACAGTAAAGTGTTCTTCAAGACAACAGTAAAGTGTTCTTCAAGACAACAGTAAAGTGTTCTTCAAGACAACAGTAAAGTGTTCTTCAAGACAACAGTAAAGTGTTCTTCAAGACAACAGTAAAGTGTTCTTCAAGACAACAGTAAAGTGTTCTTCAAGACAACAGTAAAGTGTTCTTCAAGACAACAGTAAAGTGTTCTTCAAGACAACAGTAAAGTGTTCTTCAAGACAACAGTAAAGTGTTCTTCAAGACAACAGTAAAGTGTTCTTCAAGACAACAGTAAAGTGTTCTTCAAGACAACAGTAAAGTGTTCTTCAAGACAACAGTAAAGTGTTCTTCAAGACAACAGTAAAGTGTTCTTCAAGACAACAGTAAAGTGTTCTTCAAGGCAATAACACTCAGTAAAGTGTTCTTCAGGGCAATAACACTCAGTAAAGTGTTCTTCAGGGCAATAACACTCAGTAAAGTGTTCTTCAGGGCAATAACACTCAGTAAAGTGTTCTTCAGGGCAATAAACACTCAGTAAAGTGTTTCTTCAGGGCAATAACACTCAGTAAAGTGTTCTTCAAGGCAATAACACTCAGTAAAGTGTTCTTCAGGGCAACACTCAGTAAAGTGTTCTTCAGGGCAATAACACTCAGTAAAGTGTTCTTCAGGGCAATAACACTCAGTAAAGTGTTCTTCAGGGCAATAACACTCAGTAAAGTGTTCTTCAGGGCAATAACACTCAGTAAAGTGTTCTTCAGGGCAATAACACTCAGTAAAGTGTTCTTCAAGGCAATAACACTCAGTAAAGTGTTCTCCAGGGCAATAACACTCAGTAAAGTGTTCTTCAGGGCAATAACACTCAGTAAAGTGTTCTTCAGGGCAATAACACTCAGTAAAGTGTTCTTCAGGGCAATAACACTCAGTAAAGTGTTCTTCAGGGCAATAACACTCAGTAAAGTGTTCTTCAGGGCAATAACACTCAGTAAAGTGTTCTTCAGGGCAATAACACTCAGTAAAGTGTTCTTCAGGGCAATAACACTCAGTAAAGTGTTCTTCAAGGCAATAACACTCAGTAAAGTGTTCTTCAGGGCAATAACACTCAGTAAAGTGTTCTTCAGGGCAATAACACTCAGTAAAGTGTTCTTCAAGGCAATAACACTCAGTAAAGTGTTCTTCAGGGCAATAACACTCAGTAAAGTGTTCTTCAGGGCATAACAATCAGTAAAGTGTTCTTCAGGGCAATAACACTCAGTAAAGTGTTCTTCAAGGCAATAACACTCAGTAAAGTGTTCTTCAGGGCAATAACACTCAGTAAAGTGTTCTTCAGGGCAA
Source organism: Cherax quadricarinatus (assembly GCF_026875155.1). NCBI lineage: Eukaryota > Metazoa > Arthropoda > Malacostraca > Decapoda > Parastacidae > Cherax > Cherax quadricarinatus. The sequence continues at coordinate 1,366,733 of NC_069486.1, forward strand.
TAACACTCAGTAAAGTGTTCTTCAGGGCAATAACACTCAGTAAAGTGTTCTTTCAGGGCAATAACACTCAGTAAAGTGTTCTTCAGGGCAATAACACTCAGTAAAGTGTTCTTCAGGGCAATAACACTCAGTAAAGTGTTCTTCAAGGCAATAACACTCAGTAAAGTGTTCTTCAAGGCAATAGCACTCAGTAAAGTGTTCTTCAGGGCAATAACACTCAGTAAAGTGTTCTTCAGGGCAATAACACTCAGTAAAGTGTTCTTCAGGGCAATAACACTCAGTAAAGTGTTCTTCAGGGCAATAACACTCAGTAAAGTGTTCTTCAGGGCAATAACACTCAGTAAAGTGTTCTTCAGGGCAATAACACTCAGTAAAGTGTTCTTCAAGACAATAACATACAGTAAAGTGTTCAAGACAATAACACTCAGTAAAGTGTTCAAGACAATAACATACAGTAAAGTGTTCAAGACAATAACATACAGTAAAGTGTTCAAGACAATAACATACAGTAAAGTGTTCAAGACAATAACATACAGTAAAGTGTTCAAGACAATAACACTCAGTAAAGTGTTCAAGACAATAACATACAGTAAAGTGTTCAAGACAACATACAGTAAAGTGTTCAAGACAATAACATTCAGTAAAGTGTTCAAGACAATAACATACAGTAAAGTGTTCAAGACAATAACATACAGTAAAGTGTTCAAGACAATAACACTCAGTAAAGTGTTCAAGACAATAACATACAGTAAAGTGTTCAAGACAATAACATACAGTAAAGTGTTCAAGACAATAACATTCAGTAAAGTGTTCAAGACAATAACATTCAGTAAAGTGTTCAAGACAATAACATACAGTAAAGTGTTCTTCAAGACAATAACATACAGTAAAGTGTTCAAGACAATAACATTCAGTTAAAGTGTTCAAGACAATAACATTCAGTAAAGTGTTCAAGACAATAACATTCAGTAAAGTGTTCAAGACAATAACATTCAGTAAAGTGTTCAAGACAATAACATTCAGTAAAGTGTTCAAGACAATAACATACAGTAAAGTGTTCAAGACAATAACATTCAGTAAAGTGTTCAAGACAATAACATACAGTAAAGTGTTCTTCAAGACAATAACATACAGTAAAGTGTTCAAGACAATAACATTCAGTAAAGTGTTCAAGACAATAACATACAGTAAAGTGTTCTTCAAGACAATAACATACAGTAAAGTGTTCAAGACAATAACATACAGTAAAGTGTTCTTCAAGACAATAACATACAGTAAAGTGTTCAAGACAATAACATACAGTAAAGTGTTCAAGACAATAACATACAGTAAAGTGTTCAAGACAATAACATACAGTAAAGTGTTCTTCAAGACAATAACATACAGTAAAGTGTTCAAGACAATAACATTCAGTAAAGTGTTCAAGACAATAACATACAGTAAAGTGTTCAAGACATTAACATACAGTAAAGTGTTCAAGACAATAACATACAGTAAAGTGTTCAAGACAATAACATACAGTAAAGTGTTCAAGACAATAACATACAGTAAAGTGTTCAAGACAATAACATTCAGTGAAGTGTTCAAGACAATAACATTCAGTAAAGTGTTCAAGACAATAACATTCAGTAAAGTGTTCAAGACAATAACATACAGTAAAGTGTTCAAGACAATAACATACAGTAAAGTGTTCAAGACAATAACATACAGTAAAGTGTTCAAGACAATAACATACAGTAAAGTGTTCTTCAAGACAATAACATACAGTAAAGTGTTCAAGACAATAACATTCAGTAAAGTGTTCAAGACAATAACATACAGTAAAGTGTTCAAGACAATAACATACAGTAAAGTGTTCTTCAAGACAATAACATACAGTAAAGTGTTCAAGACAATAACATTCAGTAAAGTGTTTCAAGACAATAACATACAGTAAAGTGTTCAAGACAATAACATACAGTAAAGTGTTCTTCAAGACAATAACATACAGTAAAGGTTCAAGACAATAACATTCAGTAAAGTGTTCAAGACAATAACATACAGTAAAGTGTTCAAGACAATAACATTCAGTAAAGTGTTCAAGACAATAACATTCAGTAAAGTGTTCAAGACAATAACATACAGTAAAGTGTTCTTCAAGACAATAACATTCAGTAAAGTGTTCAAGACAATAACATTCAGTAAAGTGTTCAAGACAATAACATACAGTAAAGTGTTTCAAGACAATAAATTCAGTAAAGTGTTCAAGACAATAACATTCAGTAAAGTGTTCAAGACAATAATACTCAGTAAAGTGTTCAAGACAATAACATACAGTAAAGTGTTCAAGACAATAACATTCAGTAAAGTGTTCAAGACAATAACATTCAGTAAAGTGTTCAAGACAATAATACTCAGTAAAGTGTTCAAGACAATAACATACAGTAAAGTGTTCAAGACAATAACATTCAGTAAAGTGTTCAAGACAATAACATTCAGTAAAGTGTTCAAGACAATAACATACAGTAAAGTGTTCAAGACAATAACATTCAGTAAAGTGTTCTTCAAGACAATAACATACAGTAAAGTGTTCAAGACAATAACATTCAGTAAAGTGTTCAAGACAATAACATACAGTAAAGTGTTCAAGACAATAACATACAGTAAAGTGTTCAAGACAATAACATACAGTAAAGTGTTCTTCAAGACAATAACATACAGTAAAGTGTTCAAGACAACATTCAGTAAAGTGTTCTTCAAGACAACATACAGTAAAGTGTTCAAGACAATAACATTCAGTAAAGTGTTCAAGACAATAACATACAGTAAAGTGTTCAAGACAATAACATTCAGTAAAGTGTTCTTCAAGACAATAACATACAGTAAAGTGTTCAAGACAATAACATTCAGTAAAGTGTTCTTCAAGACAATAACATACAGTAAAGTGTTCAAGACAATAACATTCAGTAAAGTGTTCAAGACAATAACATTCAGTAAAGTGTTCAAGACAATAACATTCAGTAAAGTGTTCAAGACAATAACATTCAGTAAAGTGTTCAAGACAATAACATTCAGTAAAGTGTTCAAGACAACATTCAGTAAAGTGTTCAAGACAATAACATACAGTAAAGTGTTCAAGACAATAACATTCAGTAAAGTGTTCAAGACAATAACATACAGTAAAGTGTTCAAGACAATAACATTCAGTAAAGTGTTCAAGACAATAACATACAGTAAAGTGTTCAAGACAATAACATTCAGTAAAGTGTTCAAGACAATAACATTCAGTAAAGTGTTCAAGACAATAACACTCAGTAAAGTGTTCAAGACAATAACATTCAGTAAAGTGTTCAAGACAATAACACTCAGTAAAGTGTTCAAGACAATAACATCAGTAAAGTGTTCAAGACAATAACACTCAGTAAAGTGTTCAAGACAATAACACTCAGTAAAGTGTTCAAGACAATAACATTCAGTAAAGTGTTCAAGACAATAACATACAGTAAAGTGTTCAAGACAATAACATTCAGTAAAGTGTTCAAGACAATAACATACAGTAAAGTGTTCAAGACAATAACATTCAGTAAAGTGTTCAAGACAATAACATACAGTAAAGTGTTCAAGACAATAACATACAGTAAAGTGTTCAAGACAATAACATACAGTAAAGTGTTCAAGACAATAACATTCAGTAAAGTGTTCTTCAAGACAACTCACAGAAAATAGTCTTTAAGTCAAGAGAAAATAGAGCTCAAGAGCAAGTAAATTGCATTTCGTAAGAGATTTGCCTTGCAGAGTGAAATGTTGCAGCAGTTTTGTCAGCACAGGCGACCTGCTTGTTGACGATTGTTGTTGTTGTTGTTGGTAGTGGTTGATGATTGTTGTTGTTGGTGGTGGTTGTGGTGGTGGTTGTTGTTGGTGGTGGTAGGTGGTGGTGGTTGTTGTTGGTGGTGGTTGTTGTTGGTGGTGGTGGTTGATGATTGTTATTGTTGCAGCAGTTTTGTCAGCACAGGCGACCTGCTTGTTGACGATTGTTGTTGTTGTTGTTGGTAGTGGTTGAGATTGTTGTTGTTGGTGGTGGTTGTGGTGGTGGTTGTTGTTGGTGGTGGTAGTGGTGGTGGTTGTTGTTGGTGGTGGTTGTTGTTGGTGGTGGTGGTTGATGATTGTTGTTGTTGCAGCAGTTTTGTCAGCACAGGGGACCTGCTTGTTGACGATTGTTGTTGTTGTTGGTGGTGGTAGTTGTTGGTGGTGGTGGTTGTTGTTGGTGGTGGTAGTGGTGGTGGTGGTGTGTTGTTGTTGGTGGTGGTGGTTGATGATTGTTATTGTTGCAGCAGTTTTGTCAGCACAGGCGACCTGCTTGTTGACGATTGTTGTTGTTGTTGTTGGTGGTAGTGGTGGTGGTTGATGGTGGTGGTGGTGGTTGTGGTGGTGGTTGTTGTTGGTGGTGTGGTGGTGGTAGTGGTGGTTGATGATTGTTATTGTTGCAGCAGTTTTGTCAGCACAGGCGACCTGCTTGTTGACGATTGTTGTTGTTGTTGTTGGTGGTAGTGGTGGTGGTTGTTGTTGGTGGTGGTGGTTGATGATTGTTGTTGTTGGTGGTGGTTGTGGTGGTGGTTGTTGTTGTTGGTGGTGGTGGTTGATGATTGTTATTGTTGGTGGTGGTGGTTGATGATTGTTATTGTTGGTGGTGGTGTTGATGATTGTTATTGTTGCAGCAGTTTTGTCAGCACAGGCGACCTGCTTGTTGACGATTGTTGTTGTTGTTGGTAGTGGTGGTGGTGTTGTTGTTGTTGTTGTTGGTGGTTGATGATGTTGCTGTTGGTGATGGTTGTGGTGGTGGTTGTTGTTGGTGGTGGTGGTGGTTGTGATTGTTTATTGTTGGTGGTGGTGGTTGATGATTGTTATTGTTGCAGCAGTTTTTGTCAGCACAGGCACCTGCTTGTTGACGATTGTTGTTGTTGTTGGTGGTGGTAGTGGTGGTTGTTGTTGGTGGTGGTGGTTGATGATTGTTATTGTTGCAGCAGTTTTGTCAGCACAGGCGACCTGCTTGTTGACGATTGTTGTTATTGTTGGTGGTGGTAGTGGTGGTGGTTGATGGTGGTGGTTTTTGTTGTTGGTGGTGGTTGATGATTGTTGTTGTTGCCAGCAGTTTTGTCAGCACAGGCGACCTGCTTGTTGACGATTGTTGTTGTTGTTGGTGGTGGTTGTTGTTGGTGGTGGTGGTGGTGGTAGTGGTGGTGGTGGTGGTTGTTGTTGTTGGTGGTGGTGGTTGATGGTTGTTGTTGTTGCAGCAGTTTTGTCAGCACAGGCGACCTGCTGTTGACGATTGTTGTAGTTGTTGGTGGTAGGGGTGGTGGGTTGATGGTGGTGGTGGTGGTGGTTGTTGTTGTTGTTGGTGGTGGTGGTGTGGTGGTGTTGTTGGTGGTGGTAGTTGTTGGTGGTGGTGGTTGTTGTTGTTGGTGGTAGTGGTGGTGGTTGTTGGTGGTGGTGGTTGTTGGTGGTGGTGGTTGTTGTTGGTGGTGGTGGTTGTTGTTGTTGTGGTAGTGGTGGTGGTTGATGGTGGTGGTGGTGGTGGTTGTTGTTGTTGTTGGTGGTGGTGGTTGTTGGTGGTAGTGGTGGTTGTTGTTGTTGTTGATGATTGTTGTTGTTGTTGGTGGTGGTGGTGGTTGTTGTTGGTGGTGGTGGTAGTGGTGGTTGTTGATGTGGTGGTTGTTGTTGGTGGTAGTGGTGGTGGTTGATGGTGGTGGTGGTTGTTGTTGGTGGTGGTGGTGGTGGTTGTTGTTGTTGGTGGTGGTAGTGGTGGTTGTTGATGGTGGTGGTGGTGGTAGTGGTGGTTGTTGTTGGTGGTGGTGTTGTTGGTGGTGGTGGTTGATGATTGTTATTGTTGCAGCAGTTTTGTCAGCACAGGCGACCTGCTTGTTGACGATTGTTGTTGTTGTTGTTTGTTGGTGGTAGTGGTGGTGGTTGTTGGTGGTGGTAGTGGTGGTTGTTGGTGGTGGTGGTGGTGGTTGTTTTGTTGTTGGTGGTGGTTGTTGTTGGTGGTGGTGGTTGATGATTGTTATTGTTGCAGCAGTTTTGTCAGCACAGGCGACCTGCTTGTTGACGATTGTTGTTGTTGTTGTTGGTGGTTGTTGATGATTGTTGTTGTTAGTGGTGGTTGTTGATGATTGTTGTTGGTGGTGGTGGTTGATGATTGTTGTTGTTGGTGGTGGTGGTTGATGATTGTTGTTGTTGGTGGTTGTTGTTGATTGTTATTGTTGCAGCAGTTTTGTCAGCACAGGCGACCTGCTTGTTGACGATTGTTGTTGTTGGTGGTGGTTGATTGTTGTTGTTGGTGGTTGTTGATTGTTATTGTTGTGGTGGTTGTTGATTGTTATTGTTGGTGGTGGTTGATGATTGTTATTGTTGGTGTTGGTTGTCGATTGTTATTGGTAGTGGTATTTGTGGTTGTGAGAGTTGTTGGTTGTGGTTGTAGGCGTGAGGGGAGTGGTGGTGATGCTGGTTGATTGTTGGTATTAGTTGTAGTGTGTGTGATGGTGGTTGTGGTTGTGAGGGAGGGGGTAGTGGTGGTTGTGAGAGTGGTAGTGGTGGCGGGTGTGGTGGTGGTGGTTCTGAGAGTGCTAGTGGTTGTGAGGGGTGGTTATTGTGGTGGTGGTGGTGGTCTACCTACCTAGAGTCAACCTGGAGGTCGTTCCGGGGGTCAAAGCCCCCGTAGCCCAGGCCTTTTCCAGACCTCACGGTGGATCAGGGCCAAATCAACCAGGCTGTTACTGCTGGCCGCACGTAGTCCAACGTACGAACCACAGCCCGGCTGGTTAGGCACTGACTTTAGGTGTCTGTCCAACTCCCTTTTGAAGAAAGTCAGGGGTCTATTGGTAATCCTCCTTATGTATGCTGGGAGGCAGTTAAACAGTCTTGGGCCCCTAACACTTAATGTATTTTCTCTTAGTGTACTCGTGGCGTCCCTGCTTTTCGTTTGAGGGGATGTTGCATCGTCTGTCGAGTCTTTTGCTTTCGTTGGGCGGTGATTTGTGTGTGCAGCTTAGGGACTATCCCTTTAGGATTTTCCAGGTGTATATTATCATGTATCTCTCTCGCCTGCGTTCCAGGGAGTACACGTCAAGGGACTTCAAACGTTCCCAGTAAGTGAAGTGCAGTGAAAGTTCTCTGTATATTCTACAGATCTACAATTTCTCCTGCCTTGAAAGGGTCTGTTAGTGTACATCAGTATTCCAGCCTAGAGAGAACAAGTGACTATTTAAAGAGGATCATCATTGGCTTTGCATCCCTTGTTTTGAAAATTCTCATTATCCATCCTATCATTTTCCTAACAGCTGTGGTCTTAGATACATTGTTGTGATCTTTGAAAGTGAGATTCTCTGACATTATCACTCCCAGGTCCTTCACATTAATTTTCTGCTCTTTTGGGTGCTGAGAATTTGTTATATACTCCGATCTAGCTTATATTTCCTTAAGTTTTCTATAGTGAAATAATTGAAACGTGTTTCATTGAATTAATATTGTTTACTGCGACCAATTGGAACACCTGGGTAAGATCTGCTTGGAGATTTGCAGTGTCCTCGATAGATGACTCTTACATGCAAAGAGTATGTACCCTTTATTCAGAGCATGTGAACACACAAAAGGCTACCTCCCCAACCAGCGAACCAGGTCGCTAAGGATTTGATGATTTATGGGGCCCCATTGTCAAATCAGCACCTAGGTTCAGCCAGTCATATTGTGGAACTGGCAATTGTGGAGGTGACGTGGATACCACTCACATTCTGACCCTTGTCGTTTTCACCCAGCTACTGGTTGAACACGGTTGTCCACTTTTTGCCTTTTACTTTACCGTGTTGTACACATATATTTCCAACTGTATATAGTGTACATACTTGCAAATACTTATAATCGCACTTGGTGAAGGAAAATATATTTCAGAGTCGTTCAGCTGTGTTTGTGCTGCTCCTTGGTCCCCTTTACACCCAGGATAACAGGCCTTATTGTTCCTGGGTTGTAATAATGTTGGTAGAATTGCCGACAATATGTAAAGTAAAAGGACACAAGTGCAACTAATGTGACATTTTTATTGTGGCAACGTTTCGCTCTCCATGGGCTTTGTCAAGCCGGCTTGATAAAACTCCTGGAGAGCGAAACATTACCACAATAAAAGTGTCACATTAGTTGCACTTGTATCCTTTTACCTTACATGTTCCTGGGTTGTAATGACACTGTGCCAATTCTAGTATCGCCAACAAGACACAGTGGGAACAGCCACACAAAACTCACCTCTCCACACCACACCTTGCTTTATATATATGTAAACATTAATCACGTGTTTTGCTGCTAGTTTTTTTTTTATAAATCTGCTTATATGATTTTAAATCAGGGAAGGGATGTGGTTTGAACTTGTGGCAAGCGTGTTCTAACGTGACTTTATCAGATATATCCCTAGTAGGTAACTTACCTGTTAAACCTGTTAATTATTAAGGAGATCATCGCCCCTACGCCTCGGTGCCACAGTAGGCCTAAATAAAAGAAAAGAAATCCTACAGGAATAATGAAATAATGTATAGTGACTGAAATTAGGAGGTTGTAAAATTTACCTGTCACCTTACGTGTTTGAGACAGGTAAAAATTATGAGTAAAGCCAGAGTGCAAAACGTTTACCAGGCTTCCGTCAGACTAGAGCGACAGGAGAATCTAGTTCCCCTGGGTTAACGTCTCACCCTGTCTAAATTGACTCTAAGTTTTCCATACTAGTGTGTTATAGCAAAAATTATTATAATTACTATTATTATTATTATTATTATAGATGATTGAGTTCATTTATTATTTAGGTGAGTTGGTGGCAGAGTGTCACTGGTGGTGGCAGAGTGTCACTGGTGGTGGCAGAGTGTCACTGGTGGTGTCAGAGTGTCACTGGTGGTGGCAGAGTGTCACTGGTGGCGGCAGAGTGTCACTGGTGGTGTCAGAGTGTCACTGGTGGTGGCAGAGTGTCACTGGTGGTGGCAGAGTGTCACTGGTGGTGGCAGAGTGTCACTGGTGGTGGCAGAGTGTCACTGGTGGTGGCAGAGTGACACTGGTGGTGGCAGAGTGTCACTGGTGGTGGCAGAGTGTCACTGGTGGTGGCAGAGTGTCACTGGTGGTGTCAGAGTGTCACTGGTGGTGGCAGAGTATCACTGGTGGTGTCAGAGTGTCACTGGTGGTGGCAGAGTGTCACTGGTGGTGTCAGAGTATCACTGGTGGTGTCAGAGTGTCACTGGTGGTGTCAGAGTGTCACTGGTGGTGTCAGAGTGTCACTGGTGGTGGCAGAGTATCACTGGTGGTGTCAGAGTATCACTGGTGGTGGCAGAGTATCACTGGTGGTGTCAGAGTATCACTGGTGGTGGCAGAGTATCACTGGTGGTGGCAGAGTATCACTGGTGGTGGCAGAGTATCACTGGTGGTGGCAGAGTATCACTGGTGGTGGCAGAGTATCACTGGTGGTAGCAGAGTATCACTGGTGGTGCCTGAGTATCACTGGTGGTGTCAGAGTATCACTGGTGGTGTCAGAGTATCACTGGTGGTGTCAGAGTATCACTGGTGGTGTCAGAGTATCACTGGTGGTGGCAGAGTATCACTGGTGGTGGCAGAGTATCACTGGTGGTGTCAGAGTATCACTGGTGGTGTCAGTATCACTGGTGGTGCCTGAGTATCACTGGTGGTGTCAGAGTATCACTGGTGGTGTCAGAGTATCACTGGTGGTGGCAGAGTATCACTGGTGGTGTCAGAGTATCACTGGTGGTGGCAGAGTATCACTGGTGGTGTCAGAGTATCACTGGTGGTGTCAGAGTATCACTGGTGGTGTCAGAGGATCACTGGTGGTGTCAGAGTATCACTGGTGGTGCCAGAGTATCACTGGTGGTGCCAGAGTATCACTGGTGGTGGCAGAGTGTCACTGGTGGTGGCAGAGTGTCACTGGTGGTGGCAGAGTGTCACTGGTGGTGTCAGAGTGTCACTGGTGGTGGCAGAGTGTCACTGGTGGTGGCAGAGTGTCACTGGTGGTGTCAGAGTGTCACTGGTGGTGGCAGAGTATCACTGGTGGTGTCAGAGTGTCACTGGTGGTGTCAGAGTGTCACTGGTGGTGTCAGAGTATCACTGGTGGTGTCAGTGTCACTGGTGGTGGCAGAGTGTCACTGGTGGTGTCAGAGTGTCACTGGTGGTGGCAGAGTATCACTGGTGGTGTCAGAGTATCACTGGTGGTGGCAGAGTATCACTGGTGGTGTCAGAGTATCACTGGTGGTGGCAGAGTATCACTGGTAGTGGCAGAGTATCACTGGTGGTAGCAGAGTATCACTGGTGGTGCCTGAGTATCACTGGTGGTGTCAGAGTATCACTGGTGGTGTCAGACTATCACTGGTGGTGTCAGAGTATCACTGGTGGTGTCAGAGTATCACTGGTGGTGTCAGAGTATCACTGGTGGTGCCTGAGTATCACTGGTGGTGTCAGAGTATCACTGGTGGTGGCAGAGTATCACTGGTGGTGTCAGAGTATCACTGGTGGTGTCAGAGTATCACTGGTGGTGTCAGAGTATCACTGGTGGTGCCTGAGTATCACTGGTGGTGTCAGAGTATCACTGGTGATGCCAGAGTATCACTGGTGGTGTCAGAGTATCACTGGTGATGCCAGAGTATCACTGGTGGTGTCAGAGTATCACTGGTGGTGTCAGAGTATCACTGGTGGTGCCTGAGTATCACTGGTGGTGTCAGAGTATCACTGGTGGTGGCAGAGTATCACTGGTGATGCCTGAGTATCACTGGTGGTGTCAGAGTATCACTGGTGGTGTCAGAGTATCACTGGTGGTGCCTGAGTATCACTGGTGGTGTCAGAGTATCACTGGTGGTGGCAGAGTATCACTGGTGGTGTCAGAGTATCACTGGTGGTGTCAGAGTATCACTGGTGGTGTCAGAGTATCACTGGTGGTGTCAGAGTATCACTGGTGGTGTCAGAGTATCACTGGTGGTGTCAGAGTATCACTGGTGATGCCAGAGTATCACTGGTGGTGTCAGAGTATCACTGGTGGTGTCAGAGTATCACTGGTGGTGTCAGAGTATCACTGGTGGTGCCTGAGTATCACTGGTGGTGCCTGAGTATCACTGGTGGGGGCAGAGTATCACTGGTGGTGTCAGAGTATCACCGGTGGTGCCTGAATATCACTGGTGGTGCCAGAGTATCACTGGTGGTGCCTGAATATCACTGGTGGTGTCAGAGTATCACTGGTGGTGCCTGAATATCACTGGTGGTGCCAGAGTATCACTGGTGGTGCCTGAATATCACTGGTGGTGTCAGAGTATCACTGGTGGTGTCAGAGTATCACTGGTGGTGCCTGAGTATCACTGGTGGTGGCAGAGTATCACTGGTGGTGTCAGAGTATCACTGGTGGTGCCTGAATATCACTGGTGGTGCCAGAGTAAAGTGTGCCAGACTCACAAACAGTGGTAATAAAGACACTTACTGTGCCACTTACCATGCTAATGCACTTACTCTCTACCTCTTCTCTCCCGCACTTTCTTATTTTCCATTATATTCTCCCTTTCTTTTACCTACTTTTTAATTCTCTCTCTCTCTCTCTCTCTCTCTCTCTCTCTCTCTCTCTCTCTCTCTCTCTCTCTCTCTCTCTCTCTCTCTCTCTCCTATTTGTACAGGTCACATAGGCAGTATAATACAGTGTACAGGTCACACAGGCAGTATAATACAGTGTACAGGTCACATAGGAGTATAATACAGTGTACAGGTCACACAGGCAGTATAATACAGTGTACAGGTCACACAGGCAGTATAATACAGTGTACAGGTCACATAGTACAATACAGTGTACATGTCACATAGGCAGTATAATGCAGTATTCAGGTCACACAGGCAGTATAATTCAGTGTACAGGTCACATAGGCAACATAACACAGTGTACAGGTCACATAGTATAATAGTGTACAGTTCACATAGGCAGTATAAAGCAGTGTACAGGTCACATAGGCAGTATAATACAGTGTAGATGTCACATAGACAGCATAATACAGTGTACAGGTCACATAGGAGTATAATACAATGTACAGGTCACATAGGAGTATAATACAGTGTACAGGTCACATAGGCAGTATAATACAGTGTACAGGTCACATAGGAGTATAATACAGTGTACAGGTCACACAGGCAGTATAATACAGTGTACAGGTCACATAGGCGGTATAATACAGTGTACAGGTCACACAGGCAGTATAATACAGTGTACAGGTCACATAGGCATTATAATACAGTGTACATGTCACACAGGCAGTATAATACTGTGTACAGGTCACATAGTACAATACAGTGTACAGGTCACATAGTACAATACAGTGTACAGGTCACACAGGCAGTATAATACAGTGTACAGGTCACATAGGCAGTATAATATAGTGTACAGGTCACACAGGCAGTATAATACAGTGTACAGGCTACATAGTATAATACAGTGTACAGGTCACATAGGCAGTATAAAGCAGTGTAGAGGTCACATAGCATAATACAGTGTACTGGTCACATAGTATAATACAGTGTACAGTAGTTTGGTACACAAATGCAGATGGATTAACGAATAAACATGAGGAATGGCAAGAAAGAATCAATGAGAAGTCCCCAGACATCATAGCAGTTACAGAAACAAAACTCATGGAGACAATAACAGATGCAATCTTCCCACCAGGATACCAGATCATGAGGAAAGATAGAAGGGGCAGGGGGGGAGGTGGGGTTGCTCTGCTCGTAAAAAACAGATGGAAATTCGAGAAAATGGAAGGAATAGATGAGACGGGAGAAAGAGACTACATAGCAGGTACACTTCAGTCTGGGGAACACAAAGTGGTCATTGCAGTGATGTATAATCCACCACAGAACTGCAGGAGGCCAAGAGAGGAATATGAAGAGAGCAACAGAGCAATGGTGGACACACTTGCTGAGGTGGCAAGAAGAGCTCACTCCAGCAGAGCAAAGTTGCTGGTTATGGGGATTTCAACCACAGGGAGAATTGACTGGGAAAACCTGGAGCCACATGGGGGTCCCGAAACATGGAGAGCCAGGATGTTGGACGTGGTGCTGGAAAACCTCATGCACCAACATGTTAAGGACACTACCAGAGTGAGAGGGGAGGATGAACCAGCAAGATTGGACCTTGTGTTCACCCTGGGCAGCTCAGATATTGAGGACATCAAGTATGAGAGTCCCCTAGGAGCTAGCGACCACGTGGTTCTGTGCTTTGAATACATAGTAGAGCTGCAAGTGGAGAGAATAACAGGAGTTGAATGGGAAAAGCCGGACTATAAAAGAGGGGACTACATAGGGTTGAAGAACTTCCTGCGGGAGGTCCAGTGGGACAGAGAACTGGCAGGAAAGCCAGTAAATGAAATGATGGAATATGTAACAACAAAATGCAAGGAGGCAGTGGAAAGGTTTATTCCCAAGGGCAACAGTAACAACGGGAAGACCAGAACGAGCCCCTGGTTTACCTGACGTTGTAAGGAGGCAAAAACAAAATGCAATAGAGAATGGAAAAAGTACAGAAGGCAGAGAACACACGAAAATAGGGAGATGAGTCGCAGAGCCAGGAATGAGTACGCTCAGGTAAGGAGGGAGGCCCAGCGACAGTATGAAAATGACATCGCATCGAGAATCAAGACTGACCCGAAACTGTTGTATAGCCACATCAGGAGGAAGACAACAGTCAAAGACCAGGTGATCAGATTAAGGACAGAAGGTGGAGAACTCACAAGAAATGATCAGGAGGTATGTGAGGAGCTGAACAGGAGATTTAAGGAAGTTTTTACAGTAGAGACAGGAAGGGCTGTGGGAAGACAGCACAGAAGGGAACATCAAGAGGGAATATACCAACAAGTGTTGGATGACATACGAACAACTGAGGAGGGGTGAAGAAGCTCTTAAGTGACCTTGACACCTCAAAGGCGATGGACCGGACAACATCTCCCATGGGTC
>NC_069486.1:1381218-1411218 GCF_026875155.1 Cherax quadricarinatus
GGCTAATTGCTGAAAAGTGAACTCCATTATTTATGCTTAGATTTCTTTCATTTTTGGTGTATATTAAGAAGCATCTTTCCATCATACAATTCCCAAGATCAAGAGCAAGAGCCCCTCACCAGTGTCAAGGAACCTGCCTTGAGGTCTGCTCGCTTGTGGAAATTTTGCTCGCGTATGGAAGCAAAAAATCGACCCATCGACTGCTCGTATTTGGAAAAACTCACACGTGGACACGCTCGCAAGTCGAGGTTCCACTGTACTTGTTTATGTTGTGGTATATGTATTGTTTTATGTACATTATTACCCAAGTTCTGCCAAGTAGTACTAAACTATAACCAATAATAATAATAATAATAATAATAATAATAATAAAAATATAGTAATAATTATAATAATAACTGGATAATAAAAATAAAATATAATAATAATAATAATTTTAAAAATAAAATGGTAATAATAATAATAATACTTTTAAAATTACACGTTCCCATTATATACGAAATGATCCGCAGTAAAATGGTACAAAACAACAGCAAAACATGACATGAGTGAGAACGCTGTGACTGACGTAAATGTAATTTTTCTTCATCCTTGTAGCTTGGTCTGAGACCAAACACCTCACTCTCTGGTCAACCACAATGTTTACTTGTGAGTTGTGAGTTGTAAATGAGATGATCCTAAGACTGACTATCATGTATAACAAAATTATTAAGTATTTATTCGTTGCATTATAATGGGGAGCACTTAACCTGTAGGGAATTCATTGCATTAAAGATCAAGCACAAGATGTGTAGTCATTGCTAACTGCTAAGTCAACCAGAGCCATCTAGTGGCAGCATGAGGCCCTAGATCCCTTGGTGTCTATCAGATGTGCTGTGGTATTCTGACTTATCAAAGAGATGGGGTTGGCTTGATCACCTTGTCTTATAATCCATACATTGGATGAGTTCCAAGAGTTTTTCTATTCTCAGAGCCCAGCCATGGGCCAGGCTCATCTGGTGTTGCCTGGTCAACCAGGCTGTAGCTGCTGGTGGCCGCTGATCCACTTATCTATGTTACCAGCCAGACTCTTAGGCATCAGCTGTCAACTGAAAAATACCTTATTGTAACCTCTCCATCTCTGTGATATTTGTATTTAACCTACATTATTAATCTGGCTTGTTTTGAATAAGCTGCTAGTCTTGAATAATCTGGCTTGCCTTGAAATTAACCTGGCTTGTCCTGAAATTAGGCATAAGAGTGATACCAAAATTTTTTTCTGCTACCGAGTCTCAATTTTAAGTCCATACTTGTACTGTTATTTCTCATATATTATCATTTTTAAAATTATAATGACTGTGTTCAATAAAGAAGGGTATACTTATAGCACAATGGGTATTAAATAACCCAGGAAGGTTAAATATTAACCTTTGAGAGTAGACTCTAGAAACTCATCAAGTATATACTGGTCATATCCCACCGAGGCAGGGAGTCTACCTGGAGGGTATTCCTGGGATCAATGCACCCGCGGCCCAGTCCACGACCAGGGCTCCCGGTGGATCAGGGCCAGATGAGCCACGCTGTTACTGCTGAGCAATTTATACAGGAGAAGGTGTTATTATCACCTTGATCTCAGTATTTAGTAATTTATACAGGAGAAGGGGTTACTAGCCCCTTGCTCCTGGCATTTTAGTCGCCTCTTACGGCATGCATGGCATACAGAGGAAGAATTCTGTTCCACTTCACATGGAGAGATAATATCATTACTAATTGCAGGCAGACCCATTGAGCTTACAAACTCTTAAAAAAACAAAAAAAATTCTAAATCTTATTCCATATTTAGTAATATGGTAAGACACGAATTATACGAAAATTGTAACAATATTTCCCATATAAAATAATGTAAATCCAATTAATCTGTTCCAGACACCCAAAAGTATTAACAAAAAATACATTTTATAGAGAATAACTATAGTTTTACATATAGATAACAATGAGAAATAAATATAAATAACTAATGAAATGAAAACTATATACTGTGCCAAAACAAAAGCATTCACATTGCTAAACTCATAAACTAGTATTTAGTCACTTAGCCATAAGACCAACTTACCTCATAATTTGTAATATTTTACAATTAAGAATAAAACTAAGTATGCCCGAAATGCCTAGCCATGCTAAGCGTTCTAGTGGTACACTCTGTAATCACAATTTTACTACATGTAAACCAAACAATAACCAAATTTCTGTAAACTCAGCATTGTAATCCTTATAGAGAATAAACTTTGAATTTGAAAATTTGAATTTGAATTTGATAAGTGAACATTTAACATCACTTTTACCTTTATTGAAGACTCTTGTTGGCATGTGGAAGATGTCGAGGAGGGGAAAGGGAGGAGGAAAGGTTATTGTTTGGAAGGGAAATCCCCCTCCATAAGGACTTCAGGTATCAAGGCCCTATCCAGGGTTACTTCCCTTCTTTGTCTTTTACTGTCACTAGGACCAGCTTGAGAGTCACTGGTTCCCTGTTGCACAAAAACTCTGTCCAGAGAGGTCTGTTTCTGGCATCTCTTTATGATTTGCCTAAAATGGGACAAGCCATTGTCACTGAACATGTTGAAGACATGGCCTGCAACAGCTTTGTTAGAGTGATATTTCTCCACAAAACTTTGCAACTCATTCCACTTTGCACACGTCTTATGCGAGATCCGCATGCAACTGCCTTGCCTTTTCGCAAATTATCGCCTCCACAGCACTATCATCCGCTAACTGTTTTTTGTTGATCCACACCAACAACTCAATATCTTCGATTGCTTACGATCTCTGTTTTGTAAGCACATTTACCCCTTTTGCAACATCAGCTTTCTTGATTCCTTTTTTCTTCGCCAGGATGGAACTGATCATTGATATAGACTTCCTGTACATCCTGGCAAGAGCGGCCATGCATACACCATTTTTGTTCTTTGCTACGAGTTCTTTCTTGAATTCTATTGTTTTTCTCGCCTTCTTTATCAAAGGGCTGGCACTCGGAACTTTTGGCCCCATGGTGGCTTATTTAGCAATCGCATTCAATAAACAAGCACAAAAAACAATGGATTATTATGAAATAATTTGGATGAACGAGCGGGTTAATGCTCACTCAATGAGAAACAAAGCCAGACTGAGTCAGAACATGTGGGATGCTTTGTGTGGGCGTGGGCAGGCGGACAAGTTTGGTATGGTGGACCACTGTCAACTCTACGAAAACTGCATGCATGTATGAAAACTGGGACAAAATTTCAACAAAAAATGTCATCGAAAACCAAATCCTACGAAAACCAGGGCATATGAAAACCAAAGTCCCATTGTATTGAAAAATTGCACACAATTTTATACAACACTGTAAAATTAACAACACAGTTCAGTTTGCAGGAGGGGAAACATTTTTATCTGCACAGCAAGAACCTTGCATTCAAGGCTCTCTTCATTTTTGATAATTCCTGTACTCATCCACAAGCTTTGCTGGATGTGACCTCACATGTAAAAGTTTTATTTTTACCTCTAAATACATCTTTAATAAAACCACTGGACTGGGGAGTTATTAAGTCATTCACGTAACTACACAAAAAAAAGTTATGAAAAAACTAGTTGCATCAATGGCCTCTGACTCCAACCTGGCAGTACCAAGTTTCTGGAATAAATTTAACACTGCAGATGCCATCAGCTATGCTAGAAGTGCATGGAAAGAAGTGCCCCAATCAACATTAAATGCAGGCTGGGAAAAATTATGGCCTTCTGTAGTTACTTTCACTGGTTTTTCCTTGCTTGAGAGTCAGGTTCAGGTAATTGTTCAGCTGGCAAGGAGATTGCCAGGTAATAGTTTTGAAAATATGAATGAAGATGTGAATGAACTCTTAGAAGATGATGATGCAGACAGGAGTCCAGAGGAAATGTTGGCAGAGTTCGATGCACAGATATGAAGGAGCCACATAATGGAAGATAAAGAAAAACCTTAAGAAAAACAGTTAACATTGCAGCAGTTAAATAAGCAGTTCCATGTTGCTGCTAAACTAGCTGACTTTTTCACTGAAGAGGACCCTGACAAATCTAAAGGTAGTGATTTGAAACGGGGTCTAGACCAGCTGATGATGCCTTACCATCAGTTGTATAATGTACTGCGGGGTAAAGGAGCCCAGAGATCCATACAGAATTTATGCACACTCCAATACAACCATCAACTTTTACCATCCATTTCTGCTGACAACCATCAACTTTTACCATCCATTTCTGCTGACAACCATCAACTTTTACCATCCATTTCTGCTGACAACCAACAACCATCCACCTCAGCCCAATAGGGCCAAACATGCATCTCCACTGTTTTCACAGTCACTGACATACACCAGCAACCACAATTTAAGGTAAGAGATACTATTATTTCTGTTGCATTTGTTTACCTGGAGTTTACCTGGAGAGAGTTCCGGGGGTCAATGCCCCCGCGGCCCGGTCTGTGACCAGGCCTCCTTAGGTCAGTGTCCCAGGATGCAACCCACACCAGTCGACTAACACCCAGGTACCCATTTTACTGATGGGGAACATAGACAACAGGTGGAAAGAAACACGTCCAATGTTTCTACTCTGGCTGGGAATCGAACCCAGACCCTCACCGTGTGAAGCGAGAGCGTTAACCACCAGGCCACCATAAGCAGTAAAAACATAATATATCCCGACAGTGAACTACAATTACATATTCATTTTCATTTTTTTAAGATCTGTTGGTCTAAAAAAAAAAGTTGTTTGGCTTTTTAGGGGCTCCCAGAAATGTAACCCTATTTCTCCCAGAAGTTCTTCAGTTTATCTAACACAGTTTTACCTAACATGGCATTTTAAGGAACATAACTATACCGTGTAATATAAAGGTCTACTGTATATAAGTTTTGAATAAGTTTCAATTCCATAAAACTTGAAATAAAAAGATCCAACACTCATAATACTATTTGTTTAAAACTTCATAAAACATTCTGAAAACTGAAAAATATTGACTTATTGAAATAAGTGGAAATTAAAAGTTGAAAAATTATATTTCACAACTTGAACTACCACCTCTCTCTCTCTCTCTCTCCATTATTAACTTGAATTAACTGACACTTCCATTACTCAGTTTAATTTTTTATTAAATTAAAAATAACACAGTGAAAAATAGAAAGACTGTACATCATTCTGATAGCTGAAATTAATATTATATAATAAAATACATAGTATATATATATATATATATATATATATATATATATATATAATATATATATATATATTATAATATATCTTTCTTTCAACACACTGGCCATATCCCACCAAGGCAGGGTGGGCCCAAAAAGAAAAACGAAAGTTTCTCTTTTAAATTTAGTAATTTATACAGGAGAAGGGGTTACTAGCCCCTTGCTCCCGGCATTTTAGTCGCCTCTTACAACACGCATGGCTTATGGAGGAAGAATTCTGTTCCACTTCCCCATGGAGATAAGAGGAAATAAACAAGAACAAGAACTAGAAAGAAAATAGAAGAATACCTAGAGGGGTGTGTATACATATGCTTGTACATGTATGTGTGTGTGTGTGTGTGTGTGTGTGTGTGTGTGTGTGTGTTGTGTGTGTGTGTGTGTGTGTGTGTGTGTGTGTGTGTATATATATACAGTGGACCCCCGCATAACGATTACCTCCGAATGCGACCAATTATATAAGTGTATTTATGTAAGTGAGTTTGTACGTGTATGTTTGGGGGTCTGAAATGGACTAATCTACTTCACAATATTCCTTATGGGAACAAATTCGGTCAGTACTGGCACCTGAACATACTTCTGGAGTGAAAAAATATCGTTAACCGGGGGTCCACTGTATATATATATATATATGTATATATATACAGTGGACCCCCGGTTAACGATATTTTTTCACTCCAGAAGTATGTTCAGGTGCCAGTACTGACCGAATTTGTTCCCATAAGAATATTGTGAAGTAGATTAGTCCATTTCAGACCCCCAAACATACACGTACAAACGCACTTACATAAATACACTTACATAATTGGTCGCATTCGGAGGTGATCGTTATGCGGGGGTCCACTTGTATATATATATATATATTTTCAACAAGTTGGCCGTCTCCCACCGAGGCAGGGTGACCAAAAAAGAAAGAAAATCCCCAAAAAGAAAATACTTTCATCATCATTCAACACTTTCACCACATCACACACTATCACTGCTTTTGCAGAGGTGCTCAGAATACAACAGCTTAGAAGCATATACGTATAAAGATACACAACATTCCTCCAAACTGCCAATATCCCAAACCCCTCCTTTAAAGTGTAGGCATTGTACTTCCCATTTCCAGGACTCAAGTCCGGCTATATGAACATAACCCGGTTTCCCTGAATCCCTTCACTAATATTACCCTGCTCACACTCCAACAGATCGTCAGGTCCCAAGTATCATTCGCCTCCATTCACTCCTATCTAACACGCTCATGCACGCTTGCTGGAAGTCCAAGCCCCTAGCCCACAAAACCTCCTTTAACCCCCTCTTTCCAACCCTTTCGAGGACGACCCCTACCCCTCCTTCCTTCCCCTATAGATTTATATGCTTTCCATGTCATTCTACTTTGAGCCATTCTCTCTAAATGACCAAACCACCTCAACAACCCCTCTTCTGCCCTCTGACTAATGCTTTTATTAACTCCACACCTTCTCCTAATTTCCACACTCCGAATTTTCTGCATAATATTTACACCACACATTGCCCTTAGACAGGACATCTCCACTGCCTCCAACCGTGTCCTCGCTGCTGCATTTACCACCCAAGCTTCACATCCATATAAGAGTGTTGGTACTACTATACTTTCATACATTCCCTTCTTTGCCTCCATAGATAACGTTTTTTGACTCCACATATACCCTAATGCACCACTCACCTTTTTTCCCTCATCAATTCTATGATTAACCTCATCCTTCATAAATCCATCCGCCAACACGTCAACTCCCAAGTACAGTATCTGAAAACATTCACTTCTTCCATACTCCTCCCCAATTTGATATCCAATTTTTCTTTATCTAAATCATTTGATACCCTCATCATCTTACTCTTTTCTATGTTCACTTTCAACTTTATATATATATATATATATATATATATATAATTATATATATATATATATATATATATATATATATATATATATATATATATATATATATATATATATATACAGTGGTCCCTCGCTTTTCGTAGTTCTCGGCAATCGTAAATTTCGCCAATCATAGGGGTATTTTCGTATAAACATGGACTCGCTTTACATAGGTTGACTCGCGAATAGTAGTTCGTCCATGATGCTTACGCATGGTGTGAGCCGGGGAGGCCTCCCTACCCAGCCAGTCTGGCATTGTTTACCAGTGAGTGAAGGTCCCCTCAAGTGCTCCTACGAAATATTTCATAATATTCCACTCATTTTAGTGCTTGCAAGTACTAAATAAGCTACCATGGCTCCAAAGAAAGCTCCTGTGGTAAAGAAGGTGAGAAATATGTACAGTGACAAAGTCTTGTACCATTTTAGGGAAGTGTTAAAGAGACGCCAGAAACAGAGCTCTCTCCACAGTTACTTTGCGAGACAGGACTCCAGTGACTCTCAAGGTGGTCCTAGTGGCATTAAGAAACAGAGAAGAGAAGCAACCCCAGAGAAGCAATTGGCACCTGAGGTGTTGCTGGAAGGGGATTCCCCTTCCAAACTATAAACAATCCAATCTCTCTCCTCCTGCAGTCTTCCATACACTAAGAAGAATCTCCAATAAAGGTAAGTGTTATGCTGTTAATGTTTCATTCATCATTTCCCATTGTATTATTTATGTACTACATGTATATTTCATGTAAAAATTTTTTTTGTTTTAATACTTCTGAGTGTCAGAAATGGATTAATTGTATTTACATTATTTCTTATGGGGAAAATTGATTCGCAAATCATAAATTTCGTTTATAGTAGCTCCTCCAGGAACGGATTAATTACGACAAACGAGGGACCACTGTATATATTATATATATATATATATATATATATATATATATATATTATATATATATATATATATATATATATATATATATATATATATATATATATTCTCTGCTGGTAGGAGGTTGAAGAGTCTTGGTCCATGCATGTTGACACAGTGTTCTCTTATTGTGTCCAAGGTACAACCAGGTTGTTGCTGCCAGTGTTGACATTATTATAATCATGGGGAGCGTTAAACCTGCAGGATTATACAATGCCTGAGGGGGGGATGGAAGGCTTTCAGGCTCAATTCAGGGAACTAGAGAACAGATCCAATGCCCTAGATCAAGAGCCCCTCACCAGCATCAAGGAACCTCCTTTGAGGGGCAGTGTTGACACAGTGTTCTCTAACTGTGACCATGGTACAACCAGGTTGTTGCTGCCAGTGTTGACACAGTTTTCTCTAATTGTGGCCATGGTACAACCAGACTGTTGCTGCCAGTGTTGACACAGTGTTTTCTAATTGTAACTGTGGTACAACCAGGTTATTGATGCCAGTATTGACACAGTGTTCTCTAATTGCAACCATACCTGGAGTATACCTGGGGTATATCTGGAGGGTATTCCAGGGGTCAATGCTCCCACAGCCTGGTCCATGTCCTTGCTTTTGTTAATGGTAGACAATACCGACAATTTGATAAGACAAGTATACAACACCTGTGTATCTTTCTGCTGAGTGAATGATGGTGAGCGTGTTTCCTTTTTCCGAACTTTGATCAGTGTACCTGAGACAACCTGTGTTGACAACAATACCAGCTGTGACCTGACCCCTTCAAACACAATAACCCACCTGATATCACTTATATTTTAATTCCCCAACACTCACCTGATCACCTAATTACTTGTCGACTTAACCACCTGGTGACACGCCCACACTCACCTGTAAGAGTAGAGGACAAAGTTAATATCTCATTAAAAATACCTTAAACATATTTATGTTGAAGATGATATAAAATACCCACGTGTGCTGCAGTTGGGTATCTTTATGGATGAAACATTTCGCCTACACAGTAGATTTCTTCAGTCAAATACAGAGGCAGTAGGTGTAGTAGTGAAATGAAGATGCAATAAGTGCATCAACCTTGGAGAAAAAGGATTTGAGGTGGTCAGTCCCTCAGCCTGGAGAAGAATTCATGGAGACCATGGAGCTGAACTCTTCTCCAGGCTGAGGGACTGACCACCTCAAATACTTTTTCTCCAAGGTTGATGGACTGACTACATCATTTTTATTTCACTACTACACCTGCTGCCTCTGTATTTGACCGAAGAAGCCTACTGCGTAGGCAAAAAGCTTCATCAGTAAAGATACCCAACTGTTCCACATGTGTTTTAATTTTCAATCAGATTTATACCTAAATAAATTAAACACTCTAGAAAACGACTGTATACTCGTTGATTTTCAGAGTCATGGCCCCCGTGGCCCACACTGTCTCAGTAGGTAGACACTGCCTCAGTAGGTAGACAGTCTCAGTAGGTAGACACTGCCTCAGTAGGTAGACACTGTCTCAGTAGGTAGATATGTCTCAGTAGGTAGACACTGTCTCAGTAGGTAGACACTGTCTCAGTAGGTAGATAAGGTCTCAGTAGGTAGACACTGGCTCAGTTGGCAGATACACTGTCTCAGTAGGTAGACACTGTCTCAGTAGGTAGACACTGTCTCAGTAGGTAGATAATGTCTCAGTAGGTAGACACTGGCTCAGTTGGCAGATACACTGTCTCAGTAGGTAGACACTGTCTCAGTAGGTAGATAATGTCTCAGTAGGTAGACACTGCCTCAATAGGCAGACACACTGCCTCAGTAGGTAGATACTGCCTCAGTAGGCAGACACACTGTCTCAGTAGGCAGACACTGCCTCAGTAGGCAGACACACTGTCTCAGTAGGTAGACACTGCCTCAGTAGGCAGACACACTGTCTCAGTAGGCAGACACTGTCTCAATAGGCAGACACTGTCTCAGTAGGTAGACACTGCCTCAGTAGGCACACTGTCTCAGTAGGTAGACACTGCCTCAGTAGGCAGACACTGTCTCAGTAGGTAGACACTGCCTCAGTAGGCAGACACTGTCTCAGTAGGTAGACACTGCCTCAGTAGGCAGACACACTGTCTCAGTAGGTAGACACTGCCTCAGTAGGCAGACAGTCTCAGTAGGTAGACACTGCCTCAATAGGCAGACACACTGCCTCAGTAGGTAGATACTGCCTCAGTAGGCAGACACACTGTCTCAGTAGGCAGACACTGCCTCAGTAGGCAGACACACTGTCTCAGTAGGTAGACACTGCCTCAGTAGGCAGATACACTGTCTCAGTAGGTAGACACTGCCTCAGTAAGCAGACACAGTCTCAATAGGCAGACACTGCCTCAGTAGGCAGTCTCAGTAGGTAGACACTGCCTCAATAGGCAGACACACTGCCTCAGTAGGTAGATACTGCCTCAGTAGGCAGACACTGCCTCAGTAGGCAAACACACTGTCTCAGTAGGTAGACACTGTCTCAGTAGGTAGACATTGCCTCAGTAGGCAGACACACTGTCTCAGTAGGCAGACACTGCCTCAGTAGGCAGACACACTGTCTCAGTAGGCAGACACTGTCTCAACAGGCAGACACTGTCTCAGTAGGTAGACACTGCGTCAGTAGGCAGACACTGTCTCAGTAGGTAGACTGTCTCAGTAGGCAGACACTGCCTCAGTAGGCAGTCTCAGTAGGTAGACACTGTCTCAGTAGGCAGACACTGTCTCAGTAGGTAGACACTGCCTCAGTAGGCAGTCTCAGTAGGTAGACACTGTCTCAGTAGGCAGACACTGTCTCAGTAGGTAGACACTGTCTCAGTAGGCAGACACTGTCTCAGTAGGTAGACACTGCCTCAGTAGGCAGTCTCAGTAGGTAGACACTGTCTCAGTAGGCAGACACTGTCTCAGTAGGTAGACACTGCCTCAGTAGGTAGACACTGTCTCAGTGGGTAGACACTGTGCTTGTCTGTATTATTATAATCACGGGGAGCGCTAAACCCGTAGGATTATACAGCGCACGTGGGGGGGGGGGAAGGGAGTCATTCAGACCACCGGCTGTCAGGACCTTCAGTCTGACACTCACTTTACTACTGTTCCCTATCAATTCTGACATACATGGGTCAAAGGGGATTCCCAGATATTTTACCCAGGAAACTGAAGTGATGGACTCCCCATTACACCGGACATTAAAATTATTTAACCTTTTAAGTTAATGTTTCATGCCAAAAAGTCTGGCTTCCATTTTCCCCGAAGTGTAACCATAGTGTTGTCTACTAACCATTTACTGCAGGACTCCAGCTATATTTTGTGGGTCTTTACCTGACACTAACAGAGCACTGTCATCCGCATACAGCAGCAGTTTCCACTTGACACTGATGGTTATGTCGTTGAAAAGTAACAAACCAAAAAACGAAACCGTTCTGCGTCAACTCCCGCTAATTTTTTTTCAGTTGTTTAGCGGTTTATCGTTAGCGGAGTTATTTTTTTTTGTTAGCGGATTAGCGGTTAGCGGAGCTAACTTTTCGGTTAGCTGTGCCCATCGCTGGATTTCTGATACATGGGATCAACGTGTGTCAGCATAGTTGCTGATCACCTATATAGAATATCTGTGTATTCCTTTATCTGTTTTACAATAATTTTTGTACCACTGAATATATCATTGCTTAGTTAATCTTAAGTTAATTTTAAGCCTGCCCATAATGCTCTGCATAGAAGGGGCTTTGGCATGCTGCACTTTAAAAATTGTATTCCTTGTACTTCTCTGTATCACGTTCAAATAAATAAATAAATAAATAAATAAATTCATATGTATTATACATTCGATCTCTTGCTACACTTAGCAGTTAACATGTGACGCCACATGTTCACTGCTAAGTGTAGCAAGAGATCGACTGTATAATACATATGGATGGTACTGTGACACACACATATGCTACATGGGGGATCACCAACTATGCTGACACTTAGTCATCCTCCTTTGTACGTTTTCCAGAGCATTTATATCCATTCTGTAATACGGTGACCAGAACTGTGTAGTATAGTCTAAATGAGGCCTAATCAAGGATATATAGAGTTGAAGAACAACCTGAGGACTCCTAGATATGAAGCCAAGGATTCTGTTCGCTTTAGTGCAAACACTAATGCACTGTTGTCTTGGTTTTAGATTACTGCTAACCGGAACTCCCAAACCCTTTTCGCAATCAGTAATCTTAAGCTCTACATACCTTACCTTTGATATACCTTTGAAGAATTTCGAGAGTATATCTACTCTCTGAGCCCGGCCATGGGCCAGGCTCGTCTGGTGCTCGCCTGGTCAACCAGGCTGTTGCTGCTGGAGGCCCGCTGCCCCACATATCCATCACAGCCTGGTTGATCTGGCACCTGGTGAAGATACTTGTCTAGTTTCTTCTTGAAGACTTCTACACTTGTTCCAGCAGTGTTTCTGATATCTTCTGGTGAGATGTTGAAAAGTCTGGGACCCCGGATGTTGATACAGTGTTCCCTTATTGTGCCCACCGCACCCCTGCTCCTCACTGGGTTTTACACTTCCTCCCATATCTCTCACTCCAGTATGTTGTTATGGCAGTGTGCAGATTTGGGACCAAGCCCTCGAGTACCTTCCAGGTATATATTACCATGTACCTCTCTCTCCTCCGCTCCAATGAGTACATGTTCAAGACTTGCAGGCGTTCCCAGTAGTTTAGGTGCTTTACTGGCTCAATGTGAGCCGTAAACGATCTCTGTATTTGTTCCAGCTCTGATATTTCTCCTGCCCTGAACGGGGCCGTCAGCACTGAGCAATATTCTAAGTGAGGGAGCACTAGCGATTTGAAGAGTGTCACCATCGGCATTGTTTCCCTTGTTTTGAAAGTTCTCAATACCCACCCAGTGATCTTCCTGGCTGTCGTGACCTTTGTCTTGTTATGGTCTTTAAAAGAAAGGTCTGCTGACATAGTTATTCCCAGGTCTTTCACGTGTTCCTTACGTTCTATTTGGTGACCCTCTTCAGTTTTGTATATAGTGCTCCTTTTAAGTTCTTCATTCTTTCCATACCTAAGCAGCTGGAACTTATCACCACTGAACGTCATGTTCTTTTCCACTGCCCACTGGAAAACCCTGTTTATGTCTTCCTGTACTTTGTCAGTGTCCTCTACCGTACTGACTTTCATGCTTATTTTAGTGTCATCTGTAAATGATGATACAAAAGTGTGCCGGGTGTTTTTGTCTATGTCTGCTATGAGGATGAGGAACAGCAGAGGTGCCAGGACAGTGCCTTGGGGCACTGAGCTTTTGACCTCGCTGATGCTGGATCTTGCCTTGTTCACTACTACTTTTTGTGTTCTGTGTGTTAGGAAACCGAAAATCCATCTGCCTACCTTCCCCGTAATGTCCATGACCTTCATTTTGTGCGCTATCACTCCATGATCGCATTTGTCAAACGTCTTTGCAAAATCTGTGTAAATCACATCTGCGTTTTGGTCGTCTTCCAGTGCCTCCGTAATTCTGTCATAATGGTTCAGCAGCTGTGACAGACATGATCGTCCTGCTCTAAAACCATGCTGGTTCGGGTTATGTTGGTTGTGCTGGTCCATTATTGAGTTTATATGTGGCATGGTTATTTTCTTGTCCAATGTTTAGAACTTTGCATTTGTCTATATTAAACTGCATCTTCCACTTCTCCAACCACTGCATCAGTCTATTCAAATCTTCCTGGAGTTCTCTAATGTCCTCATTAGAATGAATTAGGCGACCTAGTTTAGTGTCCTCAGCAAACTTGCTTATGTCGCTATTTATTCCCACATCAATGTTGTTTATATAAATTGTGAACAACAAAGGGTCCAACACTGACCCCTGTGGAACACCACTCGTGACACGCCCACCACTTTGATTTCTGCCCTAACCCAGCACCATCCAACTACCAGCAGCTTATACTGACGTATCTGCAAGCCACATCACTGAGACTCAACTACATCCAAGCTTTATGCCCAAGCACGTCTAATTTCGCTGACAATTCTCAGTGACGCTATCTGGGTCCTCTCATTCTCCCATGCTTTCTTTACCCACATGTTCAGCGTCACCTGTACCTTCTCAGCTTCTCACTTCCTGCTGCTACACGTCTGTCACGACCATTTACATGGCGTTAGAGGTGAGTTTCGTTTTTTTTTATCCGCCAACAGAATGCCCACAGAAAGGTCTGCCCTGAGCACATGTGCAGGGGTGTGGAGGCTGTCTGGCCTAACCACACCCGTGCCTACACCGCCAACACTCACCCTCTACGCTGCCTCCTTGAAACCCTCGTGAATTTCTTACCAAAGCTATACATTCGACCTCTTACCAAGTACTGTAGGTCCTCTCAGCTAAGTACTCAATACTATTTTTCCTATACATGTACCTACTTACGTTAAGTGCCTTAGTATCTATTTTGGTAAAAGAAAAGTAATATTTTGATCATACAAATCATTGTTAAAGTCACGATACCCATTTAGAAAATGTTGTGTTATCACATATATGTGTAGCATGTACTGTCTTTCCATGTATAGTTGCTGTGTGTTAGATTTTTGTATGTGTAGGAGAGAGGTTACCTGGAGGTTATTCCGGGGATCAACGCCCCCGCGGCCCGGTCCATGACCAGGCCTCCCGATGGATCAGGGCCTGATCAACTAGGCTGTTACTGCTGGCCGCACGCAGTCCGACGTACGAGCCACAGCCCGGCTGATCCGGCACTGACTTTAGGTATCTGTCCAGCTCTCTCTTGAAGGCAGCCAGGGGTATATTGGCAATTCCCCTAATGCTTGATGGGAGGCTGTTGAACAGTTTTGGGCCCCGGACACTTATGGTGTTTTCTCTTAGTGTACCAATGGCGCCCCTACTTTTTATTGGCGGCATTTTGCATCGCCTGCCCAGTCTTTTACTTTCGTAGGGAGTGATTTCTGTGTGCAGATGAGGTACATGATAATTGAAGACGATGTAATCAGTCCATCACCCTTAAAGTTTTGAGGTGGTCAGTCCCTCAGTCTGGAGAAGAGCATTGTTCCGTTGTCTGAAACAATATGAAGTTGAAGTGACAGGATGGAGCCTTATATAGTGCCAGGAGGTGAGACGTAGGTTGCTTTGGGAGGACAGGTCCCTCTCAAACCCAGCCGTTCTCACTAGGCTCCATCCTGTCACTTCAACTTCATATTGTTTCAGACAACGGAACAATGCTCTTCTCCAGACTGAGGGACTGACCACCTCAAAACTTTAAGGGTGATGGACTGATTACATCGTCTTCAAGTATCTTCTGCTTCTATCAACTTTTCTGTACTCGACTGAAGAAGCCTACTGTGTAGGCGAAACGTTTCATAATAAAGATACCTAACTGTTGCATATGTGTCTTACCTAACAATCTGTCGGTATTTTATACCATTTTAATGTTCACATGATAATACATACCTGGAAGGTACTCGAGGGCTTGGTCCGAAATCTGCACACTGCCATAACAATGAGAGATATGGGAGGAAGTGTAAAATAAACCCAGTGAGGAGCAGGGGTGCGGTGGGCACAATAAGGGAACACTGTATCAACATCCGGGGTCCCAGACTTTTCAACATCTTACCAGAAGATATCAGAAACACTGCTGGAACAAGTGTAGAAGTCTTCAAGAGCAAACTAGACAAGTATCTTTACCAGGTGCCAGATCAACCAGGCTGTGATGGATATGTGGGGCAGCGGGCCTCCAGCAGCAACAGCCTGGTTGACCAGGCGAGCACCAGACGAGCCTGGCCCATGGCCGGGCTCAGAGAGTAGATATACTCTCGAAATTCTTCAAAGGTATATAAGGTGTGGCTTGTCCCTAGATCAACCGAACACATCCCTTAGGGTTACAGATCACACTCTGAGGTATCCACTTGTCCACTGACACTCGATACGTAAACAGTCCTGTGTTAGATGGGCGAGTCGACCAAGCACCCCTGTATATAGAGAATTATGCTCGTGGGCTCCACTAATGATACGTCACCCGAGTCATGTCGTCTAGCCTAAGACTTTCCCGTGAAGTAACGTGCTCTGGCAACGATCAACATTATTAGCACTGCTGAAGATACTTTGGCCTGAGTTGTCCTTACGACTTTACCTCTCCACGACACTTCGCTGGCACCACTAGGTTGTGCCTCTGCTTGAGTCAACCCTGCCATGACTACCCTGCCACATCGTTCCAGTTGAGACCCTACCTGAAGTCTACCTTGGAGGGTATTCCGGGGATCAACGCCCCCGCGGCCCGGTCCATGACCAGGCCTCCCGGTGGATCAGGGCCTGATCAACGAGGCTGTTACTGCTGGCCGCACGTAGTCCAACGTACGAACCACAGCCCGGCTGATCCCGCACTGACTTTAGGTATGTGTCCAGCTCCCTCTTGAAGACAACCAGGGCTCTACTGGTAATTGCCCTTATGGCTGGTGGGAGGCTGTTGAACAGTCTTGGGCCCCGGTCACATTAATGTGTTTTCTCTTAGTGTATTAAAGGTGCCCCTACTTTTCACTGGGGGTATGTTGCATTGCCTGCCAAGTCTTTTGCTTTCGTGGGGAGTAATTTTTGTGTGTAGATTAGGGACCAGTCCCTCCAGGATCTTCCAGGTGTAGATTATGATGTATCTCTCTCGCCTGCTGTCCAATGAGTACAAGCGCTTCCAAGCTTTCCCAGTAGTTAAGGTGTTTGATGGAACTTATATGTGCAGTAAAGATTCTCTATACACTCTCTAGATCTGCAATTTCACCTGCCTTGAATGGAAATGTTAATGTACAGCAGTATTCCAGCCTAGAGAGAACAAGTGATTTAAAAAGGATCATCACTGGTTTAGCATCTCTTGTCTTGAATGTTCTCATTATCCATCCTATCAGTTTCTCGCAGATGTGATAGTGGCACTATTGTGATCCTTGAAGGTGAGATCCTCAGACATTACCACTCACACTATTTTTCCGCTCTATTATATGATCAGAGTTTGTAGTATACTCGATTCTAGTTATTATCTTCTCCAATTTTCCATAACGGAGTAGTTGGAATTTGTCCTCATTGAACATCATATTGTTTACCGTTGCCCACTGGAAAACTTTGTTTATATCTTCTTGGAGGTTAACCGTGTCTTAGTATCGTCTGGAAAGGATGACATGGTGCTGTGAATTACATCTCTATGTCTGATATGAGGATGAGGAACAGGATGGGGGCGAGTACTGTACCTTGTGGAAGAGATCTTTTCACTATGGCAGCTCCTGATTTAATACTGCTGACCTTTACTCCTTTAGCCCGTATTATGTGCGCTATTACGCCATGACTGCACTTGTCAAAGGCTTTTGCAGAGTCTGTGTACATTACATCTGCATTCTGTTTTTCTTCCAGTGCATCCAAGACTATATCAAGACTGTGTCATAGTATGAGCCAGTTCTAGAAGAGAGCCAAAAGGCGCCTAATGAATGTTGTGGCAGAAAGGGAGAATGAATTTTTATATTTTTAGCTAACACACATTTAAATATAAATAACTCATTTTACCTTATTCCTGGTATATCTCCTTTATAGTATAATAATAATAATAATAATAATAATAATAATACTAATAATAATAATAATAAATAATAATAAGGTATTAAAAGGACCCCAATGGAAATAAGTCACTCTGTCTGACTTCTGGATTATCACAGGTTCTCTACACATATGTTGCTATGTATGATAATCTATGTAACTGTATTTGTGTATACCTGAATAAAATTACGTACACACTACCAAGTACCAGACATACTTTTACCAAATGTTCACAAAGACATCGATATAAAGGAGTTCAGGACTCCTTCCCAAGGAATATCTCACAGCTGCTCCTTTATTTTCTTCCAGTACCGACAAGATAAACTATTAGACACATGTACAACATCTGGGTATCTTTATTTGTAGACGTTTCGCCATCCAGTGGCTTTATCTATACAATTCAAGGGAATAATGTGAAGACTGTAGAAGTATATACAAAAGACGAGGTAATCAGTCCCTCAGCCTTGCAGTTGATGAGTACCGTAGTCTTGAAGAATTGAAGCACAGGCATGAAGACTGGTAGTTGCATACTGGAGTCAGATGAGGGAGGTGCAGCAGACGAAGGCGTTGTCAACGGTACGCGGGATTCCCCAGTGGAAGTAGGTCATAGACAAGGATGGGTCAGACTACGGTACTTTTCCTCAGTTCCAAGGCTGAGGGAATGATTATTCCTTCTTCTGTATATACTTCTACATTCTTGCATTAAGTCCTTGAATTACATTGATAAAGCCACTGGATGGCGAAACGTCTACGAATAAAGATACCCAGATGTTGCACCTGTGTCTAATTCGTCAACACAATGACTGCTGAAGTTCAATATACTCAACACTCCTTCATGCTGGATAAGGCCTGGTCTGGAACCAGGCCGCGGGGACACTGACCCCTGGACACGTCTTTCACATCAGGTTATATCTTAGCTTCTCTACACACACACACACACACTTATGCTTGACTGGACTTCCATGTAGCAGTGATGTAATTATATTGTATTTAAGATTGTTATGTCCCTCATTAGTTCCTCGTTCTTCTAAACCCCTGCCCCATCAACCCCCTCTCCCCAGCCCTCCCTTCCCCCTCCCACGGTCAATGCCTGCACTTCGCAGACCATTTCCCAAACAAGCGCTTGAGGAATTAACATTCAAATCACAACATCAATTTGCAAACATTACGAGGAGCGTCAGTCTGCTGCTTGCCGCCTCCGTTCCCTTGTGTTCCTCGCCCACTCTACCACTCCCTGGTTGGCCCACTCTGGCATAATGCCTGGCCCACTCCAGCACTATGACTGGTCAATGTGGCGCACTCTGGCTGGCCCACTCTGGCTGGCCCACTCTGGCTGGTTCACTCTGGCACCACGCCTGGCCCACTCCAGCACTATGACTGGTCAATATGGCGTACTCTGGCTGGCCCACTCCGGCACTATAAGTGGCCCACATAACCCAATATTGCTGGCGCTATAAATGGCCCTCACTGCCAACCTAGTTTTACGTCCTTCGTTCGTAGTAGCACTGCATCAACAATGTACTCTCCTTACTCAACCTTGCAATCGTAAATCATCTTACCCTTCCCGGAATTGTTTTTGTAGTTAGCTATAAAACGGAAGCTCGTTAAACACTGTGCACTCTGGCAGGAGATTGGTAAACAGGAACCATCCAGAGAAGTAGTAACCCTCCTGTCATGTGAGTGTGTAATACACACAACAGGTAGTAGGCTGACAGACAGGAACCATGCAGGGAGGTACTACCCTTGTGTTCAATGTTTTACACTCTTTGCCATGAAGATTTTAAGATGATAGGTAAAGTTCTGTTTGATGATATACACAGTTCTGTGTTATGTACATGCATGTTACAGTTCTGTCTCAAAAACCATCATGACGCAGTTCTGTCTCAAGAACTATCACGATGACACAGCTCTGTCTCAAGAACTATCACGATGACACAGTTCTGTCTCAAGAACTATCACGATGACACAGCTCTGTCTCAAGAACTATCACGATGACACAGCTCTGTCTCAAGAACTATCACGATGACAAGTAAAGCTGACCAACTTCATTTATATTTTGTACACACTAACATTTCCCACGAATATAACATATTTACATTCAAGGGTAAGTGTTGATGCCGCAGGGGATCATACAGGCACTGTATGATCATACAGGCACTGTA
Source organism: Cherax quadricarinatus (assembly GCF_026875155.1). Taxonomy (NCBI): domain Eukaryota; kingdom Metazoa; phylum Arthropoda; class Malacostraca; order Decapoda; family Parastacidae; genus Cherax; species Cherax quadricarinatus. The sequence continues at coordinate 1,400,989 of NC_069486.1, forward strand.
TGATCATACAGTGCCTGGGCAATGAGACGTAAGAAGGTTTGATCCAAGAAAATTAGATAGTACTTCAATATTTTCTATCAAGAGCCTTTTCAAATGTAAAATACATCTTTCCAGCAAAGATTCCAGGAAGACCACTTAGAGGGACTTCAAATATTCTCAGTAATTTAAGTGAGATGATCCGGGTAATCATTTTCCTGCCATAAAAGTAATTGAGGTGTTTGAATTTATACGAGAAGTAAAGTTTCTTTGTATATCTTGCAGGTCTGTAATTATGTCTGCCTTACAGAACTGTTAAGTGTACAGCTGTAGTCCAGCTTAGAGAGAACAAGTGACTTAAAGTGGATTTTATCATCAATGATTTGGTATCTCTTTTTTAGAAGGTTCTAGTCAGCTATCTTAATGTTTTCCCCGTGGTTGTGATAGAGACACTATGATCCTTGAAGATGAGATCTGACATTATTACTCCCAGGTCTCTCACGTTAATCTTCCACTCCAATGAGTAGTGAGTTTGACTTATACGAAGCTCCTGTTTCTTTTTAATATTATTTTTTCCATAATTGTGTAAGTAAAATCAGTCTTCACTGAACACTGGTAAACTTCAGTTTACATCAGCTTGGGGACTTACTGTGTCCTCTATGGATGATACTCCCACAAATTACAATATCTTTGTAAAACAGAATACAGTGATATGATTTATGTCTCTGTGTCGTGAATATTAAAATGGTATACAATACCGACAGGTTGATATGTTCAACAGTTAGGTATCTTTATTCCGAAACTTCTCGCCTACACAGTAGGCTTCTTCAGTCGAGTACAGAAAAGGTAACAGACCCAGAAGATATGTAAAGACGATGTAATCAAACCATCACCCTTGAAGACGTAGTTTTGAGGTAGTCAGTCCCTCAGCAGAAGGACTGACCACCTCAAAACTGACAAGGAATGCTACCCAAGAGGGAATGCATTCCTTCCTTTGGTAGCACTGAAAATGGATTGAGCAAATATTTTTCCTTAGTGGTTTGAGAAAGACCTGGCTAGCATAGGCCAGTAGGCCTAATGTAGTGTTCTTTCATTCTTACGTTTCCATATGTAAGAAGCAAGGCGGCAAGAGCCACATTTAGAATCGTGCCCTTTCTTGCATTAGCTGGAATTTACAATGACGACAAATATGAAAAGAGCGAAATACTTTAGCCACATTATGACTGTCTTCAGTGAGTCATTAATTACTCTAAGGACTGACAATGCAGATGAGTTTTTTCATGACTGAGACAAAGCTCTGACATCTTCATAATTTCTGACATTACATAAACGCATAAAGCAACCGTCACCTGCCATAAACATTTTACGAAGAAAAAATCATGCCACAGTCATTAAAACCACTCAGATAGCCCCACTTTACAAAGCTGGCAGTAAAACAGTCGCAAAAATGTATAGATCGATAGCACTGACGTCCCATATTATCAAAGTTTTTGAGTTTTAAGAAGCACAACATGGAATCACAACAACTGTACAACCCAGGTCAACATGAGTTTAGAACAGGTCGTTCCTGTCTCTCACAGCTACTGAACCAGTACAACATGGTCTTGGATGGTCACTCCTGCCTCTCACAGCTACTGAACCAGTACAACATAGTCTTGGATGGTCACTCCTGCCTCTCACAACTACTGAACCAGTACAACATGGTCTTGGATGGTCACTCCTGCCTCTCACAGTTACTGAACCAGTACAACATAGTCTTGGATGGTCACTCCTGCCTCTCACAACTACTGAACCAGTACAACATGGTCTTGGATGGTCACTCCTGCCTCTCACAACTACTGGACCAGTACAACATGGTCTTGGATGGTCACTCCTGCCTCTCACAACTACTGGACCAGTACAACAGGGTCTTGGATGGTCACTCCTGTCTCTCACAACTACTGGACCAGTACAACAGGGTCTTGGATGGTCACTCCTGTCTCTCACAACTACTGGACCAGTACAACATGGTCTTGGATGGTCACTCCTGCCTCTCACAACTACTGGACCAGTACAACAGGGTCTTGGATGGTCACTCCTGTCTCTCACAACTACTGGACCAGTACAACATGGTCTTGGATGGTCACTCCTGCCTCTCACAACTACTGGACCAGTACAACAGGGTCTTGGATGGTCACTCCTGTCTCTCACAACTACTGGACCAGTACAACATGGTCTTGGATGGTCACTCCTGCCTCTCACAACACATTGGCAACAGTTAGGCAACTTTATTCCGAGACGTTTAGCCTATACATTAGGCTTCTTTAGTCGAGTACAGAAAGTAGGGAGGACCAGTAGAGACGTGAAAACGATGTAATCAGTCCATCACCCTTTATGATGTAAATTTGAGGTTGTCAGTCCCTGAGCCTGTAGAAGAATTCTGTTCCATAGTCTGAAACAATGTACAACATGAAACAGAATTCTTCTCCAGGCTGAGGGACTGACCACCTCAAAACTACGTCTTCAAGGGTGATAGACTGATTACATCGTCTTTACATATCTTCTGATTCTACCAACTTTTCTGTACTCGACTGAAGAAGCCTACTGTGTAGGCGAAACCTTTCGAAATAAAGATACCTAACTGTTTCATGTGTTGATAAATTAGACACATGTGCAACTCTTGGGTATCTTTATTGAGGAAACGTTTCGCCACACAGTGGCTTCATCAGTCCATACAAAGGAGAATCTTGAAGAACAGGAGAAGAATGAGGTAATCAGTCCCTCAACCTTGAGTCGATGTGGTCAGTCCATCAATCTTGAATAGAATACGGCATATGAGCCTATTCAAGATTGATGGACTACACATCGACTCAAGGTTGAGGGACTGATTACCTCATTCTCCTCCTGTTCAAGTTTCTCCTATGTATGGACTGATGAAGCCACTGTGTGGCGAAACGTTTCCTCAATTAAGATACCCAAGAGTTGCACATGTGTCTAATTTATCAACGTGTCGGTTCCCTGAACCATTCATCTACAATCCTGTTTCATGTGTCTTACCTAACAACCTGTCGGTATTTTATACGATTTTAATATTCACTCAGTGGAAGTATTGTTCCAGTCCCGGTATTGTGCCTCTTTTGTTCTCTATGGTAATTGTACTTACGTGTGTCTGTACCTAAATAAACGTATTGAATTACCTCTTCTTCGCCTCATTCTCCACGAAGCCTCGACTGCAGGTACAGTGAGCACGTTCTTGCCACAAGGGGAAGGGAAGGGAAGGGAAGGGAAGGGAAGGGAAGGGAAGGGAATGGAAAGGAAGGGTAAATCTTTCATCCCTGGTTGTGATAAATGTTAAAAGAGAAGCAAAGTGTGTGAAGTGAGTCTTTCTCTGCAGCGACATCAAACACTGACCATCAACAACAATGCACATCCAAGCTTGTGTCAACACCAATTGTTGATACCACATCAAAAAGGAAGGCAGAGGTGGTGGGAGAGGGATGGAACAAGGTGAGGAGGGAGAGATGGAGGGAAAGGGATGGAACAAGCAGTAGTGGTGGGAGAGGGTTGGAACAAGGTCATATTTCTACAAGTACATGTACAATGTATACAGGCGTCTGGGGTCCACTGGAAGACTTGATTTATATCCGCCTGAAGATTCACTGTGTCTTCGAGGGACGACTCTCTCATACAGATTCTGGTATTATCAACAAAGAATGTTACACTGCTGTGATTTATGTTCTTCTCAGCGTCACATATTAGAATACATTCTCATATATATTCTGATTAAAAATAAATCCTTTCTGCGAAACATTCTTGGAGTTCACAAATAAGTGGGAAACTCTCCAGCACGTAACTCTCTAATAAAACAAATAGCTAATAAATTCCACTCCAATTCTTTTTCAATATATCACTCGAAGAAGGAACGTTGTCACTGATGATATGTCAGTGGAAGAAGGAACGATGCCACTGATGATATGTCAGCGGAAGAAGGAACGATGCCACTGATGATATTCCCACTCGTTGAGGCCCCAGCAATATACTTCCTTACATCATATCTGCTCTTACTCCAGTTTATGTTACTGCCTGAGGGAGAGATATACTGCAAACAGAGACGGAGACGGTAACATATCTGTTTCTGTCCTGTGGTAGTAGGTTGGTAGAAAGCAACCACCCAGGGAGGTACTACCGTCCTGTGATAGTAGGTTGGTAGAAAGCAACCACCCAGGGAGGTACTACCGTCCTGTGATAGTAGGTTGGTAGAAAGCAACCACCCAGGGAGGTACTACCCTCCTGTGATAGTAGGTTGATAGAAAGCAACCACTCAGGGAGGTGCTACCGTCCTGTGGTAGTAGGTTGGTAGACAGTAACCACCCAGGGAGGTACTACCCTCCTGTGATAGTAGGTTGGTAGAAAGCAACCACCCAGGGAGGTACTACCGTCCTGTGATAGTAGGTTGGTAGAAAGCAACCACTCAGGGAGGTACTACCGTGCTGTGGTAGTAGGTTGGTAGACAGCAACCACCCAGGGAGGTACTACCGTCCTGTGATAGTAGGTTTGTAGACAGCAACCACCCAGGGAGGTACTACCGTCCTGTGATAGTAGGTTGGTAGACAGCAACCACCCAGGGAGGTACTACCGTCCTGTGATAGTAGGTTGGTAGACAGCAACCGCCCAGGGAGGTACTACCGTCCTGTGATAGTAGGTTGGTAAACAGCAACCACTCAGGGAGGTACTACCGTCCTGTGATAGTAGGTTAGTAGACAGCAACCACCCAGGGAGGTACTACCGTCCTGTGATAGTAGGTTGGTAGACAGCAACCACCCAGGGAGGTACTACCGTCCTGTGGTAGTAGGTTGGTAGACAGCAACCACTCAGGGAGGTACTACCGTCCTGTGATAGTAGGTTGGTAGACAGCAACCACTCAGGGAGGTACTACCGTACTGTGGTAGTAGGTTGGTAGACAGCAACCACTCAGGGAGGTACTACCGTCCTGTGATAGTAGGTTGGTAGACAGCAACCACTCAGGGAGGTATTACCGTCCTGTGGTACTAAGTTGGTAAACAGCAACCACCCAGGGATTTACTACCGACCTGTGGTACTACGTTGGTAAAAGCAACCACCCAGGGAGGTACTACCGTCCTGTGGTACTAGGTTGGTAAACAACAACCGCCCAGGGAGGTACTATGCTAGCCACACACAGACCAACACATAAACCACAGCCTGGCTGCTCAGTAACTGATTTGAGGAACTTGTCCAGTTCCTTATTGAAGACAGCCAGAGGCTTATTGGTAATTGCCCTTACGTACAGAGGGAGGGTGTTGATGTGTTAGGGAGGTACTATTGTCTTGTGGTAATAGGCTAGGAGACAGTAACTATCCAGGGATGTACTATTGTCCTGTCCTGGACAGGTGGAATTAAAGGTCCAGACACGGTACAGAGATATTTCATATCCTTCATCAAATCGGCCAAACACTTACATTATTGAAAAAAGCCCAAGTCTCTTATGGAAACTCAATACACGGCTTCAAGAAGGGGTATGATTGCGATCAAGAGACTAGGAACCAATATCGGCGGCCGAGTGTATGAGAAGAACACCAGGAGCTGAGACTCAACTCCCACAAACACAAATCTGTGAACATATTCATGCACATAAACACACACATGTACATGAGTCAGGAACTATCATGTAGAAAGAGGAGAATATATGTCTTCCTGTGTATCTGAACCTCCAGTTGAGGTCCTCTTCGGCAGTACAAAAATGAAAGAAAATTTATATCAGCGGAGAGAAGAATCACGTCACCCAGGGTGTCACCACTGGTGTGTTAGGTCACCCAGGGTGTCATCACTGGTGTGTTAGGTCACCCAGGGTGTCATCACTGGTGTGTTAGGTCACCCAGGGTGTCATCACTGGTGTGTTAGGTCACCCAGGGTGTCACCACTGGTGTGTTAGGTCACCCAGGGTGTCATCACTGGTGTGTTAGGTCACCCAGGGTGTCATCACTGGTGTGTTAGGTCACCCAGGGTGTCATCACTGGTGTGTTAGGTCACCCAGGGTGTCATCACTGGTGTGTTAGGTCACCCAGGGTGTCATCACTGGTGTGTTAGGTCACCCAGGGTGTCACCACTGGTGTGTTAGGTCACCCATGGGTGTCATCACTGGTGTGTTAGGTCACCCAGGGTGTCATCACTGGTGTGTTAGGTCACCCAGGGTGTCATCACTGGTGTGTTAGGTCACCCAGGGTGTCACCACTGGTGTGTTAGGTCACCCAGGGTGTCATCACTGGTGTGTTAGGTCACCCAGGGTGTCATCACTGGTGTGTTAGGTCACCCAGGGTGTCATCACTGGTGTGTTAGGTCACCCAGGGTGTCATCACTGGTGTGTTAGGTCACCCAGGGTGTCATCACTGGTGTGTTAGGTCACCCCGGTGTCACCACTGGTGTGTTAGGTCACCCAGGGTGTCATCACTGGTGTGTTAGGTCACCCAGGGTGTCATCACTGGTGTGTTAGGTCACCCAGGGTGTCATCACTGGTGTGTTAGGTCACCCAGGGTGTCATCACTGGTGTGTTAGGTCACCCAGGGTGTCATCAAATGGTGTGTTAGGTCACCCAGGGTGTCATCACTGGTGTGTTAGGTCACCCAGGGTGTCATCACTGGTGTGTTAGGTCACCCAGGGTGTCATCACTGGTGTGTTAGGTCACCCAGGGTGTCATCACTGGTGTGTCAGGTCACCCAGGGTGTCATCACTGGTGTGTTAGGTCACCCAGGGTGTCACCACTGGTGTGTTTGGTCACCCAGGGTGTCACCACTGGTGTTAGGTCACCCAGGGTGTCATCACTGGTGTGTTAGGTCACCCAGGGTGTCACCACTGGTGTGTTAGGTCACCCAGGGTGTCATCACTGGTGTGTTAGGTCACCCAGGGTGTCATCACTGGTGTTAGGTCACCCAGGGTGTCATCACTGGTGTGTTAGGTCACCCAGGGTGTCATCACTGGTGTGTTAGGTCACCCAGGGTGTCAAACACTGGTGTGTTAGGTCACCCAGGTGTCATCACTGGTGTGTTAGGTCACCCAGGGTGTCATCACTGGTGTGTTAGGTCACCCAGGGTGTCACACTGGTTGTAGGTCACCCAGGGTGTCATTTACTGGTGGTTTAGGTCACCCAGGGTGTCATCACTGGTGTGTTAGGTCACCCAGGGTGTCATCACTGGTGTGTTAGGTCACCCAGGGTGTCACCACTGGTGTGTTAGGTCACCCAGGGTGCCATCACTGGGTGTGTTAGGTCACCCAGGGTGCCATCACTGGTTGTGTTAGGTCACCCAGGGTGTCATCACTGGTGTGTTAGGTCACCCAGGGTGTCATCACTGGTGTGTTAGGTCACCCAGGGTGTCATCACTGGTGTGTTAGGTCACCCAGGGTGTCATCACTGGTGTGTTAGGTCACCCAGGGTGTCATCACTGGTGTGTTAGGTCACCCAGGGTGTTATCACTGGTGTTAGGTCACCCAGGGTGTCACCACTGGTGTGTTAGGTCACCCAGGTGTCATCACTGGTGTGTTAGGTCACCCAGGGTGTCATCACTGGTGTGTTAGGTCACCCAGGGTGTCATCACTGGTGTGTTAGGTCACCCAGGGTGTCATCACTGGTGTTAGGTCACCCAGGGTGTCATCACTGGTGTGTTAGGTCACCCAGGGTGCCACTACTGGTGTGTTAGGTCACCCAGGGTGTCATCACTGGTGTGTTAGGTCACCCAGGGTGTCACCACTGGTGTGTTAGGTCACCCAGGGTGCCATCACTGGTGTGTTAGGTCACCCAGGGTGCCATCACTGGTGTGTTAGGTCACCCAGGGTGTCATCACTAGTGTGTTAGGTCATGCACACTTACCTGGGTGTCCAGTCACTTGCATATTAGGTGCCTCGTTAGAAACTCTTGCAAAGCCTTTGACAAGACAACAAACAGGAGCAGCATGGAAGGTGCTCAAATGAATACAGGAATACTTAGTGAGCAGAATCCAGAATAATAGTAAAGAAAGTGAGGAGGAGGAAGACTCTCAAAATGTGTCACAGATCACAGACACTCGTTGAAGTGGGCACTGGTAATGAGTGGGGTCCCTCAAGGATCAATGCTTAGGTTCCTTTGATGAGTTCCAAGATTTCTTTCTACTCATGGACAGGCTCGTCTAGTGTTTGCCTGGTCAACCAGACTGTTGCAGCTCATACCTATCACAATTTGGTTGATTCTGCTGTTACTGATGAAAATAAACAACTTGCCAGAGGCAAATCATGTCACTGAAGGTGGATGTTGAATTAATGAGGAAGATAACTTGAGAAGACAGGGAGTGACTCCAAGAAGACTACAACACACTGTAAACACCAAGGTCAGACCAAACACGAAATGGCGGGGATTGAACCCACGCCGAGTGAGTCGTAAAACTCCAGGCCAGTGCGTTAACCACTGGCCTGAAGTTTTGCGACTCATTCGCCGTGAGTTCAAGCCCCGCCAGTTCCCTTGTTTGTTTGCAATTGTGTTATTCTTGATTGACGATTTGACAAATACATGAGTGAGTGTGAGTTGGACATAGCAAGCTTGGGTCAGTATGTCTGATGCATTGCTCCATCCTTCTTAAGTGGATGTGGCTTGGACCTGACTAGCTTGGGCAAGTAGATGACTTGGACCTGCCTAGCATGGGCCAGTACGCCTGCTGTAGTGCTCCTTCTTTATGTTCTTAAGAAGGTGGCTACCTGAAATCAAGCCTGGTAAATTCAAATTAATGAACACAGACGAGTGAATGAAAAGACTAGACACAGAATACAAGCCGAGAGGAGATATGCAGCATAAAAGTGCAAAGATAAACATATGGGGGTAAGCATTGCCCCAAGCATATCACCAGACATAGCTACAGATAAATCATTTAACTTCAGCAGCATATGCAAAACAGGTCAGTAGTGACCTGTACCTTTTTGTGGTGACCTGCACCTTGCTCAGTGGTGACCTGTACATTGCTCAGTGAAGACGTGTCTAGTGTACTCTCTGTGAACTGAACCAAGATGCCCTCCACTGAGCAACTTTACCAGCAGCTTAAGGAGGAACTAGGGGTGACTAAGCTCAAGATATGGCAATTGACGAAGGAAAGCAAGAGGATTCATAGTAGTCCTCCTGTTGTGTGTCCTCAGGTCAAGAAAGGAACCTGGGCAGTGGCTGGACAACATGGAACGAAGTTGAAGATCAAGAGGACGAATGGAGAGGTAGTAACAATGAAGAAGCAAGAGACTGCTGTGAGTCGACTACTGGGAACATCACAATGAAGAACAAGGTAAGAATATTGTGTTTGTTGGGGACAGTCAGTTTAGGTACATGGATAGGGCCTTCTGCTTGAAGGACAGGAGTAGGAGACAGAGGATGTGCTTCCCTGGGGCTGGGATGGAGGATATTATTAGCTGGCTTGGCAACTTCATGTATGGTAATGGGATCAATCCTATTATCTACCTCAGTGCTGGAGGCAATGATGTAGGCAAACATAGAAGTGAGGATTTAGTTAGAAGGTTCTGGACAGCAATTGACATTATTAGGAAGAAATGAGGGAGCTCTGTTATATGTGGCATTTTGCCAACAAGGGGAAAACTTCATGTACCAACACGTAAGGGACACTACAAGAGAGAGAGGAGAGGATGAACCAGCAAGACTGGACTTAGTATTCACCTTGAGCAGTGCAGATATTGAGGACATCACATATGAAAGACCCCTTGGGGCCAGCGATCATGTGGTTTTGAGCTTTGAATACACAGTAGAGCTACAAGTGGAGGGGGAAGCAGGAAGGCCAGGACAAATGAAACCAAACTACAGGAAAGGGGACTACACAGGAATGAGGAACTTCCTGAATGAGGTTCAGTGGGACAGAGAACTGGCAGGGAAGCCAGTTAATGAGATGATGGAATATGTAGCAACAATGTGCAAGGAGGCTGAGGAGAGGTTTGTACCCAAGGGTAACAGGAATAATGAAAAAGCCAGGATGAGCCCATGGTTCACCCGAAGATGCAAGGAAGCAAAAACCAAGTGTGCTAGGGAATGGAAGAAATATAGAAGGCAAAGGACCCAGGAGAATAAGGAGAGCAGTCGTAGAGCCAGAAACAAATATGCACAGATAAGAAGGGAGACCCAAAGACAATATGAAAACGACATAGCAGCAAAAGCCAAATCTGACCCGAAGCTGTTATACAGCCACATCAGGAAGAAAACAACCGTCAAGGACCAGGTAATCAGGCTAAGGAAGGAAGGAGGAG